>OY735243.1:21383724-21723724 GCA_963457665.1 Thysanoteuthis rhombus | reverse complement strand
TAAAATTAAGGCTTAACCCCATTTAATAAGTCTATATACCTACAGCATAATTTCCTGCTTTTTCTTTGGTTTTCAGTAAAATTTTATCAATTTTTTTCTCAGAGCATCATTATGAATATTATCTCCCTCAAAAATTTTCTTCCTTGGAGAATTATTATTTATTCTATTGTTAATAGAATTTGGTATTTGTTTTAAAATAGAGGGTGAGTGAATTGGACCAATATTAATATAGGTTGTTGTCTGTTTTTAATGGTTTCTATGCATTTTCATTTGAATTGAATGTGACGTCCAAAAAATTTACTATTCTTATATTTGAGTTGACTTCTACTTCAAACCCAACACTTGTCAATACACTGACTATCCTTTTTTATAATTTGTTTCTTTTGGGACCATTACAATCTCCAGCTTTTGCTAACCTACCATCTCTATATAAACCTACATCTGTTTTCTCAATGAATCTATTGCAAATATGAAATAGATCTAAACTTATAGGGCAGAATCAAATGGTCTCATACATATATCAAAGTTATTTTTGCTGGTCTTTTTAGTCCAGGTTAAGATTTCATTTTTTAGTATTTTTTTTCTTTTCACAGTATCGTACTGTTGAAAAGTTCCTTTGTAACTGACATATAGAAATACGTAATATTGAACTGTATGAAAATTGCCCTACTTTTATTATTCAGACTTTTTAAACCAACTAATTTTTTCCATTGTGTTGATCAATTCTTTGAGTCTGCTTGATTTTTATTTTTTTTACCTTCATCTTGATTTTTACAACCACAATGAGTGAACTGTGCAACAGGAAATGGTTGCCGCAAGATTACAGTCCAAGTCTGAGTTTAAAAAAAAAAAATAATTTAGAAAAAATTCAATAATTACTTTGTTACCATGACTCTTTTTCCTATAATAAGAAAATCTGACGTCTTGGAGGCGATTTTCTTTTCTACTTTGAACTTTGAAAAGAAAATATTTGTGGAAAGGTTTCTTTTAAACAAACTTATCTCCAACAAATAGGATGGCTGATTTCATAGGAAAAAGCCAATTATTAAATTTTACTGAAAGACTGGTAAGTGGTGAGTAACTTAAATTGGATTCATATTATTGTAACCATAAGTTAAGACAATTGTTGGTGAGGTAAAATAGTTAACAACTTCGCATTTTATTTCATAATAAATTTTTGTGAAAATCAAATCATATTTTTATTAATTTTGACTAGTTTTTATCTTTTTTTAATTTTTATGGCAACGAGTGAATAGCCGGCTGGAGAATAATAGTCTGAGTTAAAGTTGTGATAAAAATCAACTATAGTTTAAGATGAAGGTAAAAATAGTGAAATAAATAATGAAAATATTGTATAACAATACTTCATCAAATTTTCAAAATAAATTAATATCTGAAATGAATTCAACAAAGATGACTAATCTTATTTATTAATATTATGTTTGTGAAACTGGAATTTTATTCATTATTAACATATACAAAGTATCTACACATATAATTTAACACAAAATGACGTTTGAATTGAAATTGACACATAGAAATTTTATTTTCTGTGAGTGATTAGATTTTAACCTAAAGGATTACGTGATGGGAATGATAAAAAAAACTTTTTCAAACTGAATTAAAAATAGTAAAAATATTTGTTAAAAATTATTTTGTTATTCATTTCATTAGTGGGATCCAGGTGAAAAAATATATTTGGGTCAATATAAGATTCTACTTCGAAACAGGAATTTTAAAGGGAATTAGAATAATGCCACGTAGTATTTACCACTATTGAAAAATGGATTGAGTATATAACAGGTACGTTCTCAAAAGTTGAGATATATGTACATGTATATATCTAAATGCAAATAAATATGATATATATACATTAGGTGTATATATATAATATATATAATATGCATATATATGTATATATATATATTTATACATACATGAATGATATATGCATATAATATATATATATTTATGTAGATAATATATATAATATATCTATATATATAACAAATACATAATATATGCACATGATATATATAGTATATACAATATATACATAAGTACAATATATACATATGACATATATATAATATATATGTACATAATTGATATATATGGCATATATATGAAATATACACATATATATATATATACACATGCATTATATATATAAACTTATGTACATAATATATATGGCATATATATGAAATATATATATAATATATGTACATATATAATATATATATGTACAGATGACATGTAAATTATATATGTATATATATGTATAGATGACATATATGTAAAATATATGTATGTATAACAAGTTTTATATAATGCATGTATGTATATATATACATATATATGAAATATATGCATGTATATGATATATATAACATATATATATAAATCACATATATAATATTGGTGTATATATATATATATATATATAAAATATATATATGTTTAATCTATATATGATATGGGTATATATATAATATATATATAAAAATGGTTATATATATATATATATATTTAATATATGAGTATATATATACTATATTTTATAATATGGGTATATATATAAGTAATATGTATCTAATATAAATATGATATATATGAGATAGATATATATACGTATACACACAATATATGTATGCTCTTCCAACTCTTGGAAAAGAACACTTAGGTAGATAGGGTATTGCGTGTAAGTAAATGTATCACCTAATTCTGTCCTAATGACCATCCATTTCAGCGTAGGGCAGAGGTAAAACATCTGCCTCTGGGTCAGAAGCAAAGGTTTTAACCCTACCTCGTGGTACTGGATGGGATAATGGATTGTCTATAGCCACGCTGAAGAGTTGTAATACAACAAAACAGCTGTCTGTGGATGACACAATTATCAATTTTATATATATATATATGTATATGATAAATATGTATAATTCATGTATATATGTAAGATATATCTATAAACATATATATATATATATATATATATAATATATGAATATTTAATACGCATGTAAGATATACGTATATGTGATATATATGTATATATATACACATGATATATATATATATATATATATATATATATATATAATGTGTACTTTAGAGGGTGAGACAGACTCGGGAGTGAAGTTTTTGGTGGTAAGGTTTATTAATCCTTATATGTCAATAGTCCATACATGTTTCGGGATTTCTCCCATCATCAGTGGTGCGTGTTGTGTGAGTGTGAATTAAAATGTACCATGTGGAACCAGAGTCCACTGCCAGGGACTATGCATTGTGGGTAAGTTTTGTTGTCAGGGCTACTAGAGGCCTCCTGCTGAATGTAAGAATGACCAGCAGGTATTGGGATTTTGGTAAAGCAGCAGCAGTTGGACTTGGGGAGGTCAGAGTGTGTCAAGGTAGGGGGTAGTGTTGTAGAGGTGGATTTTTTGGTATGTTTGGGGTAGTGTAAAAGGAGGGGTGGTGGGATCAAGGAGCTACATAGGTATCAACCTTAAAAGTTACTGAAAATGTTGCTGAAAGTGTTTTGGCTATGATTTGGACAGGGGTTATAACAGGCTAAGGTGAAGTTTTTCCTATGGGTCTAGGTGACTTTGAAGCTTCCATTATTGAGTGTGTCTAAGATGTGGGTGTGAGGATATTAATGGTAGGAGTTGTATGTATTAGTGTTCTGTGTGGTGCGGGTTGTTCAGTTTAGTATTTAATCCATTAGGGTATAGGGTTTTAAGTTTGTTGATCCACATGTCTTCGTGTTTTTCTAGAACTTTAGTTATGTCAATTGGAGTAGTTTTTTCTATTTTTTCTATGATGGTGAAGCTAGCATCAGTGGCAAAATTGTGGTCAGGTGTGCGAAAGTGTAGTTCTACAGGAAGTGGGCTACGATTATTTTTTGACTTAATCCTATGTCTATAATTGTTGAGTCTAATATTAAATTGCCACTCGGACTTGCCAATGTACTGTAACTTACATCTATTGCACTCTAGAAGGTATATAATGTTCTTACTGTGGCAGTTGCTATTGTGGTATATGTGGTAACTCTCTTTTGTGGTGGTGCTTGTGAATGTGTTGGTGTACTTGAGGTGGTTGCAACATAGACTGTTTCTTATGTTGCAAGGTGTGCAGAATTTAATTGTTCTAGGTGTATTTTTGTGTACGACTTTATTGTTAACGTTAGTATTGCTACTGATCATGTCTCTGATGTTTTTGGGTCTGCGGTAGGAGATAACACATGGGTCTGTGAATGTTTCTTTTAGATCTGTTTTGATCGTGAGAATGTTCCATCTATTATTGATGATGTGTGCTAAGGGTGGGAGTGTGTTGTTGAAGGTTGTTATAAGGGGTATGCGGTTGGGTTTGTTATTGTGGGACAGCAAAAGGGTTTCATCTCTGGGTATTCCAGTCGCTTTTTTTATTTGTTTTTTTGTGTCATCTAGTGGATAACCTCGTTGGGTGAAATATTGTATTAGGTTATGTTTGTGTCTGTTAAGTTCACTATTGGTGGAGCAGATTCTTCTAATTCTAAGAGCTTGTGAAAATGGTAGACCTCTTTTTAAGTGTTGGGGATGGGCTGATTTGGAGTGGAGGTAATTGTGGGTGTCTGTGGGTTTTGTGTAGAGGGTGGTATGGAGGTTTCTGTTGTCATCTATATATATGCGTGTGTCTAAGAAGGCTATGGAGTCAGTGGATGTTGTGAAGTCAAACTTAATAGAGTCATGTGCCGAGTTTAGATGTATAAAGAAGTTATCTAGTTTGTTTTTTTCGCCTGTATATATGAAAAAAATGTCGTCTATGTATCTACCATAAAAGATGCAGTCATTATAAATCTCTGGGTAAATGTAGGTTTCTTCAAATTTACCCATGAAGATATTAGCATAGGATGGGGCCGCTACTGTGCCCATGGCGCAGCCTTTCACCTGGAGGAAGTGTCTATTATTAAAGTTAAAGCTATTTAGAGTTAGAATGTGGTGCATAAGAGTGGTGATTGTTCTAGTGCTAGGTTCTTTATACACACAATATATATACAAGTATATATATATAATATGTACATTATATATACATAAGTATGTATATCTAAAATATGTATATATATATATATATACAATATATATATTAGTATATATACATAATATATACATATTATGTATATAAAGTCTTTAGATGTCACAATTATCAATTATTATGTAAGTATATATATAAAACATTTATATAATGTATACATGTGTATATATATATACACACACACACACACATTTATATGTATATAGAATACATGCATATATAATATACATATATAGGATATGTATATATACATAACGTATATAGCATATGTATACATACATAATATAGTCGTAAATATTTATATATATATATACAATATTTATATAAGTATACATATAAGTATATATGAATTGCTATTATAGCAATGCTCTTCCAACTCTGGAATTGTTCACTCTGGTGGATGGGCAATCGTACTGACCATCCAGTTCTGCGTAGGGCTGAGGTAAAATGCCAGCCTCTGGGTCTGAAGCAAAGGTTTCGATCCTACCTCGTGGTACTGGATGGGATAATGGATAGTCTATAGCCACACTGAAGAGTTGTAATACAATGAAATAGCTGTCTAACACAATTATTAATTGATATAATATATATATATATATATATATATATATATACATACATACATACATACATATATATAACATAATACATGTAAATATATCTAGTATTTGTATATATATATATATATATATATTACATACATACGATATATATATATATATATATATGTTTTACATATGTATATATATATTACATACATATAACATATATATAGTGTCATCCACTGACAGCTATTTTGTTGTATTACGACTATTCAGTGTGGCTATAGACAATCCATGATCCAATCCAGTACCGCGAGGCAGAAATTGAAACCTTAGCTTTAGACCTACCATTGGGCCACAGAACTGGACGGTCAGTAAGGCTGAATTTAAGCAATATATTCATTTAGTTTCTTAAATTCTGTCCACCAGAGAGCTCTATTCCTATGGAAGAGCATTGCATAAGCTTACAATGAATGAGTTACCTTAATGAGTGCTCAACCCTAAATATTATATATCGTGTGTGTGTGTGTATATATATATATATATATATATATATGTGAATAATACATAACAATTGAAAATTGTGTCATCCACAGGCAGCTGCTTCGTTGTATTACAACTCTTCAATGTGGCTATAGACTATCCAATTTCCCTCCCAGTACTGCAAGATCGAGACTTTCACTTCAGACCCAGATGCTGACATTCTACTCCAGAAAAGCATTGCTATAATATATATATATATATATATATATATATATATATATATATATATATACACACACACACACAATGTATATACATATAATATACGTAATATACTATTCATATAAAATACATACATATATATAGTTTATAATATAATATAAAGCAATGTCTGATAGGTGATGGATTTATTCCATAGAGTGTTCGATGCATTCAATTTTATACTATAGACGTTAAATGGGTTTGGAGTAGAGCTGGAAATATAGTAGAAAATAAACTGGCTACACTAATGTTTATATTTCTGCCCTGTTTGGGCCTCTTCAGGTGAATGATTATGCTTGTTTTAGAATCCTGTTTGGGGAAATAGGGAAAATTTTTATGGGTGTTGCTACGGCGGGAAGAATTTTTGTTTTATAGTAATTTAATTTGTTAAGTTTGTAGTGAGTGTGTTTTGCTGGTGGTCATAAGTTACGTGTCAAGGGGTGTGGTCTGGGTGTTGGACTTATCTGTAATTGAACACAGAGCTGTATCTTCGAATGGGTTGTCTTGATTTTTACCAAGGGATCATTAGATTAATCACCTATGTTAGGATCCTTTATAATCACGGTGGATACTATTGTTCTCAATTCATTAAGACAGGGCAAAGGGAACAATGTTGATTAGGGGGTTCTTTGAGATTAGTATGTGGGTAAACTTAATATTACTTTTAGTGTACTATTGTATGGGTCATTAAGTCATATTTGTTAATGAAAATTTTGAGCGATTTCAGCATTTTAATCCCATTTCATTTTTCCTGTTAAATGAATCTAATTGATTTCTATCTATCTATATATACATATATAAAATTCTGCATAGGGCTGGGGTAGAGCATCTGGGACTGGAGCTAAGGTTTCAAATCCACCTAATGGCACTGGAAAGGTTATCAAGTCTACAACTATACTGAAGAGTTGTTGTAATACAACGGAACAGCTGTCTGTGGATGACAATCGATTATATATATATATATATATATATATATATATACTATGATATATCTTAAGGTTGAGCACTCTTAGGTAGGGAATTCATCTGCTATAAGCAACTATGCAAAGCTCTTCCAACCCTGGAATGAAGCTCTCTGGTTGATGGGGAATTATGCAGAAGTAAATATAAAAAATATATGTTAATTTGGACCTACTGTCTAATTCTACATAAGGCAGGTGTAGAGAATCTGCCTCCGAGACTGGAGCTAAGGTTTTGAACTTATCTAACAGTACTGGAAGGGATATCAAGTCTATAGCCACACTGAAGAGTTGTAATACAATGAAGCAGCTGTGTGGTATAATATAATATTACATTGTACATATAATATACATGTATAATATATTTCCAGCTCTACTCTAAAACAACTTGACTCAGTAAAGTTGAATGTATCGAGCACTATGAAATAAATCCATCATATATCATACTATATTGCAAACCTGATCCATACCATGTATAATATATATATATATATGCATATATGTATGTAACACAAATAAATATATACATATATCTCAAATTACATATATATCTATATACACACAAGTGTCCAGTCTATTTTTGTCTTGATTTCTTTTGATATCTTCTACCCTCATCAGCTAAATATCTATGTAGACCTCACGTAGTAATGCTCTTTCCATGTTTGTCTCTGCCATCTTATGTTGGATTTCAATTTGTTTTGATAATCTCCATATTTCGTCAGTAGTCATAGCGGGTATCATGCATTCATTGTCTACTTCAAGCACAATGGCATGATGCTTTCGTGTCGGGGGCCAGATTCAGGGCTGCTAATTATATTAGCCCCCTAAAATATAAATTACCAGAATTGATCTAAGGAGATCAATCCTGGTGAGTAGCATGTTCGTTAAGCACAAAAACAAGGTTAGTACACTGTTAGTTGGATTGTTAACAAAACGAAGAAATATGAACAAACTAAGAAGTAAACAACAGTGCCAGGTTTAATTCATGGGTGAGCTAAAAGAAGGACCGGAGCTTCTGCCGACATGAACAAATATGTGGAGGGATCTACCAGGATAAAAGATGTAGAGATAGGAAGGATGAAGGGAAAAGAATGTCACTTAGTAAACTTGAGATAGAGTCTATAGAATGTCCATCAGTATGGTCATCCTAGTTGTAGCCACTAAGAAGTTATCTTAAGAAGTCCAACCTAACTACGATGATAGTGCTTAACTTGGATAGGATGTGTTCTCGAGATGAATATGTGATGATGCATGTGCAAGAACAAAGTGTGTACAAAAACTATACTAACTAAAGAGAGAGAGAAGAGACGAGCTTACCTCAGGGCTGTCGGAACACAGAGAGATAGATTTACTGCCACAGTTTAAATATCGAGAAGATAAGAATCAGCTATCTGATTGGCAGTTCAGTATGACAAAAAAGGGGAACGAAGAATTTGCTGTTTCTACAGATATATAGGGGTTAGAAGTAGATCCTTTCCAGAGGGGCAGATAACTCCGTATATGAATAATTTTCTTTAGCTGGAAAGGTAGGCAATACAATGCTTTTCACACCAAAAGTGTTCCAGCCAAACATGATGCATTTTATTTTCCTTCCCCAAGATCATTAGCTGAGCTAGGTGCATGAATCCATCAAGTCTCACTCCATATTCTTCTGGTCCATTAAGGGGCTTTATTGTTGAACATTACTTTTGTCTTCGTTCTGTTCCTTTTATAACTATTTTTTTTTTTTACTTTCCCCCTTTAGATCACTCAACATATTTTGTAATTTTTCATCCTCAGTTGTCATGGATAAATAGTCAGCAAATCTCAAGTGGTTCAAATATTTTACTATGTTTACTTCCCCCCCCCCCCAGCTCGCTATGAACATTTCAGGTGATATTGTATCCTCTAGTCTTACTTCTTTACCTTTGTATTTCTATGCAGTCTAATTATTGCAGTGCCATTTTTTATCTTGGACAATTATCAAGCTTAGTCTTTTAATTCACAAGGGTTATGGTAAGTTTTACTGTATTTTATTAGTTTTGTACAAAAGTCTTTAATCTTAATTTACGCATTGTTAAAATTCTCAAAGCGTTTCGAGTATCCAGTTAAAAAAGTTAGGAAAAATGTGCTTCACCTGAACTCGGACATTAGTCAGCATTTGAACACTTGTCTCTTGACACCAAAAGATTCTTTACTTGGACAAGTTAGTTACAGGATAAAAGAATTCCAAACAAAGAAATCATGGTTAAATCCAGAATAGCCATCAACATTAAATGGAATCTTCTCACTGGTTAAGGATCAAAAGTTCTGTTCAGTGAAATTCAATTGCTGGAACCTGGAATAACTGTCAGAGTGTGATGCTACAGTGAGCAATTGGCACATTTCAATAATGCCACAATAAGTCAGGGAACCCAGCTTCTTGGAACTTCATGATAAAAGATAAAAAATAAAAAATTTACAAAGCCATGTGCTGCTATAGTTCCTGGATGTCAATGTAAAGATGAGTTGACAGAGGTAGGTACAATAGTGTTCTGAAGTTATCAAAATTTTTCAAGTTGACCTAATGCTCAAAGGTTTCTATCATTGTACACAATGTAGTGTATCTCAGCTTATGAGGAAATGTGCTCTGAAAGGGGAAGATGAAAAGAAATAGCCCTAAGAGAAAGATGCTGTTTATCATTGCTCACAGAGAGAACTGATTGCTAATGCATGGGAATCGGGAACTATTTCCACAAACATATCTATGCACAGAAATTCATTCTGGCTGGAGATGAGAATAAGGGAGAATTCCGGCCAGTTTTCTCCGCATCAACTACATTACAAGTGTAGCATTAAATATCTGTTGAGATTTATATAAAAGGGGGGAAAGGAAAAAGTTCCAATCAGAGTTCTCACCAACAGATATAAGGAGAGATCATTTGGATTAGGCTTGCAAAATTAAGGTAGGAGACTTCAGTTGACAATTATTCAAGTTGTTAATGCTATTGTACTACATAACAAATGAAAAAAATTTGAAATAGTTTTAAATGGTCAAGTTAACTGCAAAAAAGATATAATTTAATGTTCATGTTAAAACAAAGATCAAACATTCATATTCGACACTAAAATGAATATACTGTTGAAAATATGAAATTAAATTTATCATTTGTGACATTTCTCCACAAATATGTAAGTCAGAAGGATTTATACCCTTAAAAGGAAACAGTGGATAAAAAAAAAAAACACAAACAATAAATTAGAAAATAGAATAAAAAATAATGAACAATATTTTATGTTGAAAAACAATTGTGCATAAATAGATTGAAATGGATGCCAACAGAAAGCTGCTTATTATTCAAAGTGATAAATACTGAAAATACAGTGAAAAGACAAGAAACAATGATTTGAATTTTTATATAAAATGCACTTTATTATAAAGCTAAAAGATATAAACGCATGATGCTCGAGAGCGTAGTATTTCGTGAACAGAATTTAAGGAAAAACACTCGAATGGTCTATATACAGACAATTATACATAGAGAGCAACAAGATATGTACAGAGAGAATGAGATTGTAGATAAGTACTCAGTAGAGAGAGAGAGAAAGAATGAGATTGTAGATAAGTACTCAGTAGAGAGAGAGAGAGAGAATGAGATTGTAGATAAGTACTCAGTAGAGAGAGAGAGAGAGAGAGAGAGAGAGAGAGAGAATGAGATTGTAGATAAGTACTCAGTAGAGAGAGAGAATGAGATTGTAGATAAGTACTCAGTAGAGAGAGAGAATGAGATTGTAGATAAGTACTCAGTAGAGAGAGAGAGAGAGAATGAGATTGTAGATAAGTACTCAGTAGAGAGAGAGAGAGAGAATGAGATTGTAGATAAGTACTCAGTGGAGAGAGAGACAATGTAGATAAGTACTCAGTGGAGAGAGAGACAATGTAGATAAGTACAGTGGAGAAAATAATAGATAGAAGAGACATATGTAAAGTAAATCAAAAAAAGAAAGTTTTCTTTCCATAACATTACCTACGCAAATATACATACATACGTTTTGGTTAAAATTAAACGATTTAAATTTTTCTTCAAGATCAATAAAATTAATTTTAGTATAAAATTGCCTTGGAAAATTCTTATGGAGTAGGACAATTCATTTTCTTTAATTCCACTCATTCAAGATAAAAATATTTGTATTACTGAGTAGATGCCTTTTGACTGATCAACATAGCAACTCGCAATAGTTTGTTCTATACTGTTTGTCTTTTGACTGGTCTGTCTAGGCCACACTTGGAGTAAACAAACTATACCAATTTTATTTTAATGCAGTTTGCAATAGTCGCTTGTCAAAGTGGATCACTCAAATACTCCAAACCACTTTAATTGAATTGTGTCAGTTTCGAGTTTTCCATGTATGCAATTTTTTTTTTCCTCAGCACGATGAAAAATATAGACGGCTATTATGAAAGGGGGAAATGAAATGAAAAAATGATGCGGATGTAAATAATCAAATTGTCACTGATAAACATGAAAAGAGACGTTATTTTCATTTTCTATAAAATGCTAGGCAAGGATTTGAAAAATAGGTCACTCTAATCTATTTTCCAAGAAAGAAAAATAGACATTTATATTCTCACTCAAATTAAGGTACTTCTGTCAAGAGAAGTGCTATTTTCTAGTTTGAATTACATTAGTAAAATCCTAGACCTACAGAACTGATCTGGATATCAGAGATTCTTTCCAAGATGGAAAAGAAAAAAATTCCAAACATTTACATAATGTAATTCATAAACATTCATTACTTTAAACCAGTGGTTTCAAAACTTTCAAGACCCAAGGACCCCTTTGAAGCAAATACTGTGGACTAATATTTTCAGCATTTAGTTTTTAGATTATTTAATGGCTACTTTTAACGGACCATTAGGGGTCTGCAAAGCTTAGTTTTGAAACTACAGCTGTATATAAGATTGAGACGAATGGAAAAAAGTGAAATGTTTTGAAAGCCTTTGGGAACTGACAGTAATCCCCTTCCAAAGCAGCTTCAATATTCTATCAACTGCATGATTTAATTTGAAAGCAAGCATTCAGACAACCAGATTCTTAAATTGACAGCAAGGAATTTTGCAATTTAGGTGAATAAATTCCATATATTTTTAGGAAATGAAAAATTGAAAATGTCTGAATTTGTCTAAGTATGATTTGAAGAGAGGGGAGGGGGATTTATGGAAGGGAGAAAAAAAAAAAAAACTCAAATTCAGCACTTCAAGATTAACCTTTTGCCTTTGTTCATACTTCACAGGTCATGAACAGAACGTTTCTTTAATGAAAGAAAATTCATTTATTCACTCACTGGAAATTAAGAACGAATTCATGATATCACATTTTAACAAATACGAATAGAACCAAAAATGTAAAATTCATGAAAATTTTAAAACAAGGTTTTATCTTAATGAAATTTCAAGAATTTCATGCACATTATTTTACACTTCTCACAAAATGGAATCATTCAACTGGTTGAAATAAACTCTTGGAAGCTACATTTAAAGAATCATATTTGCTTGGTGTAGGATAGCTTGTGTTTTCATCACTGTCATCAAAACTTTCACTATTATTTTCTTTGTTGACCTGTAAAGAAAAAGAAAAGGGTCATTATACAAATGCATGAATAAATTTAATATATACATACCTCACGCATGTACCAGGAACAATTATCTAAAGAAAGATCTATATAGATTTATCAATTTTTAAATACCAAGAGTTTTAGGCATTTTTGGTCCACAATAACCAGAGAACCTCCCAAAATGCACTAAAAATACTTTCAAGGTTATAGCCCCCCCACCAGTATGACTGGTACACACACACACACACACACACAGAAAGCTCTGTACCCTACTAGGCTGGTGGGTGAAGGGGTGGCACTGAGTACATATATACAAAACACCCTATCTCAGCAACTTTAATATTCAAGTCCCCCCTAGAACAAAAGCGATTGAAAAGCAATGTAATTATATCATTGAAATATAAGGCTCTCTAGAGATGAGAATTGATTAAGGGCCAAATTTAAGATGCAACTTGTCAATAGAGCTATCTACATGACACACGGTGAGAGCATCGATTTACAAAGTTCATAAGTATGAAAATTTATTTAGTAAATGAGAAATAAGAATCTGAGTAGCATTAATTTTCAGACAATTCACAGCTATAAAAAGTAGCTAGATCAAATGCAACCGTTTCTACATAAACTTCAAATCATCAAGATATATAAGAATTTTAAACAATTTGAAAATTACCTCCCAAGCTGTTTAGCTCAAATGGAAAAAGCAAAGTTATGTCAAAGCAGCCAGCTATTAATTGCAGGTTCAATTCCTGCAGCAGCCCAAGATGTAACTCACAAGTACATTTATATTTAATTAAAAAAAAAAAAAAAAAAAAAAAAAAAAAAAATGGCTGAAGGACTGCTGGAACACATGTGAAAAGAGACAAAATCCTTAACCACCAAAAGTGGCTAAGGTTGTTAAATAAAAAGTTTAAATTACCTATTACAATAAATAAAAGTATATTTACCCCATTCGGACAATTCCCTTCACATCTACAGTTTTCATCACAAGACCGGGAACTTTTCATACAGCCACATTTAGATCTACGACAACTAGCCTTACAGCCACATTTCTAAGAGAAAAAAAAAAGCAAAAATTTATCATTCGACTGCAACAGCATTCAACATAATAGAAAGAGTTTAAAGAAAATGCCATTGGGCCATCAAAGTGACGAAAAGCTTGTAATGTTCTACCTATAATTGACACCTATAATTTGAGAGAATATTTTGTATTCACTGATTAGTCATACTGAAGATTAAGATGCACAATTACTTTTATTTATTGGGCATCTCCACTTGTATGCAATATTTACACATCAACTTCAAAATAATTACAAAATTCATGAAACATTCCATGTACATAAATACAAACATTTACACTAACTCAATTCATGGATTAAAGTCTTGAAAATCTCAGAGTCAAAGTTCACGCCTTTTCCATAATTTCTAAATTTATCCAAATTATTCATAAGAATTTGTACACAATGTTAGAGACTGGATGAAAAATGTACACAAAAGTTGACAAAACATTAAAAATATTCATAAAAATGAATATCTAAAATTGAGTGATAATTCCAATTTCTGGAGATCATATTTTCACTATCACTGAATCACCTACTGTTGTGACCATATTAGATGAGGCTATGATGTCTGCCTGCCATAGTGTTTGCATCAAATCGTACCTTCAGCATGGATTTGCCTGATAAGTAGCATAAGGACGAAGACTATAAACCCGATGTAAACAAAAGATTCATTTCAATCCTAGTGAACAGACTGCAGGGAGTGATCGCATGCCTGATCTGTGAGAAAGCAATTATGTCCAAGTGTAAACATTATCTTATAATGGATTTCTTAACACCTACCCAAACATTAAACCCAGTATACTGCGGTGGACAGTATACAACACAGAATGGTTGGCAAGTCTTGCAAACCATTGTAAATTCATGAAGCTCAATTCATTGATCCCTCCACAAAAGTGGTCTTGTGCCAGACAAAGCTGGTAGTTTAGTAAATGTCTATAAATGTTCAAGAATCAACACTTTCACTACTAAATTGGAGCAGGCAACTGTTATACAAAGCTATCATTTCCTTTACTAGAATCAATTCTGAAAGTTTCAGTTTATTCAAGATAATATGCATTCTTTGTAGGTATGGAGTAAGTTTTTCGGCACTAAATTGACAGCTGATTTTAAAAACAATTTGAAAAATCCCATTCAATTCTCAAATGTTTTAAGAAAAATAATTAAACTTAAAAAATAAAAAAGTTGCCAATGCTACATCGATATTGAATAAAAATAAAGAGTAACTACTGCTCCAGGGTTATCGCCCTTGAGCCCAACGGTCAATGGCCAAGAACCGAGGGTCACACACTTGATATCTAAGTGGCTCACCAACCAACACATGTATTAATTGTCCTCTTTGCCACAATTTTACACTAATCCTACATGAAGCTGATTGCACTTAGCCACTCAAAATAACCAAGATTCAGGTATTTTTGGTCTAAAATAACCATAGAGAAGAGCATTTTTTTGAATGAAAAGTTTATAAATGGTGCCCAGAGGTGTGTTCACACAAATCAAGTTGTAGCCCATAATATGACCAGCAGACAGACACTCAAAGTGAAGAATCTGTAGCACACTTGGCTAGTTAGTCGGGTCATATTAATTCAATAGAATTTTAATTCAGAGGGATCAGAAACCTAAAATTTACGCAAAGCAAAGTTTCTTTGCAAATTGCATAACCAATCTTTTAGAATTCTAGATACATTTTTTAGAATATCGTTGTACAATCAGGTTTATTGTCCAATTCCTATGTTCATCTCCACACCAAAGTATAGACTTATTTGTATGTCAGGTGATAACATAACTTCACATCATATATATATATCTCGGTATTAAGTAAATCGTACAGCCAAATGAATTTTGAACTGAAAAGTTTAAAAAGGTTAGAGGCACAAAGTAAAGAAAGACTAACCGTTTTCCCACTAATTATTTTTCTGGCCTTTTTAACATATGGTGTAACCCAGTCTGAATCCTCTGCACTGTCAGAGTCACAATAATCAGGATCAAAGAGGTCAGGTGTTTGGAGGAATTTCTGAGACAAAGAAAAAGAAAAAAAAAAATCAGTTTGGATACAATATATATCTGACAGAGTGAATTTAGTTAATGAAAAGAAAAAAATTTCTATAAATTTGCAGTAAACTTTATTCAAGATTTCTTTACTACACAAGGAGAAAAAAAAATGGAAATGCAATGCCCCTGAACTGCATTTGAGTGAGCAAGGGTGCAAGAACAGGTTGATAAGATAAAATCTGAAGTTTTCAAAGTGATAAGTATATACAAAAAATATTTCTACACACATTGACACAATGCTGCCTTATGTTGGAGAGTCAATGGTTCTGGCAAATATTGGACTAAACTTGAACTAACACCTTAGTTTGGGGATTGACTTAAATGCCAGCATATACGGTCAACAAATTCAGATCATTAAAAAAAAAAAAAAAAAAAAAAAAAAAAGAAGCTTTGTAAAACATGTCAACACTGGATCTTTATTTCAGATCTAACCTTTATTAAAAAAACTTCAGCTGTTCATATTTTGAATGCATGTAAATAATTGTTTCATGAAATTCTAGAGAATTTTTTAAATAAAATTTGAAAATGGGACGTTGACAGGTAATGAGCTTTTTTGACCGAGATTGGCATAGTATTTTTTCATATACATGCAGACCCCATGGCTCTGATAGTGCATACTGATAGCCCTATAACTTCTGCCCAACCCTGTAAACACTAACAATATAGATCTCATGCTCAAATTAGTACAGTCAACCATCACTAGTCTGGCATCATTAGGACTGGCTGGGTGCTGGATCTTGCCAGATTACGGAAGGGTTCGGTTAGAATTCACTCAACAGCAGGTATTTTCACCTTAAACCATGAGAAGCACTTCCTTTATTCATTGGAAACATAGCTGGTTTCATGTTTACAACATGTATTTAATTTCAATTCTTCTGCCCAAAATCTGAAGAGACAACAGTCCTTCAAGTCATATCAAAAGGGGCATAACTCATCAACAGATGAAATTATGCTAGCCAAAATCAGTGCCAGATGGTCAACAGGATTGAGTAAAAAGGTCCAGCTGCTAATGGCTACTTACCTTTTTTTTTAATACTTTTATCTCTTCAGCTTGTGAGTGAATTTGTTGGTTCAAACTTCTGATAGTTTCCTCAAGCGATTCCTGAAGATGAAAGAACATGATCAATATCTAAATCTGATTTTGCATCAAACACTAATATTTTCTAATACATGTTGCACAAAGGAGTTTTATAAAGCATACTGTTAGATTTTCTTTAATTAAGCATTGTACATTATTTTTTACCAGTATTTTATTTTTACCTTTTAATTGCAACTTGCAGATCAGTACTGCTTAGTTAACAATGGTAGAATAACGATAGTGATAATAAAATCAATTGAATGCTATTGGGGAAAAAAAAAAAAAAAAAAAAAAAAAACCCGACCACACACACATGAAACGGGGGGGGGGGAGAAGGAAAGGGGGAGGAAAAAAGACTTTACCTGCTCTTCTACTTTGGTTCTTGTTTCATCATCAATTGTTACATTCGGGTCTTCACTGGAGACACTTCGGAATTGTTTCAACAGACGCATAATCTGAATTAAAATTAAATAAGTGTCCAGAAAAGTCAACTGAAAAAGTATTTTCTGATTACATTTGAAAAATAAATACTTTTGTGCTTGTAAGAAAAAAAAAAATTCAAGTCTTTACAGGCAGAAATGGGGTTTTAACAAGGAGTGGATTCATGACTTTCAAAAGGCACTGTCAAGCAGACAGTTGTTTCAAACAAAGTTCAAACTGTTAGCCAATTCCTTTTACACACTGGTAATCAAAAACTGCTTCTTAACATTTCTTTTCTAAAATGGAAGTTCACTTTGTTTTCATATTTTTGCTAAAATAAAAATTTACCCTGTTTTCATATTTCTGCTGAATCTCAGTCTTCTCATTTTCAAATACTTTGGTTATTGATTCAACCTCTGTGGACTTCCTCTTCAAATTCTTTTCGAATTCAGCCTTTCCTTGATTCATTTCTTTCATCTCTCCTTCCAGGATCAGAGCCTTCACCTTCTCATTCACAGTCTTGGAAGATAAATAAACAAATATATGAATATACAGACATACACTGCTAAAAATAAAGAAATTAAAAAAACTATTCAATTTTTTGGTTAAAATTTCTAGTTTGTATACAAACTTTCTATTGAGGTCAAAGTTTTTATTTTGGTTTGAGATCTTTCAACCATTATCAAGAAAGCGTGATACCAGTATTCAAGGAGTACATTATACACTTAACATGAGAAAAGTATGGTTATCCTTCACTGTCAGAAACACAGTCTCCTAATTCTTATGTTGTTTCATGATAGTTTTTGATTTTCACTACAAGGGAGTAAATTTCATTGCTAACCCTTTTTCCAACTTTTCAGAATTAGGATTAACAGATTCAATAGTTTTCAGCTTGTTTTTCAGTTTTACATGTTTCCATTTAAGGATGCATTTCTCTCTACAAAGTTAATTCTTAGTTTTTGAATTGCTTCAGCTCTCAATTGGAGGAGGACTTCTTTCCCTAGCAAAAACATTGTTGATCTACTGTCATTCGTTGAAATCCACATATCGAATCATTCCGATTCCAATGCACAGATGAGTCCACTTGATCCATCAGAGACAAACTAAGCTCACTGCAAGGCAACCAAATACCACATTGCCTGATATTACCGTTTTTATGAGAAGTGGGAGAGGATGCAGGAAGTGACAGCCTAATCCGTACCATTTTTAAGGGGGTCTAAGAGATTGTGGCAGACAGAGTGGAAACTTGCTAGAAAAATTAGGCTTATAGACTCAATGTCATCTAAAATAATAGCATAGGTGTTAACAGAAAAAAAATCCCAAGACAAATAGTGCTGTCAAGTAAAAAAAAAATATTTTTGCACAAGTTTGACTGCTAGAAAGGGCTTAGAAAGAAAAAGGGAAACCCACCATTCAAGACAAACCCAGAGAAAGAGAAAAAAAAAAAAAAAAAAAAACAGTTGCTAAAAATGGTTAAAATGGCTAAGTTCTTGCATTGCTACTCTAGCAATTTTTAATTTTCATTTGTCAAAGCTGGAATACTGTCCGAAGACATTTAACATCCATGTAGCAGTTAAACAGTATCAATGAAAGATTTTGTACAGCAAAAGACTTCAGTTTTTCCCCTCTAATCTAAAGTCTCATTATATCTGACCTTTTCAAACAAAGACTTCAGAATGACTTTGGCTTCATTCATTGAATGAAGAGATTCCCAACAAGGCTTGCTTTTATCTGAAAAGAAAAAAAAATGTTCAAAGTGAATACAATATACAAAGTTCTGTATTAAATTAAAAAGAGGATAATTCAAAGATAGCTTAAAAGATCACTTTTTCCTGTTACACTGGTTCATGCAAATTGTTTTAATTAAATTATGCAAGAATCAATTTTGCCGGAAAGAAAAAAAAAAAAAAAAAAAAGCTGGGGGGGGGGGGCCCTCAAGGTAGGGAAGGTGGTCCTAAGTGAATTGTTAAGTAGTTTTACACACTTAATGTTCACACAGCTTGTGTGCACCATTCTTAACATCAAGTACGGACAATTCATGAAAGAAACAAGTTAATACAATAAATTATTCTGTTATTGCTTTGAATGATTTGAATCTTTTGCAAAAAAATACATAGCTGATAACAAAAAAGTGAAATTTTGGAACAACCTCAAGTTTGGGCCCCAATAGAGGTAACAAATACAGAAAATTCACACATTTTCTAAGAATTCAGTTATTAAAGATACAAATGTAAGTTGATTCTTGAAATGTGTCCCTTGTTACTAAAAACATAGAAAGAGGCTTGCCAGATATGGCCAGAAGGGGAGATATTCCAAGCTTTATCTGAGAATTAACCAACACGCTATCAAGGTTCAATGCCAGCCTCTCATAATCTGGTGGCAGAGGTTTGATTACAATTATTAAACCTCTACATCTAGACTCACTAGGTTTCCAATTTTGAATGCCTGTTTTAGGTAAGCCTCAGGGGGATAAAACTTGGATTATCTGACAAATTCTGACTACCTGGTTAATTAATATCAACATGGTAACAGTTACTGCTGAGCAACTTAGTCCTTGCATTGGTTATAGTTGACTTTGGAATCAAGGAACTAAAAGTATAATTCACTGGTTCTGTTCTTTAGGAAGTAAATTGTTCAATGAGATTTTCTCAAAGTGAGAAGTCTCAAAATTAGGTTTGAATTATGCCTCTGATAAATAAATCAGATCTTGGAGTGAATGGAAAGGTCACTTTAGGGTATCCAATTCATAAAATTGGACCGTGACTTCAACTATTATCAAACGGTAAAAAATTGTGAGAAAAAAAAAAAAGATTTTCTTCCATTACATAAGACATACATTGTTTTAATCCAACAAAAGCCAAAATATATATTTACCAAGTTCTGCATCTTGAATCTTGTTTTGTATTTCAGTAACTTGAACATTTCTGTAAAGAGAAAAATAAGCAACTCAACAGTATGAAAATATGATTGGGTAGGAACATTAACTCACTGATACTTATGCAAGTGATCATGCAGATCATTGATATAAGCACAAACCAAAAGCTGTCACTATATATATATATATATTATATTATATAAGTTCACAGGTCTTAAAGGCCTTTCATTGAAGGGGGGGGACTACCATAGGAGATGTCTAAGATTTTTGAAAATCTTAGAGTAATGATTTTTCCCTTTTTATGATAAAAAAAAAAAAAATGAAAACTTAGCATTAAAGATGTAGATTGGTATTTATTCCACCATTCTTATAAAACCTTTCAAAGCAGCTAAATTTTCTATGTATCAGAAGACAATTGAAGAAATCTGTGTTCAAACACCAAGATTACTCAACTGGCCATTGTAGAAAGTTGACATTCAACTAATACATTAGTCATTACACAAGGCAATGTAGTGTCAACTTCATTTTTTTTTTTTTAGATCAGCAGTTTGAGAAAATTGACAAAAAAAAAATCTTTTAAATCACTGATTATAGTTCTTTCTTCATAGTCCTCTTCGGATTTATCTAAATCTGCAACACTGAAGAAAAGTAACTGAATACTTTGGAGCTGTAGTTCTGTTTGACAGACTGAAAATTATTTTACATGACAATTATGGCAGGCTGCTCCATCCACCATGAAGTCCTACCCCTTCCAAACGCACACCTCTGGAATGAGCACTGCCCTAGCTGAGAGATTTAAAAAAAAAAAAAAAAAAAACGAACAGAAAAAAAAACTTCAAATCATGTTTTAGAAATAGTCTTTCTGCAATTTTTGTAAAAAGCGTAAACATTCACCTCTTTAGACACAACTCCCAGTGGAGTATTGGGCTGGTGACAGAAACTGTTTCTGTTGCATGTATCAGCTTAGTGACCCTTGCAAGTTTCAAGTTTGATAGAGACCAGGACTTTATACTTACAAGTTATGATGACCACCCCTTTGGCATGATGAAAGTCCAGAGAGATACTTCCAGCCTGATCACACAGCTTAGAGTGTACTCAATGAGCTGCCCAGTGCACAGGGAAATTAGTCCAAATGAAGAGTTTTCCACAACCTTCATCTATGCTGGGCATTGAACCTGGAACTATCTGCACAGGAGGCAGACATGCTAACCATACATTTTTTTCTGTACTGGGATCAAATGACAAGTTGCCTCACTAATCTGGTATTCAATATGCCCCCCCCCATATATATATATATATATATATATATATATATATATAAAAAAGAGAGAAAAGGAAAAGTTCCAGTTATATTTTATATATTAAAAATATATTTTATGTTAGCCTTATAACACACCAAGTAGAATCAACTAAAATGAAATAATTCAAACCATTCATGAAATTGAGTACATTTATACTATTCAATTATATTAATTGAATCAAATTAGTCTTAAAAATTTTTATATGATTTGGGAGTATGGGGAAAAAACTACTTGCCTTATTTTGATGTCGTCAAGTAACGTTTTTATTTGGTCCTGCATTTCCTTTCTGCTGAAACTGTCATCCGCACTTTGACTAGAATCGTTGGAGACGGCTTTCTTCTGTTTTAGAAACATAGGAAAAGATTTGTGAATGGGATATCTCAAAAGCTTTTCCATCCTTCAACCCAAGCATTAAATTTTTCACTGCCTTAATTTATTCAAGTGGTCACCTTCCCCTTTCACCTCAAGAGAACAGCAGAAAATATTTGATAATTTTATTCTTTAACTATTTTAATTTGTTTCTTTATCAAATTCATATATTGGTTAAAAAAAAAAAAAAATTGTCAGTATAAATTTCCAGTCCTACTTATTAAGGCAACCAACACAGACAAATCAAGAAGTTTTGTCCTTTTCTGTAATAAAGGATGACTGGATTTTAAAGTCTGAATCTATTTGCAAAAGTTCCCCTACCTTTCCACTTGAGGATGAAAGTGAAGGTTAATATTTTCTCTTCTAAGTATCAAAAGTGAGAGGAACATTTTTACCCTTTCAGGAAAAAGGGTGCTAATTATGAAGTAGTTATATCAACTCATTTATTCACAATATAAACTCACCATCATAGTTAGGAATTAAACAACTGTAGCATCAAATAAATATGGACAATAAATTCTAACATTGGAACATGCACATAAAAAGAGAATTAGAACCCTTTACCACATTGGGTGGCTATGGTTGTTCAATTTAATACAAAGGAAATGACTCAACATCGAGCTTAATGGTCAGTGGATTGTTTGTGAGCGTGTGGTAATATATATATAGAACAAAAAAAAAAAAAAAAAAAAAAAAGTTCCAAACCTTCTTTGGGGGCTCATTCAGTTGTTCCCTAAGCTCCTTCACCTGGGAATGAAGAAAAGCTCGGTCTACCAGCAGATTTTTTAGATAGTGTTTTGTTTCCAGCAGACTGACCTTCACATCAACTTCCCTTTCAAGTACAATCTGAAAACAAGAATCTCACATTTAAAAAATTGCCAAATATGCAATTCTGTAAAATATTGATACAAGAAAAGAATACTGGGACAATGTTGTCAATGTAGAGCTTTTTTGCACTTGATTTTGCTTTGGCAGCACAAAAAGTCAACATTAGTGCTATTTTTAACTCATTTTAAGCATGATTTTCAGCAACTTCAGCCAAGTTTTAGCTATTTCCTAGCCACATAAAAATTAGATAAAGCCATTATGACTATTTAAATGGCCACAAAATGGCTAACTTGTATTTTCCTGCTTTTTGGGGTTAATTTGGTGTGGAAATTTTAGTTGTAATACTGATTGGGGTTCCAGTTGCAAGTAAGTTATACGAGGGTGTAATAGCCTGTCCCATGCCCAAGATGTACTGCCTTTCAGGAATAAAAGGCTCCAATTGCTCTTGCCGTTTATCCATTGCATGAAGTGGATCCACGCCTCAGTGCAGAATGAACGATAACTGCCTTGATCAGAGCTTGAACTGGATATGTAAATTTTGGTTCTTTCTGTTGGGGACAGCTAAGGATTAAATATTTTGAACTGAAACCAAGTTAGTATTTGTCGGGCTAAGACAAGTTTGACATAGTACACTAACAGTCAGTGTTGCAAACTCAAAAAATATTTTCACATTTGTTTGACTACCAAAGAGCACCAAATTCTCTATATAATGGGTCTTCAATCTATGAATTGAAAAAAATTCTTAAATGAGCTGAAGAATGTTATATATATATATATATATATATATATATATCAAAATAAAATATACAAGTTTGTTCATAATCACCCCCAACCACATCGATGCAGCCCTTGCAATCACAAGTTTACCTTAAGCGACTGAGCATTTTTACTAGCTCCATAAGTATCAAACTGTTGCTGACGATCCATTCTCACAGCCTTTTGCTTGCATAAAGCATCCTTCAATCTTTTATTTGCAGCTGATGCCTGGAAATGAGATTTAAAAATCTGAATAAGTATCAGTATATCAAAAATAAGCATCTCGATAAACTGATTATTGGCATACAAAATGAAAGATTAATTTATACTAACATGAAAATTTTGGAAGACTTTTTGAACAAATTAAGTTTCAGGTAATTGCAATTCTACAGATTGCACTGGAGAATTAAAATTAACAAAAAGTTGTTCAAATTTTGTATAACTATATATATATATATATATATATATATATATATACCATTAACACAAATCTAGTTCCTATTACAGTAGATAATCAATGCTGAAGTGTTCATTTAAAAAATGTTCTTTTGTAGGTAGATCAAGTGCAGTTTGAACATTTAATTGAACAAAATGTGTGATGATTGTCTAATTAGTGTTGTGAATAGAAATTAAGAGTGGATCTTGACAAAATACATTGAGTCGTGATATTTAACTTTGACTCGGGTTGGAAGAATCGTTTCACAAAAAAAAAAAAAGAAAAAAAAAAAAGCTATATCAAAAACGATAACTACCAGATTGTTTTAAGCTGAAGTAGAAAGGTATTGACGGAAATTGTACTACAAAATGAAAAGACAACTTTTCTCAACCAAAAAAAATCAGTTAAAGTTCTTAGGTCTTACCTCTTCAGATTTCCTCTTTAAAATTGCTTGTTGTTTTTCATGATTCTTCATGAGTTTTTGCATTTCAAATTGGCGTTTTCTATCCTATTAAAAGAAATAATCCAATTGTGAAAAAAGAAAAAAAAAAAAAAAAAGTTCAAGGCAAGAAATCAGTTGCCCATAAAGTTTCATTGAAATGATAATCTAGTTTTATCAAATTTGACATTTCCTGATTAATTTTAATTAGAAAATTAATCCTAATTCAGTTAACCAGGTTTTATGAAGAGAGAGAAAAAAAAAATCTCAAAATAACTGTTTCTGCTTTGGAGTTACAAGATCTAACACCAGGTTTGTAAAAGACCAAGAGAAGATGAATACATAAAAAGACTCTGTAAGATACACAAAAATACATCTGATATTGGTAAATAGGTGTGAGGATTATGAATATGCCCCAAGACAAAAAGCAAATCAAAGATTGGTCGATGCCATGCCAGGTATACAATCAAGCTGATTTCAACTATAATTCAATAGGTAGAAAGAACATGTTGATTTCTGGTAGTGGTCGCCAGGGCTAAATATTTTCATATAAAGATGGGTTTTAAGTCATTCTATCAATTGCTTAGTAAATCAAATTTTACAATTCGATCCAATTCAAGTAAATTACACAGCATTTCAGATGTTAAGACTTTTGTATGAAAACTAAAAAAAAACAAAACAAAACAAAAAACAAAACACTAATTTATTACTTATTAACTAAGCAACCATTGATTATTTTGTACAAAGCTCAAAGTGATGCGTTTGCAATCAATGAGAGGGGCCATTAATTATAAGTTGAAGAACTTACCTTCTGCAAAAGTTTATTAACTTCTTTATCTTTTTGTAGTTTCCATTTTCTGAAGGTATCACCTTCTTCCTTCATTTTCTTCATTAGTTTCACCCTCTGTGTCTTCAAAGTCTAAAAATAAAACATTAAACTGTCAAAACAAAACTCCAGAGATTGCAGTTTATATTCCTTCATTTCAAAGTCCTAACAAAATTTCGGGAAACTATATAGTAACTAGATACCAGCACCTAATCAAATTTATATTTAAGAATACACGCATAATGATGTATAGGTAGACTTGACCTCTGACCAAAGAATAAGTAATTTGATTAGTTTCAGTTGGACTCCAGTTTGATATTAGCGGAACAAGTTTGCTAACAAGACACTTGTCAATTTGTTCGATTGTCAGTCAGTGACAATGAGTGCATCTAAAATTATCCACTCTCATTAAAGTATAAGTAGTGACATCTTTATTTTTAGTTAAACTCAATATGAAAATAAATATTAACTTGAGATATGTAGCTAATTTGAGGTTTTGTATGCAATGTGTCACTTCCCTTAACTACAGTCCATAAGACCTGGACCCATAGGTACCCGTGCTCATTTGCCCAGACTTGATTTAACTTCTTTCTTTGCAGGACCAGTATTATTTTGCCAACCTCCCAGCCAATTTAAACTTCTATTTCCCAACATAACCCGTCACTGTTCTAAACCATGCTGCTTTCATTTCACAGATGTTGGGATCTCCCTCATATGCTCAGCTACTAAATTGCATTTCCCCTTCTCTAGCATCTCCATCTGACTGAAAATATGGTTTTACTGGTTTACAGTCACGATCATCTAATTCTCTTCACTTAAGGAAATGCACATGGTTCAACTGTTTTCTGTTATTTAAATAGAATTGGTTTTTTCAGCGTCTGAGAAGCTGTACAGCGTCTTAGTTTTCTTGCACCCCCCACCTTCAGCACATGTCCCTGGATGAGCTGAGAGAAAAACTAAAGAAAATGTCAAAGATTTCATAGTGTGATAACATTCAGTAGTAAAGATATCAAAATCAACTAAAAATATCCATACCTGAATTTCAGAGTTCAAATTTGTAATTTGCTTTTCTGATTGTTCTTTCAGTTTCAAACTTCGTTGTTTATCAAGCATCTCTTTCTTCAAACGAGACACTTCTTGTTCTAATTCCTTCAGTTTTTGTCTACGCTTTTCACTTAGTCTGAAATGGAGAAATAGTGAAGTTGACCAGTTGATGTAACAAAAACGATGAATACATTGTCATTTTTACTTATCAAACCAAAAAAATTTCTCTGGTCACTCACCATAAAGATTTTCACATTATGTACTGGCAGAGAAAATGAGAAGGCTTATTGTAAAGATTACAAAACCTTGCTGTACGATGCATAGTATGACAACTTCTGTGCAGCTCTACTTGGTGTCAACATCTGAATGACGATTAAATCGTCAGCAACTGAGAAGATCAATTATTCCAACTAATATTTTCTTCCTAACTTAGTTGATAGCAACTTAAAAAGCAAACAATACTGTATTGTAATAAGTAGTTTTATAGTTTGTCCTGAAAACTATGGATTATCGAATTGAACTACTGAAGTAATTCACTAAAATTCAATTCTAAAGATAATTTTCATAACTCAATTGTTTTAATGCCTTAGTTCATTTTTGTAGGTCCTTCTAGCACCAAGTTATCCATGTGCCAAGAAGCCGGCACTAAGTAGAAGTGAGCCAAGAAGTTGGTGAACCAATATATAGATGTCAAATACATCAACTTTTGGATAAGGAATAAAAATTACTTACTTTTCAACTTTAGAAGTTTTTGCTGTTGATAATGCAGATTGAAGATCAGCTTTTTCTTCAAGCAAAGCTGAAATTTTACCTTCCAGCTCTTGTTTGTCAGCCTAAATGAAGAGAGAGAGAGAGAGAGATGAATATATCAATAGCAAAACCACTCACTAATTCTACATATCTTTGCAAACCAATTGGTCAAATTGACTTTGGCTCAGGCAAATTCACTCACCCCCTCCCCTAAAAACTTGAAGATTTTGCAAGTTGGGAATTTACCTCAAACTTTGATCTCAGATCTTGTAGATTAGTTTGAGCCATTTGAGCCAATTGTTGTTTTTTGGCCAAGATACAGTTGAGCTCATTAAGTTCTCTGCTCATTGCCGCTTGTTTGAGAGTATGCTGTGTGGTCAGTTGCCTTGAATCTGGTGTCTGAGACTCTATGTCCATTCCCAGGTGATCGAAGCTTTGATTATCCTCCTTAAAAATGGAAAAAATAAAAAAAAATTGAGAAAGTTAAGATATCCAAGCAGAGATTAATAGAATTGTCAAGATACTTTATTACTGTACTTAATACAGTAAGCAGTCACATAAGAGCATGCTAAATTTTTTTCTATCATATAATGCAAACACATGGTGGGAAGATACAATTTTTAAGAAAAAGAAAATTGCATACCGTTTGGGATCTAAGGCCTATATAATTTAAATTCAGAACAAGAAGTCAAGTTTATTATAAAATACAAGTATAACAGTACAATCAAGCAAATTCAAGTATAATCTAGTTTTGAGTTGGGAACTGATTTTCCTTGTGTAATATTAGTGTAGATTGCAAATAAAGGGAAACAACTGCCCCACTCAATACTGTAACAATTCCAGGCTTAATAGTGAGAGTTACCACTGGGGCAGTTTGCCATAATAAGTGTCTCCGTTATTCTTTATTTAAACCGATATCAATCTTCCACAAAGCCAATAGCTCTAATCATCAATACACACAGAATCACAGATTTACTTTAAAAATGCTTTTTAGAGAAAACTATCGCGGTAATCAAAAAGGTACTTTTTAATGCAGTGGTCAGCAGTTTTACAAGTTACTGATTATAAGGTGACTCCATAAAATTTGGCTTTATGCCACATTTTGCCTTTTCCAAACCAAAGTTAAATTAAGAGTTAATTTGTAATTAACAGATGTCTTAATTGGATACTAAAAGAAAAAAAAAAAAAAAAAGAAAAAAAAAAAAGATGAAAAAGGTAGAATATACCTGGAACATTGAAATGATGGCAGGTAATTTTTTCTACAGGTGGAACTAATCACTAACCCAAACATTTGTCATATCAGCCAAATCAAACTACCCAAGTAATTTTGATTACCTTGGTAGAAACCCATATGCAAAGAAAAGGCACACCCTCAAGTTATACTAATTGCTGGGTGCAGAAGATTGTGAATTGGGTAAGACTAATTGCTGAGGGTGGAGACTTCAGTATTCAGTAAATGTTTACAGAAGTATAGAAAACCTAAGATATATATCTCTCACCACCTCAGATGAGACACATTGGTTAGCTCTGGCAACTGCACATATCCTGTATTGGTCACAACTACCCCTTATAACTGACATGTATCCTAGCACTGAGGAAGAGTAAGGATTCATTTTGCACCAACAATTCCTAAATATCCTGTTTTTGTTAAATGAATATTGTCTTAAAAAAGACTCCTGGTACATGGACAGACCATGGTGATTCTTTTATACGAAGTATAGAAATCCCAACTAATAGTTACAATAGACATTTTAAAGCGAAGAAAAAATTTAAAAAAATGAATTCTTACTTCTATAGAGGTATCGCGGAACACCTGTGCGCTGTTAGCCCTCGTTTCAATCTGAAAAGAAACAATAGGAAAAAATTTTTACAATTTTTCAAGTGTGCTCAGTTAATTCTTTAGAATTGAATATATAAATACTTGATATGCTTTAGTGCATTAATGTGACTTTCAAGCTATATTTTTATTCCTTGACAGAACACCATTTAACCTTAAAAAAGTTTTTAATTAAGCATCACGTTATTAGAAATTTGATGAGTGATGTTCAAATTTCTTTTTTTTTTTTTGAAAACGTGTTGCGTTCTGCTAAGTTATGTATTTGAATTTTGACTAGAGACATACAATTTATTAATGTTCAGTTTTGTTATACTATATTTAAAATGAGAAAAAAAAAAAAAAAAAAAAAAAAAAAAAACAAGAGAAAGGAGAGAAAAAAAAAAAAAAGTCTTTCCTTGTAAAATATTTTCAAGCAAGGTATTTCTCTTGAGATATATTTGTGGCCTCAGTTATTTTTTTTTTAATGAGGTTGCATTGCCACACCGACAGCAGAGAATTACTTGCTCTGAAAAATAACTGCTGCCCCTTTTGAAATTAAGTTCAATTTGGGTCTTAAGCAAATGGTCAGAAACCTATAATTAATAGCAAGTAGCAAACTAGAAAAAGAGTTTCAACTTATAACTAATCAGTTCTGACAACACTTGACCAAATAATGCAATAGAAGATATAAAACTAGTCAAATATATTCAAAGAGTATCTTGGACAATTGAACGACAATTCATTTTACGACCTCCAAGTGTGACAATATTCCAATGGTAGCTACACTACAATGTAGATGTTTAGGGAACCACGAGCTTTATTGGCCACGTTCTGCAGAACAAATTAATCTTATTGGATCAAGTACAGCCATGATACATTACCCAAAGCAATAAGTTATAAAGGCTAAATCACTTTCTAGAAATACTTATATGAAAAAAAAAAAAAAAAAAAAAAAAAAAAAAAGATATTTCTCTAATTGCTCTTATAACCAAAATAAAGTATACTTACAGTGCTTTTCATCTGTTCATAGTTCTCCTTCAATGAGACATCATCTCCATTATTTTTCTCAGCTAATTTTCTAAAAGACAAAACATTAAATAGAATTGTTAATTTACTGCAGTATTAAGTTTTTAGATTACAAAGTTTTCCTGAATTTTCCAGAAGAGAAAAAAAAATGAATAAATAGACGAATAAATAAAATGAATTAGAATTCTGAAAAAAAAAAAAAAAAAAAAAAAAAAAAGTGGTAATGCTTTTTTCTGGCAGCTTTAAAGAATCCAACTTACCCGCAGAGTTCTAGAAGAGATTCTATTTGAGCCTTCTGGTCATCATGCTGCGATTCTAGTAGCATTATCTGCTCCCATTGCTGAGCACTGCGTTCCAGAGATGCATGCAGCTCCTTAGTTAAGTCGTCATTTTGTTTCTTAAAAAAAGATAAAGGGGAAAGTTTCATTTAAGAGTTATTGGACAAAAATAAAATAGAAATAAGAAAAAATTTTAGTATTGCGGTAAATATTGAAAAAATTTTTACCTCAAGATGTTCAACTCGATTTTGCAACTCTTGATAACCCTCATTGTTACTGGAATGAGAAAATGTGAAACCAAGAAAATAAAATGTGAAGTCAACCAAGTCTTATAGACAGCTAATATCAGTCAACACCCCGCCAAAAATCATTTAATAGGCTAGATATTAGAACAGCTATGTGATTGAGATTGGGACATTTCTTCAGGGCATTTATTGTATGCAGGTTTACAACTCTAAATTGAGCATTAGACTTTGAAGAGAAGAGTTAGCATCTATAGTTTATGAACAAATAATTTTGAATCAAGTAGAACTTGAATTTATATTCATACTACCATGATAGTTGTTTATGTATTGATCTGCACAAAGGGATATAAAATGATTTATTTAATAAATCAGGTATTTCCATTTTTTTCTTCAAGTCTCAACTCAGCATTTAACTCGTATTTCAATCACCTAAACACTTATTTTCAAACAACTAGCATTTGTGACGTATTCATTTTTATATCACAACAGCCTACCCTATTTGTTTTTATTAGCTCTGTTAATCTATTTCACTTGGACCAACCCATTTTAGCTTTTAGGTTATAACATGAAAGACAAAATACATACCAATCTGCTTGTATGGCTTCTATATGGATAGATATTTGGCTCCAGTTGTCGATTCATGAATCTACTTTTTGAACTCAATTCAAAGCACATGATCTATTTACTTACATGTGAATTATAATTACGGAGATCAATTCAAGAATTCCCAGACATTGTTCTTTTCAAATAAGGTGAGGATTTTCTTCATAAATACTTACGTTTTACCACCTGTAACATTAATTAATTCCATCTGCAACTGTGTAACCTGGTTTTTCAAGGTGATAATTTCCGCCACTTTAGGATCATGGTTGACAAGAGGTTTGTTCTTAATTTTGCTGGCTCTATCTGCATATCTCAGAGTGTTCATGGTCTCCTCCATGTTAGAGTCAGCAGGGCTAATACAGGCTATCATCACTGTATAGCTGTTACCCCCTAAAGAATCTAAAAAGAGACAAGCAAGAGAAAAGTTATCCTTTGCAATATGAAGGAAAAAATTTCCAGAATAAGTAAATTTGCAATATTCTATAAGTATATAACCTATGAAAAACATCAACTCAAAGACAATGTCATTTTTGGTAGGCCAACTGAATTCAGCAATAAAGATTAAGTTACAAGTTGGATGCGAGATAAAAAAATTTTCTGGAATCCAGAAATGTCTCCAGCTCTATACAGGACGTCCCAAGAAGTTGAAACCCAAGAATTCTATTGAAGATATACATTGAAACAATGTTTTTGGGAGGTGAATTTTTCTTTTCCCTCAGGAACCCTTTTTATGACCTATGGGACATCCTGTATGACCACAAATGATATACAGGTTTGATCTGTCAGAATTATGAGATTCAATTTGTTGATAAACTTTGATTTCATATCTTTACCAAAATCAATTTGGTCTAACAAAGGTTAAAGAGAATTAGTGATTAGAAAAAAAAGATTAATTGTTTCATAGATAAAGAATACACAGTAAATGATCACAAACTCATTTCAGAGTTTCACCATATTTTCCCCAGTTTCTGATGAAAAATCAGGTATTTACTTTTACTGTGTACTTCCATTTACTTCTAATAAAAGAAACAATATCAAGAGATCCAATGGTCTTAAGATGTCTGAATTTATTAGATAAAGCATTCATTTTTGACTAGTTGGACAACCATAGCCAAAGGTTCCAGTACACCTGGCCATACTTTTTTTTGTCAACAGACTTGGAAATTGGCATTAATATTCGACTACAATCCTAAAAATGTAGGATTGGGGGGGGGGGGTCCCACCTTTAGGGCCTCATTTTGACTGATATAGTTTATTAATCCAAAATTTAGATGTTTTGGGTTTTAAAAATATCTTAAATGTTTTCCAGTGGAAAATGCCAGTGATGTAATATATTTTGACCATATTTATTGATGAAATAAATTGCTATGGCTCTTCAATTATTGACTGTGATAGGAAAATTTCTTTCATCTTATTTCTGTGTCAAGTACAATCCAATATGGAAGAACATAGTTACAAGTAAATTTAGGCTTTCATAGCTCAATTGGTAAGACAGCCTGATATGACATGTCCAGAGATAGTACATACAAGTTCAAATCTCACTGGAAACTTCATTTTCATTCCAAGCTCCTTTTTGAAGACAAGAGTAAAAGTATCCAGAGTGTTGCAATAAAAAACAACAAAATAAAAATGAGTCATAGATTAATTCAGAAAGAAAAAAATTACTTTCTCAATCCATTAACTGCAGATGAAAGTAATTTCAGTCATTTTGGTTCTATGGTCAACTCAAAATATCTGTCTTATTGTGATTGATAAAAATTCAGTTCTGAGTCAGGGCTTTTATCTGCTTTAGTTAATGGGTCAACTTTGTCCAAGGCTGTCAACCAAGACTACACAATTGGGTAAAAAGAAAATGAGTAGATTTCAAAATTGAAAAAATTTCTTTACCTTGGAGTAAACGAGTCAACTTTGAGTCCCTATAAGGTATATGCTTGCTATCTTCACCAAGAGAAGATATCACATTTCCCAAGCTGAGAAGACCTTTGTTGATGTTAATGCCTGTGGGTGAGTAAGGAGAGAGGAAAAAAAAAAAAAAAAAAAAAAAAAAAAAAAGCCATGAACTTCTGACTAAACATTACAATAATTAGTCATTCAATTACGATTTGTTTGAGAACCTATATGAGGTAATAAACAAAAAACCCAAAATTTGTAGCTTCCCGCCAACATTTTACTAGTAGGAAAAATTTATGTGAATATCTGTTTATTCTGATGCTTGAATCAAATTCACTTGATGAGAAAGTCCTTATATACAGGTTTTTTTTAAACAATTTTCTTTTTTGTATAACTGTAAAAAACTTACCTCCTCATAACATTTAAATTGGTTACTTTTTATACTACCCATCAAATCATGAATAAGTGATACGTGATGAGAAAAGGAAAAATTCATGACTAAGAAATAATGTCCATCATAAATAGACATTTATCCCATTCATACAAAATGAGATTTTCCAAATCTAAATATTTTTCCCTATAGAACAAGAGATGTGTCTTACAGAGAAGAGAAAAGACAAACAAAAAACAAAACATTGCAATGAAATGGGATTGAGTCAATCAAGTCGTATATCCGATTCCTTTGATTACCTTAACACTATCTCATTCTTAAAATTAAATTGCTTGGTTTAGAGAGGAAAATGAAATTTAAATGGGAGTCAGTAGAAATAACCATGGCTGATAGTAGCTGTAATAGCATATTCTGCTGCTGATTTAGGAGATATAGAAAAACTAATACTTTACCTTTGAGTCATGTATCACTTTTTTTTTCCCAAGGTTTTACTGGCAGAGATGGACAGTAAATAAGGTAAATGCATTGCTAATGATTTTACAATACAAATTCACTGCTTAGGTGTTAAAAAATTGCCAACAAAATAAATATTTTTGACTATCAAAATGAGCTAAAGACAGTTGAACACCAGATCACACACACACACAAAAAAAAAAAAAAAAAAAAAAAAAAAGCTAAGATTAGCCATTTTTATTTGTCTGGGACTGATTTAATACCCACGTCATTGAAACTTGGGAAGAATGACTTTCAATCGCTAGGAATTAAGGCAAGCTTTGTTAATAGAACAGGGTCACATTGTCAATTGGAGAGAATTCAACAAGAACATGATCAAGTTAAAAGCACATGATAATTGATTAACAAGTAACGACTATTTAACTTACTTTCTCGTGAGGAATCTAGCAGTTAAGCAAGTCACAATAGGATGCACAAGACCAACCAGAAATGATTGCTTCTACAGCTTGTCTACATGACAAATATAGGCAAGAATGTTACGCAGTCTGTAGTAAAGAAGGCTATCGTTTAAACAGATATCCTATGAATTACCTGAATATCTTTATAAAATTTCACCAACCCCCCAAAAACTTAGCTTGGACAGTTTATTAGAGAATTCAGAAAATGATGAAAATTAAATTGAAGAATGGATTAGTCCAGCTCTGAACTACTGTATTTCATGTTTTATTCATTACTGTTTGATTTTTTCTTCAATCTTAATACTTATTAGATGTGGGTTTTGGGGGAGGGGAATACAAACCTTCTTTCATTCTGCTGCCTTCAGCATGAGTCTTTTTGATTCGCTCGGATCCAGCAAGGTCAACCAGGTGCAACTTTGCCTTGAAAAATTCTTGTCTATAAAAATTTTTTTCAGTGGGGGGAAAATTCAACAGAATTAGTTTGGGATGGTTTAATTAAATATGGAATATTTTACAAGTTATTAAATGCACATTCATAAAGTTATGATTCTTTTCATCTCTACAAAGACTTCCAAAACATCCAAGTTGAAATTTAAGTAAAGGGATAGATAATCACTTGATTAAATTAAAGTGCATACCTCTGTCAACACCATTGCCACTAAGATCTGGATGAAAATCAGTTCATATATAGCTATAGTGAAGAGGTGGTCACTGAAAAAAAACACCCGAATCTGCCCCCAAAATTTAATCAATTCCCAAGCCCAACCTTCGAGTTATTGGAATTCTTGAGAACTTGAAATGTGTGGAAATGAGAATACTTAAATGTATATATAAGATATGACAAGAATTTGAAAGCAGTCAGTACACACACACAAATGAAAATACATTTAAAAACAGATGGCAATCATCAAAATATGTACAAATTTTTGAGTTACTGCTCTTGAAATTTAGATTTAGTACTTTCATTTTTTTCTTCAACCTTTTTTATGTACAATAATATTCCTATTTCTGCATCAAGATTCAATAGTCTTACCTCAACCCACCATCTCATTTTTTGAGAAATTGTGTTGTCATATGAGCAAATATTTTAATGCATCGGGGATGGGGAGAGAAAAAAAATCCAATAATTCAATTTTTACGAACCACAATGAAACTTTAGAATTGTTATATGAAATGAAGACTTACTCATTTTTATTTGTGATATCCACATGAAGTGTAAAGATGGCATGAGAGCGACTGGACACTTGGTTCATCGCTGTGGAAGCTACAGTACGAGCCATAGTTCCGTTTTCAAGGCATTTCATTGTAGACTTATAATCGGTAACTGCTATTTCCTTCAATCCTGGGATCTATCAGTCAAGGGTAAGAAGGGAAAAAGAAATAGGAAAAAAAAAATTAATACACAAATAAGGTTAGAATAAGTCCCCTCCCCCAGCAGATTAAATGCGTAAATAAAAAGTTTTCATGTACCTTTATTCCATTTGCATCTTCTCTAACATTCAAGGTATCTTTTCCATTTACATTCAGTAAATCACGCACCTCTTCATTGTAGATCTAAAAGAAGAGTTAGACTTGGATTATCACTTTATTGACATATAAAGCATGCATTAATCACCAACAAAGACTATTGTAAGACAACCAAGGCAGTTTAATACTCTGGAAGGAACAAAGAATTTATATCTAATTTGTTGACAGACACATCCGCGTTATGACTGGGCTCATGTCAAAGTTGACTCATCAGTCTCTTAATGTCCATCGTTGGACAGAGACCTTCCCCAGGATTTGCCACACTTCTTTATCATGGGCGTTGTGGAGCCAGTACTTCCTGAACTTGTCTAGCTCGTCTCTCCATCTAACATTTTGCCGGCCTTGGTTGCGCATGTGATCTCAGGGGATCCATGTCGTGAGTCGTGATGTCCATCGGTTGTCTGCCATTCTTGCAACATTGCCAGCCCACCACCATTTGAGATTTTTAATGGATTCTATGATGTCCCTGACTCTTGTCTTTTCTTGGATATACTGTGCTGTCTTGTGGTCTCTCCATGTGAGGCCCAGCATTATTCAAAGATGACTAGTTGGTAATAATTTACTGTTACAGCCTGGGTGGTTAAAGGAAAGTGTTCTGCCCAAGTGCTTACACACCCACTTCCTTAATTGAACCCTGCCAAGGTTGATAATGAAGGTAACAGCTTTCAGCTATTGCTGCTTGGGCTGGCCTCATAACGGGAGGAGAGTAGTTGGCTCATTCAACAACTCCCTTCTCCATCAGCCATCATGGTATACCAATCTTAAAACAATATTAGGATATCTGCTATGGGGGACATTAGTGCCAGGAAAATAGGTTTACCCCCACCCAAGAGGGCACCGATGCCACATGAATAGATTATCTTGCAATTCAAAATGAATTGAAATTTTTCAACCACACCTCAATTGTTGTATTACAGGACACTAAGTAGAGTACATTTTATTTAATTGAAAACTTCTATTTTTTTTTTTTAGCTGACTAAAACCAGCTTACTCAGAAAGTAGGATTAATATTGATACTTTAAATGACAAAAACAAGATGAATCATTTCTATTACAGAGAGTTCGATCGTTTTTCTGCAGAAGTTATTTCAGACTGGAATAGATTATCGCAGTCAACTTATCAGTTGAAACAGTAGCCCGGTTCAAGCAAAGACAGCAGAAATATGTGAGGTGAACCAAACTGACCCTATGCCTATTCTACTACAAAAAGATCCCCATCTTAAACATAGAAAAGAAAAAGAAAAATTCAGCAAAGTCTACAGGCTAACTCACAAATGACTTATATGAACTCAATGTCTCAATACTCTATCAAGGGGTAGTTACTGGCTGGATAAGCGAAATTAATGAAATTATTTTCTCACCTCCTTTACTGAACATCACTCCAACTACAATTACTTGCCTCATAAGCTTTAATAACTTTCCCCTAGACAAACTAGGCACAGCAAAAATGAGTGAAATTTTTCCAGAAGACACAAAAATGAATTACCTTACTACTCACAGATCACTGAATCCATAGAAGACCATTGATGCTATGCAGTGATAAACAAGTTTTGGAAGCTTGTAATAAATGTTATGACCAGTGTTTAGGTAAAGATAAGTTTAAGGAATACAAAGGATAAGAGAACAGTAATAGATAAACAGCTTTTTTCCACAAGGAAAATTGTCTTTTATGAAGTCCTTCCCAAAATCAAGTAATTCAGCATTTATAAATTTTGATATTAGAATTTCCATCTAACTGGTAAATTCTAAATACAGAAGAAAATATCCTTTTAATGATTTATCATACCAAGTGGATGTGCTGTAAGTTGACTATTTGGAGATTATATATATATATATATAATTAAAAAAATTAAAAAAAGAAGGACAGACTTGAAACTTACAAGTACACCAAATTGAAAATAAAATTGAGATAAAAAGTAATCCATAGATTATATCAAAATTACTTACCTCTAGGTAAGACACAGTAACATTAAACTCATGAGTATCTTTTTCAGCAAATTTGGCAAAGAGGTCACCAAGAACTCTGGGAATGATTCCTGTTGAATCATGAACTTCCACACCACTGTATGCACCACCCATTGTGTAGGTCTTCCCACTGCCAGTCTGGCCATAAGCAAGAACTGTGGCATTGTAACCTAATGCAAATTGAAAAGAAAAAGGGTTTCATTGTTTAAGCATTGAATCATAGTTTTCTCGTGTAAAATGGACCCTTCTAATTTTAAAATGTAATAAGTAGGAACGAGATGTTGTATACTACTTATCTACACTTCTGAGATATTTTGACCCCCCCACCCTATATATATAATATATATGATATATAATATATATGATATATATGATATATAATATAATATATATGATATATATGATATATAATATAATATATATGATATATAATATAATATATATGATATATAATATAATATATATGATATATATGATATATAATATAATATATATGATATATATGATATATAATATAATATATATGATATATATGATATATAATATAATATATATGATATATATGATATATAATATAATATATATGATATATATGATATATAATATAATATATATGATATATATGATATATAATATAATATATATGATATATATGATATATAATATAATATATATGATATATATGATATATAATATAATATATATGATATATATGATATATAATATAATATATATGATATATATGATATATAATATATATATGATATATATGATATATAATATATATATGATATATATGATATATAATATATATATGATATATATGATATATAATATATATATGATATATATGATATATAATATATATGATATATATGATATATAATATAATATATATGATATATGATATATAATATAATATATATGATATATGATATATAATATATATGATATATGATATATAATATATGATATATATGATATATAATATAATATATGATATATATGATATATAATATAATATATGATATATATGATATATAATATAATATATGATATATATGATATATAATATAATATATATGATATATATGATATATAATATAATATATATGATATATATGATATATAATATAATATATATGATATATATGATATATAATATAATATATATGATATATATGATATATAATATAATATATATGATATATATGATATATAATATAATATATGATATATATGATATATAATATAATATATGATATATATGATATATAATATATGATATATGATATATAATATAATATATGATATATGATATATAATATAATATATGATATATAATATAATATAATATATGATATATAATATAATATAATATATGATATATAATATAATATAATATATGATATATAATATAATATAATATATGATATATAATATAATATAATATATGATATATAATATAATATATATCATATATAATATAATATATATCATATATAATATAATATATATCATATATAATATAATATATATCATATATAATATAATATATATCATATATAATATAATATATATCATATATAATATAATATATATCATATATAATATAATATATATCATATATAATATAATATATATCATATATAATATAATATATATCATATATAATATATAATATATATAAATTATATATTATATATAAACACACACGTTCATGTCAAGCGGACCAATTTTGGGAGAGTGCCTTACACAATTATCTCCAGAATAAATTGCCAAGACAAACTCAGTGTTGCCAACTCAAATATTTTAAAACCAATCTAACTGCCAAAAAGCACCAAATAATATCCAAAGTACACCTGAAAGATGCTGATAATTTTTGGAGTTTTACCAAAAAAATGTTTGCGAGAGGAATCACATGCTTCATGATGAAAAAAAATTTTTAAATTGTGCAAATCATTCCAGTCGTGCAAGAACAGTTGTCTTCAGTTTGCTTATGAAGAGCTGTTGTAGAGTGAAATCACCTCAGGGTGATTGTTTTATTCTATTACCAATGTTTCAACACTAAGAACTGAGGCAAAGATAGAAGAAATCTTACCTTTGATAATGTTACTAACTAAGGGAAGAACGGTTTCTTCATAAATTGCTTCCTGACCAACTTCTGGTGCAAAGACATAATTAAATGTGAATGGCTTTTTTCCAACTACGATCATGGGAGCATTACTGGGAAAATGCACGCACAGAAGATCACCCTCATCTATTTCCTTCTGTGCGAGGGGTCGACACCGTACCGCGACTTTCACAGGGATTACTGTCATATCTGTAGAAGAGGATGAAAGAAAAATAGATTTGAGTTTTTTTTCATTGTGAGGTCCAAAAATAAAAATTAGGCCCTCGAAAAACAATGCAAGGCATTTAGAAATTTTACTAAGGATATAACAATTCAAGGCTGCAGATTCCAGATCTGCTGCATAACATTCACCATTTTCTAGTCATTTTTACAAGACAACTCCTTCAAAATGGGTGACATTCCAGTGAGAATGGGATAGTTTTGTGATTTTGTTCAAACTTTTCAGTGTGAAATTGAAGACAGCTGAAAATCCACCCAACAGGTGGGATTCCCCTACAAAAGGTCTAAACGGTAGCTTTGGTCTCAAGAGATCTTGGATTTGAACAATGCATTTATTGAATCACACCTTATTTGAACAGTATCATGAACTATTGGATAACATTCAATTTAAATATCTGAGTATTTTACAAAAGCTAGACGAATTATAGTAAGATGGATAGATCATTTCCATTGGTATGATTGCAATTGCAGGCCAACAATATTACTTGTATATGCTTGTAGGTCCAGTTGGTACACAAAAAGTTTTCATGGAAATATGTTGTATAGTTCTTGAGTTACATTGTCATATAGACCGATTAACTTCGGTGAATTTTAGTAGGATTAGCCATATAACCTATGTAATGTTTGCCAGCACTAGCAGGATTGAAAGGTGCAACCAGTATGGAAATACGAATATCCCTAGATGTGAACCCCAGGTTTCATGACTGTACAGCTGGTGGTGATTGCTATAGACCAGTGGTCTATAAACTTCAACAACTTGGGGGAACCCCTTTCAATAACTAAATTTGCTAGGGAACCTCTTCCCCATACTGTAAACCATTTTATCAATGGACTAATGGGGGGGGGGGCATTTGCCTGTCAAGACTTATTGTCCAATATCAAATTATGTAGGAGTGGGGGTTATATACCAGCAGCAAAACTCAAGGACCCCCTTCTATAAGGAAACGTGCTGTGAACCCCTTTAAGCATTTAGTTTTTAGGCTAACTAATAAGACATTTTTTACCTTCAAAAATCTTATCCAAAACGGATTACATTTATTCAAATTCAAATTATAGTACAGATCTGTGTACAGTTGGTTTTTGATAACTGAGCAATGGATAGTATATCTGAATTTTTGAGATGAGGTATTATTATTTCTATTGATATTCGGACACAGCGCATTGGTTACAGCACCAGACAAATTACTGTGAAGTAATCTGATGGTTCTAGGTTCGATCCTAGTGAGACAATATAACAATACTATTAACGCTAAGAGGGGAGTACGGTCAATATACCCCCGTCGGATAAATAAAGGGTTTGGTTCATTTCTTCCCTAAATCTACCAGATGATACCTGACGAAGGCCGTAGAGTGCAACGGCTGAAACGTATGAAAAACAAACCAAAATGAGGATGGTCCGAATATCAATAGAAATAAGCAATGGATGTTTCTCTGCCACAAGATTTACAATGACAGGTTCTGACACCCATATATTTGATGGACACCAGTTTCAAAACCACTGTGAACTGGAATCATTTTTAAAAGCCAATTTTATAGATAATCAGAATACAAACAATGAAGTTATTCAATGATCAGATTAGCAACATTTATATCAATTAGGTGAGTCTGTCAATTATATATAGGATTTACATAGATAAGATAAATTAACTCAATTCAAACGAAGTCCTTGAACTGTTTTGTAAAGTTGACCTTTCAAATTTAAAATTGACAGAATAGATATTGCAAAATCTTAACACTTGATTACTCAAAACCTACAGAATTCTTTTCAAAAGGTCAACCGGTGCTGAGGTTAGAGATCAAAATCGACCAAGAACGCAATCTGATTGAGTAGCAGAGGAATATAAAGAGTTGATGTCGTTATTGACGACAACGCCCACCCAACCTCTATCTGATATCAACCTATTATGAGAACGACAAACATATGTATCCCACTGAATATATCTGTAACTCAGAAACGACACATGTGAAAGCATTGGGGGGGGTGCTGTAGGGCATGGAGGACATCAATTCGAAGCAGGGTTGACATTTTAAATTTGGTCTTCGAAAAGCATTTGGCCGCGTTTTCTCCTTGTCTCAAATTTAGGAAAAAAAAAAAAAAAAAAAAAAAAAAAAACCAAAACCATGTTCACAATTGCTTTATTATCAGTAATTTTATTTTTTATGTGCCAAAAGGTTGGATAGGATAGCATGAAGCGGACCATGGGGTGAAAAGTTTTTTGGGGGTGCTTTAGAACCTAAAGGATTGAGATAAGCTAACTTTGCTATAGAAGAGTAGGGCAGTATTGCAAGGTTTCATAAACAGTTCAAGTATTTGGCAAGATAAGTCTCCAACTGTCAGGTAACCCTGGCTCAAAGACCAGGAACTGAGAATGAGATAGAATTTGGGTTCTCCACTTTATTTGATTTACCTCGAAGTTGAGGGAAAGAGGGAGAAAAAAAAAAAAAAATTGTTTGCTTATGTCTATTCCCCTGTCAGCTCAACAAATCTGAAAGTACTGAATGGATTTCAATGAAATTTTGTGGAAAGTGGACAATGTGGTAACCAAAATGAGATGGTAAGATATTGGTTGGATCCAGGATTAGAGATACACCCCACCAAAAAATTGCATTTCCACACGATATCTCCAAAAGTTCTCAATGAATTTCTATGGAATAGACAAACTACACGAGGACCAATTACACTTTGGAATGGATCCTTGCACATTTGCCTCTTCAGCACCATAATCTTAAGTCCAAACTGGAGAGTATCGCCAAAATTGCATGTTTTCCCCACACAATATCTCCAACAGTTCAATGAATTTCTAAGACATTTTGGGGAAGGGTGGACGATAAGCTATGGAAGAAGTGATTTTTGGAGCTGGTTTAATTAGTGGAGCCATACATAATTATCCCTGATAATGATGTTGGCAGAGGTATGTGCTCTCCAAGATCTTCCTGGTCTTAATTTCAACATTTTGCTACAGCTGCAAGCAACAATTTTCAATTGTTTATAAAAGGTCAGTAAATGGTGAAAATTGTTGATCACTGTAAAGCCCAAAATGACGTCTTCAAATGACTCGTTTTGTCCACAACCCAAGGATACCATGTTGGCAATTACTTTAATAGTAAACTAATCAATAGTTTGCAGCACTCTGCAGTTTATAGATACCTTAGTTTTGTTTAAATGGAGCAAATACAATTGGGAGGTGGAGCATAGTACCCACTTATCACACAACTGCAAGAGACACTAGGTTGCAATGAATCTAAGGGTCCCTGGAAAATCTTGGAAAAAAAAAAAAAAAAAAAAAAAAAAGCCTGTCGGGAGGCACAGTTGAAACTTACACCAACACGTTTCCAACATTTGTGATTTTATTTTTATTATGCTACTAAAAAAGTTAAAGCATTTTGATTTTTGGAAATTGATGAAAAAAGTTATTGTGAGCAGCAGGGCTCCAGATTATCTCAGAAAATTCCCAATGAATTTATGAAAATTCATGGGAAGGGTACATTCCTCCATCTAAGATATCTAAAAGGTCCACACTATATAATAGTGCCAAAAGTTCATTGAATTTGTATTAAATATTGTCGAAGGGTGGGAGATGGGTTAAGGAAAGGTTATCGAATTTTTGGATGGATTCAGGCCCAATGACTTGTTTAGTTGAAAATCTAAAGATGGTGAAGAGAAAGACGAAAGTTCTCAGAAAAACCACTTATGTAGGGTAAACTGGGACAAAATTCTTGTTTATAGAGTCTAAATTGATGTTAGCACGAACTGAACCATATAGGGTTGGCAAACATTGAGGTCTGCATAAATCCAATAAAATGAATTGCATCTGCTAGCGGCCGACCTATTGTTTTTTTAATGAGAAAGGTCCATTCTCCCCTCCCCAGGTACAGACAGTGGTATCACTGACGACCAATTACTCTTATGGACAAAATCGGGCACTAGAAGTTTTAGCTAATAGTTTATTCAAAGAAAGAAAATATAAAGATAGAGGAATAATATAGCACCACATAGTCAACACGGACACTCCAAACGATTCAAGTTCCCCGCTGTAGATATCCCAATCCCAACTAGAAATTAAACCCTGAAGTGGACAATTATGCCGAGTGGGGAAAAAAGAAAAAAGTCGAATTTGACAAAACCCAGAAAATTTTCGTTAACTGAATTAGAAAATACAGCATACTAGACCATTCTGACAGTTATGTCCATTCAGTGGACCCCTTTTACTCTATTTCAACGCAATTATGGAACAAATACACAAAGGAAAGTTCTTCTTTACAATATTAATAATTATAAAGAAATTATATTACCCCCCCCCCAAAAAAAAAGTGCATAAGCGACTTTGTAATGAGACTTTCCGAGTCATCCCGTGATATCTATATCTGCTATTTGTATTCAAACAATTTTGAAAGACAATATACCGACTTCCATAACTTGAGGGTGAAAAAAAAAAAAAAAAAAAAAAAAAATTAATATGCATTTAGATTAAAAACTTGTTACCAATTACTAAAAGTTTTGTCATTTTAATCTCACCAACGCATTTTTGTATCGTATCTCAAGAATTTCTATTCTAATTTATGATCTTTTTGTTCACAATTAAATGATTATATATTCTCATTCAAAGTATTTGTCTTGTTTGTATTTCCTTAGCGTGTGGTCTGTCATGTTTGATTTCGCTTTTTCAATACGAGACCATTCTGACAGTTATGTTCATTCTGTGGACCCTTTTACTCCATTTTAATGCAATTGTTGAACAAATATACAAAGGAAGGTTTTTTATAATAATAGTGCGTATAATAAAGAAATGATGTGACCCCCCCCCCCCCACCAAAAAATTAAAAAAAACAAACAAAGCCCTCTGCGCTTGTTAACATCAATGGTTAACATTTGCGCTTAAACCCAAAGATTAGTTTCATTGTCAACATTTTCACTTGAATAAAATTTTAAATATCAAATTTAACAAAGCGTGACACTTCCTTCTTAGCCAGAAGCCGAAATAGTGACTAACACGAGGAAATTTTCATGGCGGTTTTCACTGATATAAGAAGAAAAAGACCCAAGTTTATCTTTAAACATGCCTGTTGCATTTATTTTTTCATCAGTCACTAGCGACCAGCAAACCCTTGTTGACAAATTGACAATTTAGGTCAGGAGGGTTTGAGTGGTTGTGCAGTAGACTACCTTGAAATATGGCGGTTGAAAGGGGCTAGAGATTCGAGCAGTGTGTGTCATTTAGTCCCAGAACATTAATCCTAATTACTAAAGATAACTCTAGGTTCAAAGATAAGATTTAGTTGAGTTTATTGCAAGTAAATCAGCTTTTCCGCTTGTCTTTGAAAGAAAAATTAGTTACAAGATTTAGGTTAGGACGACCTTACACGCCGAGGAAGTTGACTGACTGAAAAGTTCTAATCGAAATAACCGGCAATTTTATGTACATTTGGTATATCGAACTGTGATTTCATAAAGAAAAGCTTGGGAGGGGGATTTTTTATTTGTTTAAGGACGACTAACTTCAAAGTAACACAACGGGCTGGAGTATTTTACAATTAACTCGTTATTTGTACAAGTTAAATTCTTCGAAGTCATATAGAATTCGATTTTTGTATTGCATTAAAATCAAACCGATAAATATTTTTTTCTAATTCTACAAAAAAAAAAAAAAAAGTCAAAATTAAGTAAATAAAATTTAAAAAAAAAAGCATTACTTATATTTGATGGCAAAATAAAAAATAATTCTGAAATCAAAATCAAATGCTTTACTAGATTCAAATAATTTCACGAACAAGAGATACAATTGGCAAATCTAAAACAAATATGAAATTAAAACATTCAACTAACAAACAAAAAAAAAAAAACACCTTGCTTAGCTTAACGACTTGTGTTAGGGTTTAGCGAAGATAAAATCAAACTGAGAAAGAAGTAAAACAAAAAAAAGATCAAATCACGGAATAAAAAAGATAATAACACAAATAAAATTTGAAATATACGGTACTTTAATACTTTTACCTATGGTAAATATTACTTACTGAACTTGTACGTCTCGCTTCGGGTTTGTAATTGTGCGATTTGAAAGTCTGACCAACGATTGTGATCATATAGCTGTTTAAATAAACCGCGCACGCACAATGAAAACCGACAACGAGGCTTACTTCCTGTTAGATGCGTCCCAAAATTAATGTCAATGAAAAATATAGAATCAATCTAAACTTGAAGCTATATTTTGGGACAACGCAAGGGAGATAAATACCCACTTACAACCTCGTATCGCTTAGTTGCTGGGATAGTTACGTCTGACATACTTCTGTCGGAGGCTGAGCTCTTGGAAGTCAATTGTTTTCACTAAATAGAAAGACCTTTGGCGCAACACAATCTTACTATCTGTTTCGCACCCCGAATACTAATGTTTGATGAATAGAAATTGTGTTCATATGATTATTTTATATATGCTTTTATATACAAATTGTATATTTTTCTTCTTTCCCACTGAAAATACTTGTTAATGTTTTGCTTTACCAAATCGCTTCACGAGGCGACCTCGTAATTTTGTAGCGTTCGCAAAATTATCCTGATTCGGTTGTCGATGTGAGAGTGCTCTATAGTTAGTTACAATGATAGCTAATTTGACTAAGGTAAAGTACAAATCCCCAAGTAAACGCCTAATTATTCAGCTAATGTTTTATTCATTTTACCATAGTTGGGGGCACTCTACTCATACCCCCCCCCCGAAAAAAGTTGGTATTAGCAGTAAAAAAAATGTGCTTATACTGTCGAAAAAAATTACTCTTGATTTTCTAAATTCCTTTCATGTTTGGTTAGTATCATTTTGTGGTAACCGAGACCACCGTGGTAGGTCTAAACTAGATGGACAATTGATTTACCGTGTATTTCGGCAGATAGGACGACAGTACCTACAAAACTTAACTGAACGTTGAAAGTAACGTTGAAATTGTACACCAAGTATCACTTGATTGGTTGCATAACCCAGCCAGACACCAACCATCACCCTAAAGGCTCTACCCACTACCAGTATGCTTATCTTCGTTTAAGAAAAGATTCGGCGGGAAATCGATGCCTGACAAGAAAAAGCCCAATTCGTATAAAAGTTAGTTTTATTGTCAGAATATTCTTACCATCGGTAAGAATGAAAATAGAAACATTTATATATAATATAAAAATTATTTTTCTACACCTCATTGAACTGGATATATTTTAAAATAAGTGTAAAAAGTTGTGACAATGTAAACAAAACAGTAACATATGTTAAATTTGCATTATATTAGGAAAACTTCCAGTATATTATGCACAAAACTTTTTTTTTGAAATGTTACCAAAAATCACCCAATAATTGGATTTTTATCAAATTTTCGGTACCTATTTCTAAAGATGTTTCTATTCCAAATTTCGGGAGAATTTTTCTTGTCATATTATTATCCACTCCCTAAATTCATTTGATTTATTCACCTCTGTCAACGAAGTTAATGTTATGTCTGTTCATACAATATCTCCGAATGCTCTGAATAGATTTCTATTAAAATTTGTGGTAAGGTGGGTGATATTGCGGTAAGAAAGAGGTGGTCAAATTCTGGGGTAGATCCAGGAATTTTTTCTGGTTGGGAGATTTTTTTTTGTCCCCCCATTATATGTGACGTTGACCTAATATCCTGTATCACACCATGACATATCTCAGTTCCCTATCAATTTCAATGAGATTCTTTAGTGGGGTGGATGATAGTCTATGAAATAACTGATTCAATTTTGCAGTAGATTCATGCAAAATTATCTCCCCCCCCTCCTGTTCAAACCAAATAATTTCATGTCTGTCCATGATATCTCCAAAAGTTATCAATTAATTTGTCATTTTATGGAAGAGCTGATCAGATTTTTGAGCGGATCCTACACAATTACTCCCCCACATCAGACACGTGTCAAAACTTTTTTTCCTGTTCGCAAGATATCTGCAAAAGTTGTGTCTATCCTTACTTATTCACTGATCATTGCATAGTCTTGAGTTAAATATGTGGGGTATACTGTGAGGACTGAATTCACTGGCAGAATTCAAAGTTGAATGTTATTTCATGATAGAAAAGGAAAGCTACCCTGTTACTTATTAATTTCAGATTTTGTGGAAGGGTGAAAAATAGACTACAAAAAAAAACTGATCATTTTGGAGCAGATCAACAGGAATTACCTCCTCTACATTGTAATTATATGTCCAAGCTACATATTATTGCCAAAATTTTATATCAACGTGATATCTCCAAAAGTCCTATGAATTTCAATTGTATTTGGTGAACAGTAAGCTATAAAAGAACTGATTAAATTTCGGCGTTGGTTGAGTGCTTTCTAGTTTCACTTGAAATTTTTGTACCCTAATGATTTTTTACACATAAAAAAAAAAAAAATTCAGAGATATACTAAAAAATAGGTGCATGGAAATATTCTGCTTACCTTTTAAAAAAAAAAGATTTCCATACAAAAGCCTTACTGAGGAATTTAAAAAAAAAAAAAAAAAAATATTGCACTTGGCAAGTTTTATTTTTATTTGGTAACTTATATTTTAGGGCTATTTCTGGTAAATTGAAAAAATATTACCATCAAAAATGTTTTATAGAGATAATTGTTCTTTTCACTGTCAGCATTACTCTGAGATTTTTATTAAATTAAGTGTAAGCATTAAAAAGAAAATACAGCTCTAGTTGTACTTGTTTTTGCTTTTTTTCTTTTTCATTATTTTTAGTTATAAGCTATTTTGTAAGTATGAAAGCCCAGAAGCCAACTCAAATACTCCGATTCTTTTTTTATTTTAAACACAATTCTTGATACTGACCTTATGAAGTGTTCATTATTATGATACATTTCAAGAGAGGGTTTTCAAATTGAATTACACAATATATTGCATTTTATTACTCGTAACCCTAAATCAAAAATAAAAAAAATTGAGTTTAGATATTTTGACCATTGATACCAGAATGAAGTTTTTGAAAGCAATTTTTCCTTTTTGCAATAAATAATTTAGAAAAAAAAACATGATTTTATTAATTTTAGTATTTGAAATTTATGGAATCAAGCTGATCCTAACTTCGCCATAGATAGTTTGAGGGTCATTTTATACCACTGATGTGAGCTAAAATCATAAAATTCTGACTGAAAAAGGGGTCTTGTCTTATCTGAAGTTCGTCTTTTTGTACTGAAATATATTGTTTCTATTTTTTTTTTTAAAACGTTTATTTCCCTTCTGTACCCTTTGTAATATTGTGGCAGATTTAGCTTAATGACTAATTTTACTTGCTCCAATAAACACTTTGAAAACCTATAACTTTTCTTCTGGAACCAAATCGGGGCAGGACTTGATGAATGTATGAGTAATACTTGTCTATCCTTACTCATTAACTAATCATTGCTTAGCCTTTAGTTAAAAATGTGGGGTATACTGTGAGGACTGAACTCACTGGCAGTATTCAAAGTTGAATGTTATTTCATGATATTCAAAAAAAAAAAAGGAAACTATCCTGTTATTTCTGTTAATACAATTTTTTTGATTTAGCTCACTATCACATGAATGGAGTGAAACCTTTGTTCTTCCCTAAAAACGCAGCACTAAACAAAACCATAATAGCATAAATAGAGATTGTGCCAGTAATTATTTTAAAATATATAATGTAATTATTGAGTGTCAGCAAGGTGGAATGGATTTATGTTCTCTATCTCACCTGGTAGCTACTTTCTGGAGCTGGTGAAATATAGGTGCTTTATGCCACGTTGTATAAGTGTTTATTTTAGTATACATGGCACATTAAACAAAGAGTACAGTATGCTATTAATTTGTCTACGATGGTGTCTTTCATCATTACTTATTTCAGAAATCCACCACCACTAAATTTATTAGACAAAACACTTGAAAAAAAAACTATTGTCAATCAGCTCTACAAAGGACAGCACTAAGCAGGGTATTACTGTACTTGAAGCTAGTTCATTGGATTCTTTCAAGAGTTAATCATGAGGTTAACTGCTACTATTTGGGCAAATGAAGTAGTTATAGGAGACTGGTCTACCCATGGGTTCACTCACCCACTCTTTTTCAGGCCAACTGCTACTCTCTGCGAAAATAAGGTAAGTCTGGAAGACCCAAAGGCTTAACACTGAAGAGAAATAACTAAAATACATTAAAGCCGTACAATAGACGGAAAATTAATTTATATCGCAATTATGGCAGGCTGCTCAACATTGCATAAAGTCTGGCCACTTCTAAATATGCACCTTATGGATAAGCACTGCCCTAGTTAGCTTAACAATTAACATTGTTTCCATGGAAAATTGTTGAATAAATATAATTGAGAACTGGTCTGGTTAATCATTCATTACAAACTCACATGACCGACCTATTTTGGCAGCATACTTTGTTGGTTGGGGGTGATCACTTTTGCCTTTTTTGGGGTGTTGATCACTAGAAAAGTTTGAATTTTCAAAATAACAACCATGAACACTTCTGGACACAAACTAAGGGTCCAGTTTGGCAGAAAATTACATTGCAAACTGCCCCCTGCTAAAAACTTTTGTAGGGGAATTTTTTAAAAAATTATGGATATAAGTAGTAAATGTTGAAATTTTCATCCCTTTAGCTCCGTTGGTGCATTGTACTTACATGCAGAGCCAGCCATCCAGATAGACCTATTCAAAACCTAAAGAAACAATTTTGGCTGATAGTTTCTAAACCCCCCCCCCTCCTCCAACAAATACTAATATAGTTTGTCATTTGATATTTCGAACAAACAAATAATTTACTTATTTGGGATAAAAAAAATACCTGAAAGTTTTTAAAGAATTGGCAAATTTTCAGAGAGGAAAAATGATCTAACTATAATTCACCAAATGTCTGTCTCATCACTCTAGGATGGCTAGAACAATGGCTGCCAATTTTTCTGTGGTTACTAATGCTATTTAGCATATTAGTTTTGAAAATTTTTAGTGAGCAATTCAATTCACAATGTAAGTATAATGCTAAACTGAACCCTTACTTTGTTTCTATCAGGTTAGCTGAAATGAATCTTTATCTTTTTATTTAACCATATAGTAAACATTTAGCTGAAAATCCTGTTTGTGGGATGGATTCTGATTAGTTCTAGATAAGGTGTAGCATTTGGGATTTTCCCAAACATTTCAAGATGGTTTCATTTAGCTTGGTAATATTTTCTGGAACAGGTTTTATAGTAAATCCTCTTCTCCAAACTCCTGTAATCATTTTAAATTTTCTCATGATTTCCAAACGAGGGAGTCCGCAGCCACTTTTCCAGCAACATGCAACAAAGACTTACTCTTCATTTCCCATTGCACTATTATTACGCTGGTCAGGTCAAAACTTTATGTGGGTTGTAGGATCCCAATTAATGCATTTTCTAAAAGAGCATAGATTGAGGAGCAGAAGACTTTCAAATGTTTAGCCCAAAGTGAAGCCAAAAATTATAGAATTATAAAATCAAAATTTTGGAATTGGGAAATAATTTCTGAATTTGAAATCTGTAAAAAAGAACAAGAAGTAGCTCTCAATATGTTTATATATCCAATCAATGTGTATGCTATATGTATAATAAGACTACCATCGAGCCATAATGTAAAAATTATATGGAAAGCTTTAAATCGATTTTGGTCAAAAAAGGGTTAAGAAATCTAGAAATTTCTACTTCTTCCATATAAAAAATGCTCATCTGCTTGAAAAACAAAAAAAAATTGGGTAAAAACTTATATTTTATCTTGATGTCATATTTACAAGATGTAGCAACAAATGCAAAGCTTGTAGCAAGTTTTTGAAGTTGGAATTAGCTGTTTTGAGTATATAAGTAAATCTCAATGAGATCCACCACACATATTGAGGCCGTCCAAAAACAGAGATGATTCACATTGCTAGACTTGAGTTTACAAAAACCACAAAAAAGAGGAAGATTAAAGTACATAAGTAAGAAAAAAATTTTAGTTCATTCATTGCAGATAAATTCTGCTCAAAACTATTTTGAAGACAAAACTAACTGAATCCATATTGTAAACATTTTTCAAAAAGTAGTGCAAATGTGTTAAAATACTTTTCCAGGGGGGTGCTAATGCAACCCCATGCAAATCCCCATCTTTTCAAATGCTTTTTGTGGACTTGTAGTTGTATAGAATCTGTTTATCCCAAAATTTATCGAGTATGTTCTTGAAAGAATTCACATTTTTGGGACACTGTATTTCATCATGTAGACCATTACATATCTACACTATGCAGACATTGGAACTATATTTTTGTACATTCATAATTAAGATGCTGTGTGAGTGGAGACAGTTTGATTACATAGAGTCAATGTGGTAGTGATGGAAGGAACAACACTCACATTGGTGTTCATCTATGAAAGTAAATGAATACTAACCATAAAACTAGAATTAGAATTGAAATTACCTTGATACTCATCCATAAAATATCTACATAGATTATACAGCTATTTTTGGTATTGGAAATCTATATAAGAGGACAATCTTGTTTAATATTAGGCATTAGTTGCCTGTTGTTCTTTTACTCTTTTTGCATTACAGCCAATTTCAATACATTTTGTAGTCTCCTCAGCAAAAATTTTGAATAGTGTATTGTGGGATATCATAAGAAAAGTGAAAATTGGAAAAAAATAAACCTTTTGAGCAACCAAAATGCAGAAGTAATTAAAACAATCAGGTCAGCACACACTCATAACATTGAAAGCCATAGTGTCACAGATGAAAAAGAGCAATATTTACTCACAAAATGAGGATCAACGTTTTTTTAAGCTTAGCACAAGTAGGAAGATTGTGTTGTACCAATCTTAAAAATATAGAGAAATCCCTCGGTTTGAATGCAAATCATTGCAAATCAGACAATTCAATGGTTTTTAAGGGATAGGGTTCCATGTTTAATGAAGTATACATGGGTACTGCTTTTTTAAAATGGTATGGAAAAAAAATGACTGGTATTGGAATTTGTTTTTGTGATACTTATACATTTTGAAGTTTGATTCTGTCTTCAATACTGGCATAATTTTTTTTTTTTTAAATCTCTTTTGTCTTAGAGCTTCTATGCCAATATGATTTCATCTACCATATGAATTTCAAAGACAATGAGGGTAAATGGGTCAGTTTTTTTAGCTCAAACCTCAGTTTTGAGTTATGAATTGTTTCATAAATTTGTTATTTTCTTGATGTTCCAATGTGTTTGTTGCTAGTATTTGATTCAATCACTATGAAATATTCTCTCGTGTTGCAGTTATATAAAAAAAATTTTAAAAAACTGAAAACTAAAGATTTATATTCACAAAATGAATTTTCATGAAAATATGACAAAAAAAATTAGTTGACAGCTGCTTTTGAGGGAAAAAAAGAAAAAAGTCCACACTTTTTTGGTAAAACAAAAATACAAGGCAAATTCTCTCAGTTAAAGAATCATCCATATTTTTTAATGTATGAAAGTTATACAAATTGAAACATTTATCACAAAGATATTGTAATAAATATAAATAAAGATATATAGCCTCATTCTCTTTTATTGTTTATTCTATATACACTGTCTACTGTGTAATGAATAGAGTTTCATGGTAATGTAACGCATTTATGATTATTTCGGTTGGATTATACATTTAATAATTTATATAAATATAAAAATCTTCTCTCAAAATAATGTTTTTCTCTCCAGTAATTCATTCATACACTAATCCTTATTGCCACTTTAACATAGCGTCACTCTTACTATTGAGCTAAACAGCTCAACAGAAGGGCAATGACCCAAATGACTGCTTTAACCCAATATTCTCATCTTGTTCATACACTGTCCATGTCTACACTTGTTTCTCAAAGCGGAGATATTATTAGGGAATGAATATATAATCCGACAGAATGATTATGAATGTGTTTTATGTAACTTTATATACACTATATGGAAATCCACCCTCTGGGTGGCTTTTCCTTTAGGTATTATAATAATCTGTAACTATTATAACAATATAAATCGAAAATAAAAGAATTCTTTTACATCTAATAAAAGGAGGTATCTATGTCTTATATTTACAGGATATTTTCCAGTCATTTCTTCTTTTTTGGGGCATATGTAAAAACTTCTCCATTATAATAAGGATTAGCAGGGCTGCTGCAGGAATTGAACTTGTGACCGATAGGTTGCCGCTCTGATGTAGTGTAGTTCTTACCATTAAGCTAAACAGCCAAATCCAACGCTGTCAAGGCCAAGTAACGCATTCTCTGTGTAATAACGAGAGTTCATTTTGAATAATTTAACACATTCATAATTATTCTGTCGGATTATATATTCATTCCCTAATAATATCTCCGCTTTGAGAAACAAGTGTAGACATGGACAGTGTATGAACAAGATGAGAACAAGGGGATAAAACAGTCATTTGGGACATTGCCCTTCTGTTGAGCTGTTTGGGTAATGATTTGGTATTTTTCAATGAAAATCAGTTCACAGAGTTTTTATAATGCAGAGGAGGTAACTGTAAAAAAAATTCCTGGATTTTGCCATAGTCCATGGTTGACCCTCCCAAGTGGGCTTCAAATGAGTTTATTGAATATTTTTAGCTATAAAGTTGACTAGAAATAGAAAAGTTTAGCCAATTTTAGCTTTTGCTGTAATTGATATAACTTATAAATATCTCAACACTTTTATCTGATGATGGGATTTTGTTTATAGATCATTAAAAAAATTAAAAGCTGACATTATTGTAAATAACCAATTAAATTCAGACGAAAGATATGAGCAAGGACTGATTTTCATTCAAAAATACCAAATCATTACCTGTAAAGTAATGATTAGTAAGCTAATCTGAATTAAATGGAATGATGTGGTATATGATTTATCTGAACTCCATAAATTCTATTTGATCTAATTCTGTAATGATGAATTTGGCCTTTTAAGATGTAATAGTGGTAGTGATAATAGTTCAAGAATGTATGAATGGATGTACAGGAAGATACAGTATCCATATGAGGAAGATGTCAGCAAATTTGTTTGTCTATGTTCTTCACACTTCTGGTAATATACGATAGAGAACAGAGATAAGCCAAAGATGATGTCAAAATGTTGTCAGTTTCCAAACTTGTTGATGAAATGAAAAGTGATAAAACTTCATGTTGGAACAATCAAATAAGTTTTCATGAAGAAGTAACAATAACAAGTGTGAGGAGAAATATGCAAGAGTTTAATTATGAAAGATTTCTGGCATTTAAAAGGTACTGGAATAAACACATATTCAAGTGAGAGAAGAAGATATGTTCTTGGAATGTCCAGTATGGGAAAAGTCTTTGGTCCAAGTTAGTATACATGATGTACAAAGAAAAGGTGGACTTACTTGTTCACTGTAGTTTGTATGTATGTATTTTTGTGTGTGTGAGTATACCAATGGATACGAGTATATTGTGAGCCAGAATTCACTACTCAGTGAGAGCTAAGCATGACTGACTAAAGATTGGCTTCGCTTCTTGGTAGGCTCAAAATGAAGGTTGTCTGAAGATTTCCAAAGCGATCAGTGATTGGTCAGAACATTTCAGTATGTTGTAGATTTGAATTTACATCATTATGTTTTGGCTGACTCATGAATTCTGGTCGTTTCAAGTCCATTTGATTCTCATCCAAATATTTTAGCTTTATTCTTATAATTGTGAACATACCCAGATATCACCAATTCCTATTGTGGCCAGGGGTGTGCGTATAGAGAAAAGTGCCTATGGTAACCACTGAAATTGTGCCCCTGTCCAAACATCTGACATAGTGACACCTATCTTTTGGATACCTTGATCCATGATAATCCAAGAAAGATCCTATCTTTGGAAAAAAAATTTTATCACTACTGAAGGATAGTTTGTCTTACTTCTATAGAAACTGTTGGATGGTGCACCTTCATTTAAAATTCAAGGCAACTTGCAATTTTTAGACACTTTTTGTCTCAAAGGATACTCAGTGTTGTCCTAACTAATTTGAAGATCAAATGGTTGAAATTAAAATAATCAAGGTTTTTGAGAATTGCAGCAAAAAGTAAGTCTTTGTACTACTCTCACAGCTTTATTTTGTGTCAGATATTTCAAGTTCTGATACAACACCAATTCTAGTTGAATTCATCAATTTGACACAGGTTGTCTTTACTAAATTTGCTTGACTCATCAAAGATTTATTGCAGCAGCTGAATAATAACTACACTAAGACAAAGATCGAGAAGAAAAGTCCTAAGAAAACAATAACTTTTCAGGTCCAAAAATCACATACACCTAGAAATTATGGCAGTACACTTACACTGGAGTTAAATGAAATATATGTGCATGAACAATGTCAAAACTGGAACAATGATCACAAAAGTCATTTTTATCTCGACTTGTGCTAATTCCATAAGGCTGAGTAATAGTTTACGATTAAGTCAAATACTTGACTTGACAGTGATATCACCATTTTCTTCTTGCTGAATTCGTAACTATAGTATCACTGATTTGGGATGTGGAAGATCGTGTAGTTTCTACTATTTTTAGTACGCACAGCAGATAAAGCTAATTAAAATCTTATGATTGCGAACAGTCAAAGTTAGAAAATTAGTAGACACAAACTGTCCACCAAGATTATCCAAAAGGGTAAGTAAGAAATTTGTCAAATATAAAAGCTTAGACATGTTGAAACTGAATCCTGAACAGCTATAATTATGGTGCACTGGTTATAAAAAAAAACGCAAAGAAATTTAGCTAAGTTATGCAGATCACAAACAAAGCTCTAGAGCTGTAACCATATAATTTGTGTTTTAGGCTAGCCAGGATAAAGGGGAAGGATAGGGAGAGTGGCAAAAACAAAAAGAAAGCAGCGGCAGTTGTACATGATGGAAGTTCTAGAATCACAGCCGCTCAAATATAAATGGGATTATGATGAAAATCACAATCGGAATGAAAATGATACAGAAGACAATCTTTATCTGACGACGACGACGATCTTCCGCTGTCTGAGTTTTGGGTTGATCTGTAGTATCAATTGTATGTTGGTCAGTATCTACCCCAGTTGCTTGGGATGTGTTGTTTGTTGTTGGATACTGTGGTTGCAAAACGGCACCAGGGTATGCTGGATTTTCAGGGTAAGTGTAAGGTGCTGGGTATGTATAGGGTGCATAAGGGTATTGAGGTGGAAGAGGTGTATTGGTTCCTGGGTGTACTATCCCACTGGTAGTGTCACTTCCATACATTACCGAATCATATGAAGGGGGAGGGCCCAGAATATCAGAAATCCTAACAGTATTTTCCATCTTTTTGGTGATTAAATTAATTATCCAGTTGATCCTTTTTGATTTTCTTTCGATTCATAAGGTATACCACTCCTTCAACAAATACCCCCGGGCTTCACCAATTTTATGAAGTATTACAAATAAAAAAGGAAGTCAGCTATCAATGGGTATTTTGATTTCACTGTAGCGGTATCAGCAGAACAACAGTTGTATTTATTGATGGTAACAACCCCGATAGTCCTGGTAGTAGCAATGATGAGTGTATTGGTAATTATTCGAGGCGTTCGTTCCATGAAGAGCTCAGCAAGTCAACTCAACTCGGGGCAGTCTTCTAAAGTATGAATTAAATGTGCTCAAAATATTTTTTTGGAGTGGCTTACCTGACCACATGCACTTACTGGTCACTTCCTACAGTTGTAAAACTAACAACTTAACGACTGATTGCTAGACAGTCAGCATGGAAGCCGCTGCTTTTTAGTTTACAGCGATAACAAAAAAGCTGTTTCTTCAATGTCCAGTTTTGGGTTCAAGTCTAGTATTAGAATTGGTGCAAAAATAATTGCAGTTTTCCACCATTAACTTTAAAACAGTACATCTCAGCTTAGAATAAAAGTTATTAATCGAAATAAGAACCTTCAGAATCTATACATTTTTGCCAACTAAGAAACAAGTTCATGTAAGGGAACTAATAAATTCTTCAAAGGCGTTTCAAGCTGCTGTCTGGTTGTTGAAGAGTTATCTCTTGCAGGAAGTGGTTGAATTGCTTAAAAAAGTGGTAGTTGGTCAAAGAGATCTTATGAGTAAACAGGGTAAGGTAGAGTTTTGTAATCTAGTTTGTTCAATTAAATTCACGCTTTAAAATGACTTGTTATATGGACATAGTTAGATGATAGTTTATTAAAAAGATAAGCACCAAAATTTAAAAAAAAAAAAAACAATTATTTTTGCACCAACCTAATAATAAAAAAAGCAATTATCTTGCAAATTTTTCTTACACAATGCCATATGTAGTGTAGAGTAGTATATATATATATATATATATATATATATATATATATATATATATATATATATATATGAATAAATTTCACTGTAACATATTTACCATTATTCCTGACACTAATTGTAAATATGAAATATTTTCAGATAATTAGGATAAATATTTTAAAGATGAATGTATTTCAAATTTTGTAAAAATATAAACTTTCAAAATTGATCAATTGAATTTTAATTAGTATTTGAGAAAAGTAGATAAAATATTTATGAAAAAAATCCAGTAAGAATTCGCCGAATGAACCACTGCTCTTTGTAACTCTTGGATTATTGAATAACGAGCAGGAATGAATAAGCCTACAGCATAATTTGAACTCACTTTCCTTAACCTTGGAAGCACGTCTTTCTATAACAGTACAATAACTGGTTTGGCTATGAAGAATTAACAGCCAAGTGTAGCTCAAATAAACCATATAGTTTTATTCTTTATTTTTTCAATTGTTACTTCAATATCATTTGTCATTGGTTATGTTTGCAGTATCAGATGTATAATTAGACACCACCAACGTAAATTTCTTCGTTTTTCAAGTTGGTCTGGCTTGCTGTCTATGTATATATGTATGATGAATACAGGCCATATGAACGCAGCTTAAAGGTCTGAAAATTTAAACATTTACTCTTTAGTGTATCTAGGACTTCCCCATAATAGGTTTTTAGTTGGGGTTCAATTTGCAAGGTAAGTCTATGCTAAATTGATCCCTTAGTTTGCGTTTTATGAAAATTCAGACTTTTTTAGTGATCACTATCCAACAAAATGTGAGAAAAGCAACTTATTCATTGAACACCCCTTTTCCTAATTTTTTTTATATTTATCATCCCCAACAGCAAATTGCCAAAAAGGGTTGGTCGTGTGACAGTTTCTATTGTGGGACTAACCATGCTGCTTATTCAATGGTCAAAGGAAAACAATCTGAGAATTGAAAAAAGTAACAGAAATAGGATGAAAGAAAGATTAATCAAAATTATTAATACTTGCTGTCACCTCAAACTCCTCAATACTCATATCAGAACTTAAATGATAGATATATTGTATATATGAATAGTTCACAAAGGTATTTTGGAGAACACCAACCAATTCAACTCATCCAAGCCTTCACCATCTGATAGACAGCCTTCTAGTCATGCTACCAGCATTAGATGCCAAATAATATTTGCATATTGAATTACAACAGCCCAACAGATGGCCCACCCGACCAACCAGCCAAGTGGATTACACATTCTCCCCTCTTTGATTTTTTGCACATCTCTAGATGCTCATGGTCACGTTTTTGAAGCTAGAAATCTTGAAAATTTGAATGATTGCACTACTAAATACCATCTAATAATCATTTCCTCCCATAAGCGATTTTTGGGTCTCTAGTCATTCTGGACCAACAAATCTTATGCTGGTAATTTTTTTAGATTACTTATGGTACAAACACGGGCTATGGTGATTCATTTATGCAAGATATGGGTATATTTCTTTTTAAAATTAAATGTCTATCTTATATATGGTAGCTAGTTGTTTTTAAAAAGATGAATCTTCAATTTTTTTCAGTCAAGAATAACCTAGTATAATTGTATTATAATTAAGTCATATGAATAATTTAAAAATGCAGGTATTCCTCGCTTTTCGAAAGGTCGATTTATGCCATTAGAAAAAAAAAAAAAAAAAAAGCATAAATAGCATGTTTTTACACAGATATCTGTAGAGACAGTGCACACTCTCTTCTCTTCTACATCAAAGTTTCCTATTCTTTCGACTACCCCAGCCTCCTCTGACTCAGCCTAACATTCCATCATTGCCATTCTTTTAGATCTGTGAATGCTCAGTTTTTTCCCTATATAGATTGATGGTAATTGTTTCACACCCTTACAGCATATGAAGTCTTTATAGGAATGTTCTACTTTTGGATGGTGTGTGTGTTGGGAACCTGTAAAGTCTAAAATGAAACAGTAACAGGGTCTGACTCCACTCCTACTTGAATTCTGACTTAAGATGATTATAACTTTTTTTATTGTATGTATAATATATAAAAGATAAAATATATACTTTTTTATTACATTGTAGAACCCACTATGAGGCAGAAGTCGAGGTCCATAATTTTTTTTTTTTTTTTACTGTGTTATAAGCGAGTCCACATTCTAACTAATTTTCTATCTTTACAAACCTGGATCCAAGTTTTCCTTTTTGCTGCATGAAGAATGTTGGGTATGAATTCCCGATGGTGAGTGGAAATAGGGAGTGAAGTTAGCATCAGTTACTGCAAATACATAATGTACACTGATGAAGCCATTTGTATGTATATGCATGGGGGTCCAGACCCCACAACTATTTCAAGACCGATCTTTGTAATTCATGCAGAAATAAAGAGAAAACCATGGGAATGGTAGGTTGGATGAGGTAAGTCCAGCAGGAAAAAAAAAAAAAAAAAAAAAAAAAAAAAAAAAAAATCAAGACACCTCACCAGGTTACACTTTGACAAAACTTAGATACACATGTAGCAAGTGTTGACAGAGATGAAAGGGAAAAGAGGTGATAAGTTTTGTTTATTGACTTCTGAAATGTTTTTTTCTCATTCATTTCCTTTTACAGTTGGCGTAACCAGATTAATTGTTACCATTGTGAAAATTTTTTTTTTAAATTGACAACTGACCTGATTGGCCAGTCTAGTTTGAAAACTACCGATAGGGTCGAAATTAACATTGATAGGCCCAGTGCATAACATCTCTTAGGGGTCTATCTATTTAGCTATTATTTTGAGAGCCAAATTCAACGTTTTGAAAATTGAGGTCGGAGCTCAAAGCGCATTATAACAGGTCTATAGTGTGTAAATGCATTTATCTATTAGAATGAAATAAGCCCAGGCATTTTCCCAACTTGATAAGAAACACGACTACCAATCAGTTGATAGTGATTTCAAATCACGGTAGGGGGATGACAATTTTTACTTCCTTAAATATGGTGAGGATTGTTCTTATCACAGTACGAAAACTCAACTCAAAGTCAACTCCAGACTTGGACTGTAGTTTGACCATAATTATAAAAACTACTAAATGCACAAGTTTTTTCAACATGGAAATAAGAAAGAAAATGAAATTAGAGCAAGGTCATTTTTTGGTTGGTGGTCAGCTTATGAAATTGATTGTAGTCCCCAAGTTAACACAGTACATGTATTTTTATGAGTGAATTAATTTAATGATCGCGAGGGAAGTACTAGTATATATCTAATCATCAGGGACAATAATGTCTAGAATTTATTGGTATTTGCATTTAGGTACTTACTGCCCATTGAAAAAAAGATTCACAAGTAATTTTTTGTATTTTCAATCCATGAAACATTTTTCTCAGTTTCAAAGTTAATCTAAAATTTTTTAGAGGAAATGGGAGAGGTGGTATTTATTAACAATGTAACTACCATGCTAAATCGGATTTACTTTCTGCCATTCATGCAGAAGTATGGCTTACATGAAGTATTCCCCCTCCCCCAGAAGAATTCATAAAAAAAATTCTGAAAATTTCTTTGTATTTTTAGCATGATTTTTAAATGTTTTTAATTTAAAAAAAAAAAAAACAAAAGATAGAGCGACAAAATTATTCTTGCTTTTTTGACATTTCTCTTTAATGATAGCACCAAAGACTACTGGTGATAAAATTTTTTCTTCTTTTTACAACCTTCACAAGAGAAGTAACAAAATACCTTGAAACTACTTGTCTACGAACAGCAGAAAGTAAGTGTTCAGTTTAGCATTGTAGATAGAACCAAACTCTAAAACCTTTACAATAATGAAAAAATGATTTAAAAAAATTTTTTAAAAATCATCTTTCAAAACTGACAATTTTTCTGACGAATCATAGGTCTTACAATTTTTTGTGATTTCAATCCATGTTAACAAGGTGGGACAGTAGGTGAACAAGGTTTTATCACAAAGTCTTTTTTTCCAAGAGGAGAAAAAAAAACTAGCAAGAAAAAAAAAAAAAACAAACAAACAAAACCAACTTCACACCCAGGCTTATCTTCAGTAGATAAGAAGTAGTCATGTGACTAGTCACTAATTTACTAACTTGGATAGAACCAGTCAAACATGATGGGATTATTTATGTATAGCTCAGCATTTCTGCCTAGGACCAGAGTGTAGAATCTCTGTGCTTCAAGGCTGAAGATATTTAAACAGCAAAGCCAAAGTACAGTAGCCCCTTTAATTTTGCAGGGGGGGGGGACGAGGCACAATTCTGCGAATATCTCATTACCCTCTCAAACCTCAATCCCATTACTGAACTTACAAATGCAAAGCATACATTACTGTACATTTTGAGTGGAAACATGTAATTGATGCTGGTTAATAAGACAAGCAGTGTCCAACAATTCCTCCAGTTCTTCACCATAATTGACTTGAAAAAATATCTTATGAATAAATTTAATGTTACACAACACAGTAATGTACTATACACAACAACCTATGCTTTAAAAAACATTTTGGTTGTGTTTACATTTTGCTATTGAGGGTCTGCAGTTTTTCGCATTTTGCATACTAAAAAAATATTTCTGTAATGTACAGTATGGCAATGAACAATAGAATAATGCGCATATGTCATTTGCTGAATGTTTCTATCTCTTGAGATTTTCCCACCGATGAGTGTTGTCAGAGGCTTTTTTCAACAACTTACAATGTATACATAAAGAAAGTAGACTGAATACCCCCCACAAAAAAAAACAAAAAAAACCCAAACAAACAAACAGAGCATGGTGTTAACAAGCTAGAAAAATAGAAATAAAATCAATAATGAGAACTTTATATACCTTGAAAATTATACCATCATTCACATCTATAGTGAAAATAAGTTTCAGGTATCTAATTCTAAAATTTAGTAATTTTAGTTAGAGAGAATCTTTCAACAAAATAGTCAGCCATAGCTTTAAAGAGTGAATAAGTACAAAGCTGATCTTTGAAAATCTCTATTTAAGAGTAAATTATAAACTTCACCATTCATTCATGTACAAATGGTAAAATTGCCCAACCTCTCAGTCAGATTTAGGAGGCGAGTAAAGAAGATTATCTGAGGCTTAATTTTGAACACCCCCCCCCTTGGGGTAAAAGGCTCCATTTTGCACTAAGTGCATTTAATAAAAATTAAATACAAGAGCTGATTATTCAACCAAATATATATATATATATATGTGTGTATAAAAATAAAAAAAATGATACTACAATTACATATTAACCTTCTCGCATTCTTTACATTAGCTTCAAGGAGTTGGGACAATAGTGCTATTTAAGTTTGATATATTGAATTCAGTGCATTCTCAAAGTAGCAAGCAAAGAGAAAAGACTTTCATAAATTTAGTAATTGAAAAGAAAATAGACAATTGCAAAACTGTCTTTCATGCTGAATCTGAAATCCAAATTGAAAGCTGATTATTGATGGCTTGCATTCAAGAAATAACAAAGACAAGGAATTGATTATTTTGCATATTTATTTAGAAGAATAAAAAAATAAAAAGTACCATAAAAACATCAATGACAATGGGCATTTATGCCCATTAGGTTAACTTTAGATGAAATTCATAAAACTGTCACAGACATCTTAATTTCACAGGAAATTCTACTTATTCAAGAACCAACATTTCAATTAATAGAGTTCAACCAAGAGGCCATCATTTATAGAATTGCTGCCTATATTGTAGACATGAAAAGGTATCAGGCCTGGTTTTATCAAATCCTTCCTATAACACTAATCATTAAACCTTATCTCTCAGTTCCAGAGATTATGGTGAAAAAAAAAAGAGAAAAAAAAAAAAAAAATATTGATCATCAGTTGTAAATTTGATCACGTATGAAAACATTTGCTGGTAAGATGCATTTTTTAGAAGGATATAACAGTTTGTTCTAAAAAGGTCAATTTTCAGGGATATCAACCTGTTTTGGGGAACACTTCTGGTAGCACCAGGACTATTAGAATGCATCAAAGAAATTCACCAAGGTGTTTAACAGTTAGGACTGGAATGACTTTGAGAAAAAAAAAAAAGATTTGAAAACAGAAAAAAAACAAAAAAACAAAAAACACAACTTAAGCCTAACAAAATGTTTTCAAGTGGAATTACATCACAACTTGTGTTTGAAACATTTCTTAAAATTTGTTACAAAGCACTTTAATAAAATTAGCTTTATATTTCTTTATGAAACAAAACATAACAAAGTACAGTCAGGCCTGAGTAATATTCAAGATTTATGTGAAATAAACGAGGTTAATAGTTTTATGAAAATACATATAAGGCCATATTTAAAACTTTATATTCATCTGTAGAAACGAGTATAAGTAAAAGCACTTACTTTTCTATAATGCAGAGAAAGTCTGAAACAAATTATATTTAGAACAAATCGATATTGTGATAAGCATACTGAAAAATGATTTTTCCCCCAAATTCTACGAAGAGTAGGAAAACAGTTTATTCAAGTTATTTCTGCTTTTAAGATAAATAGTAAAAGTTCAACTATCAAATCTTATACCTACTGTGATTTATATTCTTTATATGTGTATAATTTACAATAATATAAGACTCCAAGCTTTGCTAAACTCTTAAGTTCTTTAATATTTAACTAGCCAGTCCAAGAGAAGGAACCTCTGAGAATAGTTTTGCAACTGTTGCACTCTAAAATAATTCCTTGGATGTAAAATGCTTCAAGATACTTTTCCCCAATTAACTACTGTAAACATTTACCTGATATTTAACAACCAAAATATAAAACAAAATTGAGCAATTATTTAGAATATAGTCACTTTTTGAACAAAAGCTGAAGTTCTGACAGTGATCAAGGGAATAGTTATCAAATGGTTTTTAGTCCTGCTCATCCAATTAGGAAATAAATATTCAACCAAATCAAATTACTGTGTAGGATTGAGAATAAAGAAGTGGATGAATTTGGAAAGAAAGCTGTATGGTATGCAAACATTTTTCTCCTTCATAAGGAACTTTAAAGACTGTTCCCTGAGTATTTGAGAAAGTTTTCACTATCCCTTTATTAGTCTAAGTTCTTAAAATGGTAACAACTCCCAAATATACTGTGGCTCCATTGTTCTTGAGCTCAAATTTTGTTTGTTGTACAGCAAAAAGGCAATACTAGTTGCCAATTTTGCTTAATGAAAAGGAGAAGACATCAGATATCTTTTAAAACATACCACAAGCTTCAGATTTAAGACCAAATTGCACAATACATTTCCTACAGACTTCAGAAGAGAATGGCAGAAACCAGATTATTGGTTAAGATTCATGAATGAAGCTCCACAAGATGTAATACAACATTTTATGGATAAGATTTTATGTGCAAAAATTTGAACAAACATTTGCATTCAGATCAAATTAATGTTAATTCAATGAACGAGGCACTGTTTTTATGAAAACAAAAATAGTGCACTGATCATATTTGGCAAAAGAAAGGTCTTAGGTATAAGATATAGAATAGAATCGAATAGAATGGAGATCAATAAAAAATAGCTAAATGAGCTACTGTAAGTACTATTAAAGATTTGTAGATTTCCCCAAAGTAAATAATATGAAGTATCAAACATTTTTCACAAAGCTGAGTCGTATGCTTATGAAAATGAAACTATCCAAGCCTTAATATTCAAAGCAAAGAATTGAACTTTTTAGACAACATCTAATAGGACATCTTCTCAATATTGTAAGCATTTGCCCTTTTCCTTAACTCCTATTAAAAAAAAGATGATTTTCACAACAGTCACTTACTTCAATACTGCTTAAGATTGACCAACCACAAAATGTGTCAAGTGCACCTATGGCTAGAAACGATTATACATTTAGTTTTTTTTTTTTATTAGTTATGAAATATATGCATAGAAATTTGCTTGAAAGTTTACGAGATATTTCTTCCAAGAATATTTATCATTACTGAAGCAGATCTTTATCAAAGGCACTAAAGTAAATACTTCACATAATCCTAAATATTTAGTTTCTCTGAAAAGAATTTAATATCAAGGTTTAATAGTTTACAAGGTTTCAGTTGGTGTTTGATAGTTTATAAACATGAACATTCCATGTGATATTTAGGATGTATAAGCAGATAGATCTCTGCAATTTGCGACAGTATTTGTTGGGAAATTTTAAAAAGTAAAATAAAATACAAATGCTGAAGAGTAGAAGTGTTGCTGAAAAAATATACGAATGTATAGTTGAGGTTCAACAAAATTTGACATAAGTTAGACAAAGAAATTATTTTAATATACCCAATACAAAACTTAATTGAGTCTACACCCAAAAGTTCAAATTTGTTCAAATCTTTCAGCTGTACCTACAAAGCCTACAAGCACCCATGTGCTTCAAGAATAAATAAAGTAAAATAAAATAAACAGAAGTATAGATTTATCATGAAGAAATGGTGGACATCAGGGAAGTGTTGAGCTTACAATTCTGAGCAAGCCATTAACTAAACAGTAACATCTAAAGTATTTTTAAAAAGAAAGGAAAAAAAAACAAAAACAGTTGCCACAAAATAATATATATACAATTAACATTTTGAAAGTGCCACAGTTTGCTGCCAAATTGATACATTATATAAAAACTATCATCTATTTTTTTTCAAGCTATATTTTTTTTTATAATTCAGTGTTGGAAAAAACAAACTTTATCTAGAATATCAATTTAAGAGTTTTAAAACAAAGTCACTAACATTTCAATTGCATAAGAAAATTGTGAACCTTATTAGTGCTGACTACTATTTTCCTTTATCTTAATTGTGATGAAACAAAAAAAAAAAAACAAAAAAAAAACCCAAGATGAAGGAAAACAGCAGTCGAAATCAACAATAATTGTCCAGATTCAACCCCCATCCCGTCATCAGATTCACTTGAAATAGTTTCATAATCTGTTTAATTTTGACATTGAATTTAATGAAGATTAAAACAAAAAACACTATTATTGCCTATTTACGGATCCATATATCATAAAGTGTTTTAGTATGTTTAGTGCTCTTTCACAAAACTCTGGACATTGATTGTTGGTTTTGACTGCTGTTTTTCTTAGTCTTGGTTGCTTGCTTTACCACAACTAATTAGGATGAAAGAAAACAGTAGCCGGAATTCATAATGGTTTACAATACTTCATCTAATAAAAAACAAAAGATGAAAAAATTGTAATTTTAAACAATTTTGATACAAATATTTTTATCATGTCCATTTAAAACCTATTTCGAAACATGCACCCACATTATACCTTATCACATAAGTATACAAGATGCTTTTCTTTATTACCTTTCATGAAGCAAAAAGGTATAATACAAAGTCATACAAGAAAGTTTCTTGAAACCAGAAATAAGAGCAGGAAAGAAACAAAAGCAATGAAAAAACAATAAATGGATTGCATTATATAAGAGCATAGCTGATTTTTCTTTTTATTATTCTTCTGTTTATTGCAGTTAACAGAACTACTGAAGTTATCCCAAGATTTACAATTGTTTTACCACAGCTTGTGACAGTGTCCACCAGGAGGTTGAGATATACGGGTATGTGAAATTTCACTAGCTTCTGCTGTTGCTCCTCCCTGTAAATAGATATAATTTACATGAGAAAACACCTTCAGTCATAAGGGAAAAGCTATGAGTATCTTTGTATAAATAAACTTTCAATTAAATTCTACTTATGCAGAGAGAGAGAGAGAGAGAGAGAGAGAAAAAAAAGAAAAAAAGAAAAAAGTATGCATTAAATACTAGATAAAATAATCATATATTAGCTCCACCTGTGGAAATTCTATGGTTGTTGATAACTAAGATTATCCATTATGAAAATGATGGGGAAGAGGGGAAAAAAAAAAAAAAAATTATTATATTTACCATAGTTAAATTTACCAGCAAGCACTGCCGATTTAGCACTAAAAACAAATCCTGAATGAAAATGTATTAATTCTGAAAAATCTGATTTTTCAATCAGATTGCTCAAACTTCCATCAGGACCAAGTTGAAAAGAACCTAACTAAAGCTTTTCAGTCGTAACTGAAAATTTATGGATTAGGGAAAGAAGGAAAAAAAAAAAAAAATTAAAAAATATTAAAAAAAAGGCAAAGATTGAATGCATTTCAATTTACCAACATGCAAATCTTTCAAAAAAAAAAAAAAAAAAAAAAAAAAAAAAAAAAATTTGAAAACTGAATGCAAAGTTTGTCTGAGGATTATAAATTTTGAGTACTCGAAAACAGTTTTGAGTAATTCTTCAAAACTATACAGAAATAATCACCATAAAACATGAGAGTAAACAAAACCTGTGAGAAGAGCAAGGGAATTAAAATTATAAATAAAATATACTTACTTTGTTTGCAATGGGATCTTGGAAGTACCCTAAAATAAAAATAAAGGACATTATTCACAAGTGTTTAAAAAGAAAAATGAAACTAAAATCATTTTATTAGTACAAGTGTTTCCTGATAAAATACTCATCACAATATAAGGCACATTGATGGGTGGTGGACTTCAAAATTCTTACCTATTGTTCACTCATCTAGAAAACTTAGATATAAACATGATTTCCTTTTAAACCTGTAAGAGCACCATTTTATTATACTGTAAGCTTATTGAGGACAGAGGTGACAACAGCCACACTAAAATGTATTCGACTTGTGTTGGCAAACAAACGGTAAAAATGAAATGAATTCAACAAAAAAAACAAACTTCAGTAGTCAACGAACAAATCAGAAGAAAAAAAAAATCATGCTTTTCCATTCAGGTATAGGGTATCAGAAGATGCATGGGCTAAAGGTCTCAAAGGGTTGAGTCATTAATATAAATATCATTTTTGAATACTTGAATTTGGTATACTTTGTAATATATTGTAGTTATCATGGTGATACAATTTAATGAAAAAACAACAACAAAACAAGAAAACAAAACAAACAAAACAACAAACATTTGAGGATACCATCTTTTTTTTTCTTGTACAAATCACCTCGTTCTTATACGATAGATTTTATGATGGCAAACATGGCCAATCACCTGCTCTTGAATATCACCCATACCCTACCAGCAGTTAACTTTGCTTAGTTCATTGGTAGTTAGGTTTCTTGGACTCAAAATGCATGTTATAATGAGGGTATGTGTGTGTAATTCTTACAAAAACAAAACAAAAATGTTAAACTTATTAGAAAGGAATCCTGCATATACAAAAATATAATTTCTCCATGATAGACCAAATGAAATTTTACATATACCCAACTAGGACAGAAAAAAAAAAAAAAAAAGAACTTTTTTTCTCTCCAATATTTAGTGGTAAAAAATACAAAGCATTCGGAGACTAGCAAAAGCAGTAAGAATTTGGATAAATTATACTTACGTGTAATTCAATTTTTAGCATTATGATAGATACCTTACTTTTAATTTTATTTTTATGCTATATTAAAGGAAAAATTTTTTTTTTGAATAGAAAGGTAAATGGAAATTTGCATGGTTTTTGCAGTTGATATAAAGGGAGGTAACTCAATATTGTTCCGTTGAGTGTATGTCTGAAACCATGCAATGACCAAGTACCCAATGCAAACAATATATTTTACATACATACATTGTAAATAACTGTAAATCTGTGTGCACACCTATGATGAGAGATGAGGCAAAAGAGAAAGATGGCTTGGGATGGAATGTTAATGAAGGAGTAAGGGAAAAAGATAGACATGGCTCTCAGGCTGGCATATGGTGTCACCTATCCCTCTATAACTTGATCTTTTCCTTGGATATCTAGAATTTTGGTGATCTTTTTGTACTAATATTCATTATGATTCTCCCATATTGATTAATTATGTTGATTAACAATTCTATTCATCTTTAGTTACCAATTTTCCAGTTCTGACTTATTTGAAGAAAATAATTATGGGTAGCATGGAAATGTTTTTATTCAGTATCTTTAAAAAAAAATATACAATAAAACTAAAAAGCACCCAGAGCATATACCTCTGCCAGTGTCATTGTCAAAGAAAGCAACTATACATGGATTTGCCCCCAAATTTAATCATTCCTTTCATGCCCCATCATCCACCCTTCCATGAAATTCATAGAGAACTTAAAGACGTTGTGTTGCAAGTTACAAGCATATACAAAAATGTATTAAAGTAACAAAGTCAATCAAGAAAAAAATCTTGGATCCATTCCCAAATTTAACCAACTCATCTCTACCCCACTTCCCACCCTTCCACAAAATTCATTGAGGACAGACTCGTGTTTCATAAGAGAGAGGAATTAAAAGAAAAAAAAAAACATGAAAAATATTAAGGCAGTCAGCTTAGTGTCAGCTGGATTCTCAGTGTTTAGTTATTTTCTTTGATAAGTTGGCTGGAAATAGAAAAATCTAGCTAATTTTAGTCATTTTTTAAAGGCAATTTCAGCTATTAATAACAAACCATACTTGGCTACACTGGTTGGGATAAGAAGGTTTCTTTTCTATTTGTGTCAACTTTTGAAGACAATAGACTTTTTCCTAGTTTAATCTTTGTAAAACTTAGTTTTCCACAGGATTACTGCTACATGCCGACTGTAAAGATCTATATTAAAGTAGTAGCAGGGAATCTTGGCGTTGACAGAGAAAAACAAACATTAAATTTTACAACATTAGCGAGGAAGTAAAGCTTAGCTCTATGCAGGAATAGTGCTAGGAATCCCTGCTAGTAAGTATATATATATATATATATATATATATATATATATGTGGTGAAATAATGGAATTGCTACAAAAACATATTTATGTTTCAATCCATTATTTCACCATATCTAAAGCTCTACTTTAACTCAATGTTTCTGTATCGAGCACGCTGAAATAAACCCATCACATATCATACATTGAATTACTGATTTGTTCTTTGATTTATATAAAATTCAGCCACATTTAACACATATGAAAATATTCATCAATCATATTATATATAAGACAAGCACCAATACATTAGGAATAATAGTAACCAGGTTAAGAAGTTATTGAGTATTTATTTCCTAAAAGGGCTCAAGAAAGTTCCAAGTGTTTGATGAGCACAATCTTTTCCCCAAGCTTCCTGATCAAGAGCGAAAGATGCAGTAAAGAACCCCAATTAGTCATTTTCTTTAGCTGATAAAAGTTTAAGTTAAATTTTTTATATGTTTTTTCTTATTGAATGACATCTAAATTGAACTCATGGGCTTTTTTTTTTTACTTTTCAGATAAAAAGTTCATTCAACGATTTTATTTCTCTTATAGCGTTTTAAGATGACAACAGGTTAACAAGATAGATAATTAGCTATATGAAAGATTCATGTGTACAAAATTCCGTCATCTTTATGAGTACCGTGCAAACAAGGTTGTCAGTGCTACGTTTTTAAACACAGATCTAGGGTTTCCAATACCCTTCTGTCTGTTATTAACATTAATTTTTTTCACTTCAAAATTTAATGAAACCTGGGTGATGCATGTATTAATTTCTCAATTTTCTTATTACTCAAATCTGTAGAGGAACACATCTGCATTTTGTCAAGTTCATTTCCTCTCACATTATGAATCAAATGACCTGTCATTAATTTGTCTTTTGATCTTCAACTTGTATAAACACAAGAAAAGCAGGTGATGGGAGGAGGTAGCAATTGAAAATAGTTGAGTAAGAGTCACAAATGGCAACCTGGATATTAACAGTAGTTTTTCTTTTTCTGGATTTTCATTTTTTCCCCTTCCCTGCCTACTCCTTTCTTCCCAGTCCGAGGAACACTTGTTCTGACAAGCAGTGTTCACCATGTGGTCCCTTTTTTGAGCCCTGTTTCCTAATACCAGAATCCATTCCAATATCCTTTACATCATAATAGAAAGGAAAAGAAAAAGAAAGGAGAGAGAGAAAATGAAAAGTACAGTAGGATACAGGGCAAAATTTCCAGATATCATGGGGAGAGGGTGGTAGGTGGGAAAAGGGAAAAAGAAAGAGAAAAAAGAAAAAAAAAGTGTAATCTAAATAAAAACATTTCAGGTAAAAAATTTTGAAAATGGAAACATGGCATAAAAAATAAATGCATTTTATTTTAGTTCAAGTTGAATGACATCCTATAACATGCTTTTTGTTAAAAACATTTTCAAATATTACACAGTGAAATTAGTGCGAAAGGTTACAGATTTAAGAAGTTTGAATTTCAAGATGTTGGAATTCAAATGAAAAACAAAAACTGAAGCATTTTTTCTAAGAAAATACCAATCTAAAGAAAAAATAAAGTAAAATAGCGAAGCAAGCAGTGAAACAATAGAATATTGATAGGATAAGATAGTGAAAAGATTATCATTGCTAGCACTTCATGAATTAGTGGGAATAGATTCATTGCCGTGATGTAGAACCTTCTGAGAAAATTTGGAAAGGTGTCACTCATCTTTGAAATAATAGTGTATTAGAAGTTGTGATAGGAAAGTGAGGCTAATAATAGAAGCTCTTCCCACATTTGCAGGACTCAATAAGCTGAGCCTTGGTGTACATTTTTTACCTTTTTTCTGAGTTTCAGCAATAGCATCTTGATTAGTCCCATATGGTGAACCTGTTATAGGATTGTGAGTGGATTCTAAAGGAAAAATAAGGATCAAAAATAAAAATTGCAAGCATACCTTTCAAGTCTCATTTATTAGACTGGCTGATTTTTTTAAAAACTTAAATGCCATGCCTGGCTAACAGCCTAATTCAAAATCTGTATGAACAGAAGCATATCATGGTATAGCATTATTTTAAAACTTCTAAAGCCATTATGAATTAAACTTCCAGTATTATCTAATGCAGATTCTTTACTTTTTATAAATTAGTGTAATACTATATGAAAGTTGAATACAAAACTTCTAAAATTAATGCACACCAAGTTTCCTTATTGACTGTCTCCTGACAGACCCTCATATAATGTACTGAAAAATTTGAATGTCATCAACCCCTCCCCTTTACAAGCAAAGATTAATAATTAAATTTATGGTTGCTTAGCTATAATTGTTCAGTCACATAATCCTGAGAAGATTGATCCTTTCATGAAACATGTTAGCTTTCCTACATATTAAGCCCTTCCCTCAGCTACATTGCTTCTATTCACACCACTCACTTCAACCACTATAATCCTGAACAAAATTACTCAAGAGTTACATTCAAGCAAGTCTTGACTCAGTACATTTAATAATCCTATACTAATATACATAAAAGAGCAAACCTTGAATGTTTTGTTTTTAAAACAGGAGTAATTTTCATAAAAAAAGGAGATATTTATGTGTAGATCATTTCTGCTACAAAAAGAATAAAAACCAATATCAATATAATAACATTTAGCTTTCACAGAAATAATGTTTAGCTTACTTGCTAATTTATTTTAAAAAGTTTTTATTAAGTTAAACTAATCTCAAAATGCGGTTAAAAGTATCAAATCAAATTTTCTACCTTTGCTTATTTAAAAGAATTCAATGAATTTACAAGTAAATTATTGGGGGAAGTTAATAAGAAAAAATGGGAAGAGTTTAAACATTAATTCTAGGGATAATTTACACAAATTTAGATTGTAAACAGCTTTCATGAACAACATAATACTTTTACATAAAACATGCTTCAAATTCAAAACAAATACAATAAATCATGCATAAAAAAATCAGGCATTGGCACAAAAATATTTAAAACCAGTGGTGTGTATACTGATTCTAACATGTATACAAATCTAACTAAGAGCATAACTTGATCCATAGTTAAAGAAATTATATTGACTGATATTAAAAATGAATGGCTTTTAACAAATGTGTCTAAAGATCAAGTTGAAAAATCTAAATACAAAGGTGAGAATAATGCAAAGTCATACAATGGCAATTTGTCACTTTATAATATGGAATACCCACCCTGGTTTTAAATAGACAAAAAAGTTTTTTTTCATAAAGATAAAGCAAAAAATTAGGCCTAGATATTTGAAAAGAAAAGACATTTGCTAAATTTAATATTCAAATATGAATTTCCTTGAGAGAAATTAATTGAAAATGGTTATCATGAAAGAAAAACATGGTAGAATATAATAAATGTTTCATCACAACATCAAAAGCCACATAAACAATACTGGTTGGACACTAAGAGGATAAGTTTACAGTATTTGTAATAAGGTTTTCGGTATCTAAACATCTAATGAAGTGAATGCTATGAAAGAGTTAATTCCATAATAGGAACCTCCTTTAAAACAGGATACTGTTACCTTTTTATGTGCCAGCAAATATGAAATAAAAATAGACAAACTTCAGTTCTATAATCTGACATATTTAGCTAAGTTTCTAGTTAAAAGGTACAAGTTATGAAGGGCTGAAAAGTGAAAAATATGCTGATATTTAAAGCTGTTTTAACTGACTAAATGCTTGTAAAATAAGGTAAAAAGAAAAACCTGAAATCTAATTAGGCAAAAATAATTTCTCAAAAAATCTACACATAAACAATAACAGCTATCTTCCTACCACAAGGGTAATATGCAAAGTTTACTATACTAATCTTTCAAGCCTTAGATAAGCTTGATTCTTCCTCAATACACTATAAATCTATCCTTGTACCCAAGTTAGCTAAGGCCAACAGATATCCATTATAAGGACAATTAATTAAACCACAATGTCAAGTCATTAGCTAGTGAAGTGAGCTTAGTATATGTAGTCATTAAAAATTCCTAAATTGTGAAGAAATTGGGGTGACTATGGGAAACAGAATACTAGTAGGAAGTGCAAATACATAAGGTAAAATTCCATTAGATCAGTGTGAAACAAATATTGATGTGGGAAAAGGCTGACATTTTTAGGTTAACAACCCCAGGGTATAACATTTGCACAAATTGAACTTTAAGAAAAAAGAAAATCATTGCATTTAGTCATATTACGCGTGAAGACTTAGATCCAATAAGTCCCCGTAAGAAGCAAGCGTTTTTGTATATTATTTTTGTAAAAAGTCGCAATCATTAAAGTATCAAGATAAAAAAATAAAATTTAAAAAATTGTTTGTTTCGTAATATTCCTAAGGAATGAGTAAGTAGTCCAGTTAGTACTAACATGTTAGTTTTATAAATTTCTCTCAGAGGAGAATGAGAGGGAAAGGTAAATATCAAGCTATTTCAACTACAGGATATATCAGTGGCCTTCAAATAGAAAGGGCTGAACAAAAATTCAAAAAGGAAAAATCCAATACACATATATACTTATTTCCTTCCCTCAAAAATACTTAGTCTGTCACATCTATTCAAGATGGTTCAAATATATCTAAATTAGTTTTTAAGTCTAAAATTGGGAAGAGAGACTCACACCAAAAAAAGAATGACTTTAGCTTTTAAATAGGTTCTAAACGCCAGGATGATTTGCAAGCAGTTTTTTTTTCAACCTCAACCTTTAACTAAGTTAGTTATCAGATATATTCTAACTTTTAAAAAAAGTACATCCATTTACCCTGGAGTTGTTAACAGCATAGGATTAAAATACTTGACAACCTGCCCACTTATATCTTCGTCTTCTATAAACTTGTTGATACCCATCATTTGTTGATGAGTGACAAAGAAGAGGAGAAGAAGGTGGTACCACATTCTCATTAACAGGTGGAAGAGTAGGTTTTTCAAGGACACTCCATGTTAAACATTCATGGACTGAAAAAAAAGTGTTTTGCAATATTTTAAAATATCCGAGGTGTTCTGACTTATTTGATCAGAATAGAAATCCCCCCAAAGACAGTTATAAAATTAGGAGTTTATATAAAGCACACGACACTAACTAAAAATTGAATATGGAATGTTATTGCATTTGTAAGAGAAAGATAAATTGGAGTTAGGATAATTTATCAATGCAAGTTAAATTAGAAGAACAATGTCAGAAAAATTAACATGGTTATAAGAAAAAAAAAAAGAAAAAAAAAAAAAAGGGAAGCGGTAGTCTTTGCCTATCACTTTATATTCATAGATAAGTAAATTAAAAGGAACAATTTTTTAAACCAATGAATTAAATTTTGCAATACTTAATTAAGTTAGAAATTCATAATGGATAACATTCATGAGCTCTGCGATTAGTTTTAAACAATAGATCTCTGCTCTAACAGGAAGATATTTAGAAATATTACTCAGTTAATTTTAAAGTCTGAATTTCTTCTATTTTTAAGTTGGATAAGAGACCATTAGGACAAATCAGCATGTTACAGAAAAAAAACTTTTACCAAGTCAAAAATCTGTTAGAAGTAATAAATCTATACACCTACTGCTGTGAAAACAGCAGCAGTGCCTCCAAAAAAGCCTTCCTCAAATGATGAAGACCCTCAGATCAGGCATGGTTTTAGTCGAAGCATCATTATCACTAACCCAGGGTGCCCTAGCAGTACCTCATGAGTCCACCAGGTTTTCAATCAAAGCATGGGATTGCCAGGTCCATGCAGATACAGTCTTTGCCCTAAGTTGGAGCCTCTTGATATATTTTCATTTTTTTCTATTCAGCCATTTCTTCTCTAAATAAATTTGAAATAGCAGTCAATTCACATAAATGAAAAAGTGTAAGAAAAAAAAAAAAAAAAGAAGAAAAATACACCAGTTGAACACTTTTCATAGCTATCTTTAATAATTCATCCTTATAATATTTCTATGACTTTCAAGCTTTGTATCTTTTCTAAAAGTTCCAATCCAAAATATCAATGCTGAATTTGAAAAAGTTTTTTAAAAATTTGCAAGTAACAAATAATTTGCATGCAAATTTCACATCTCATCCTAAGAGCAGGAGACATTTTGATCATAACTCCTGTGGTGACTTCATCTCTTTCAAAAAAATAATTTCAAATCTCAAGAATAACCCTTGAGAAGCATGTTGGTAGATATCATACAGTAACCTATAAAAAAAGGCAACTTAAAAACAAAGAGTGAATACTTAGATAAAATGTTAAATCCAATCATTTTATATTTGCTGGCAATTAAAAAGGTAATTTTGCTCTAATGCCCATCTTAACTTTTACAATTACATTCAACAATTTCAGATTTTCATAAGTGCCAAAGACAATTTGTGTTTGTGAATTTATTTTACAAATTTTAATTTTTTTTTTATACAGGCCAACCAGATAATTTGCCTTCCAATAAACATTATTCAAATAAAAGTCCAAGTCAAACCAAGCAAAACTTTTTCTCAAGCTTTTAGCACAAGATAGCATGTGAACATTAAAGATAGTTTGAAAACCTTATTTTGATTCTGTATAAGAGAGTGGAATGCATAAAATTCCTAACGTAGGAATTAATTTGCAACAATTCTAAAATAAAGTATCAGTCAGATAAGATTTAGGAACTGAAATATGAAAATTTCACTGAGAAAAAGTTGGAAGAAAACCAACTACTTTTCAAGAGGCTTTCATGAATGCTAAACCAAATTGAAGAATGCTCACTATTAGGCTAAAAAATCAACTGTTACTTGAATCCAGTTTTATAGAATAGTTATATTTTAATAATTTGAAAAACATAGGTGAAAATGTCACTGATAAAATAGTAGAGTTTAGTAATCTAGTGAGGAACCATATCCTCTATAAAACCCATTTTCTATTCTTAGGTAAGACATTAAAAATGGGATTTTGTAGAGTAATATTTTTCAGTTTTCAAAAGTTAATTTCTTACAGGAAGATTCTAAAGATAAGTATATTTGTAAATTTATAGCTTACCAATCCTATAAAAAAGGTTGGTAATGGCATGAAAAGATTGCATTTCAAAGTTTAAGAGAAAGTATTTTGAAAAGTGATTAAAAAATGGCAATCACTTTAGCTTTGATAAGATTTTTAGTGCCAGCATTCAACAAAGGTTAAATGATGCAATGAATGTGATGCTCCACTGGAGAAAGAGAGAGTAAAAAAAAAAAAAAGGGGGATTGGTGACTAAATGAAAGAAAATATTTCTCTTGAATGAAAGTCTTGCATCTGAATTTGCCAGTTGGTTACAAAATCTTTAAAAAGGTTAATCAAATATATTCTATACAAAAATCTAGAAATATACCTTGTCCTTTCAAAGTTGCAGGATTGAAATCTTTTTTTACTTTAGCCTTTTCTTCTCCAAATAAATTGTTGTATGTATCTTCTTTTTTAGAAGTTTTGGGTGCTGGACTACTCTCAGGTTCTTTGAAAACATTTGATTCCATACGATTAACCTTTGATTGAGGTGATGCTGTGGGTGCAGCAGGCCCAAAGATATTACTACCACCACCACCTGGAGGTTTAAGTACCCTGAAAAATAAGAGATAAAATCAAATAGTATATCTCAAGATGAAGTTTTAGGATCTCTGGAAATTTAACTGAATACTTGGTGAATGCTAAATTATTTGTGCCTTCAAAACTGAATTATTATTATTATTACATACAAAGGAACAGATGAATTAGGTTCATCACAGAGTTCTTGATAACAAAGAACGAAGAAATCAAAAATGTGTAGGGATGAAACTTGCACTTGAAATCTAGGTCTATTAGCATATAAATTCTGTTGTGTTATAAAAACCGAGGAAAGCTTCAACGCCCCCCCCCTAACTTGCATTGGTCTCAGAATGATTATTGGAGAAAAAAAAAAAACAACAAAAAAAACATTTGAATGAAAATTGTTTTTCGAATTCATCAGTTGATAAATCTTCAAAAATGAATAGCATTCTAGTATTTTATTAGGCAAAGACAATGCTAAAAATGTGATATGACAATTATAAAACATTAGACATCAAAATCAACAAGCCCTAGTCAGAAAATTAAAAGGTTCTTCCACTTGAATCCTAAGATTCCCTTTTTTTCTTTACACTCAGTTTCTACACACAAAATCACCAATATTTCCAACTGATGCCAATTTAGCCTATTCTAAAGAATCCGCATTTACTATTGGTAAGAAGTAATTCAAAATCATTATAAAAGAGTCACTTTAATCTTATAAATTGTCATCTTATTTTCTCCCATTTCTTTAGCGTCAGGTTTAGTATCAATTATGTTTACTTTGATAAGAAAAAATTCAGGAACTGCTCAAACAGAATCCTTACTTTGGGATTTAAAATACAAAAAAAAAAAATCAAGTAATGTTTTTCTTCTTGGCAACTCGTTTTATTCAATTAATTGTAATTTAGACTTTCCATCTGAAAGAAAATCTCTTTTCACTAGACATAAATTGACCTTAATTTCAAATTATGGGAGGCTGCAAATGATTGATGCAGACAACATGTGTTTTTTGCGCATCATAGGTGTATATTAATCTGGTAAGTTCTAATGCATTTTGGGTTATGTCCCCTGTGTCTACCGTACGGCAGAAACTACTGTCATCACTAACAACAATCACTCCCCTATTTTGAAAAGTGCCGATCGATAGGGTTGAGAATTTATTTTCATTATTGTCAAATGTAGGACATTTTTAGTGCAGTCTAGTTGACTGATGACAAAATCAAATATCTTCCCCACAAATTATCTGCATTTGACAATAACTTTTTGGTAGAATTTTGACTGAAATTTTTAAATATTTATACTCTCATCAAAAATGTTCTCATGATTGAATTCTTGTTGAATATAGGAGACAAAATCCAAGTTATAACTAATGAAGATATTTTTGGTTTTTTCATTCAGACCAAGATTTCAGCTAATTTATTTCTAGGACTAAAAACAAGGAAATAAAGAAACAAAAACAGAATTTTAAAATTTTCTAATGAGTTTTTAAAATCAGGAGTTGATTTTCCAGTGAAAGTTCCCATTCATACTGATGACTAAATGTTGGAGGGGCCCCTTGAATCTCTAGCTATGTCGTTAATTTTTTAGAGTACACAATAATCTTATGTTGTGCAAATATTTTCCACAAAAAAAAAAAAATAAAAAAAGTATGAGCATATTTCAAAGTTCAACACCGTCATTACTTAGCAAACTATCAACAGAATTTGAAATTTTTTTGCGTGCACTTCAATTTCCTTTGTGCACTGGTTCTAAAACGTGTGCATGTGTGCTCACAGCTTACAGGATACTATGTCTCCGGTAATAATTTCTTCAGCCCATGAAGTCCATGGCCCATAGGTTAGGAAGCACTGCACTGAATATCAAGGAGTCCCAAATCCCGGCCCTCAAATCTCCAGCTACATCCCTAAATAGTGTAGCCAATTCAGTTCTTTCCATGCTAAATTTAATGAGTTTCTCTTTTTGGCAGTGCAAAAATTCAATATTTAGCAGTCTTTTTCAGTTATGTTTAGCTATTTCATTGTTGAAGGAGATTTAGCCATTTTCAGCGGTTTAAAATGGCCATAATATGGCTAACAGTGTTTTTAGAGGTCGATTCAGGGAGAAGAAATTTTTAGTTGGCAATATAGATCTTATTTTGTCTGTTGAATGAACTCAAGAAAAATAATGCAACCTAAAACTAAAAACCGCTAGTAACCTATAGATGTATTCTCAGGTGAGGCAATAATTATTGGTTTTAGAAATGCAAGCAAATTTCCTGAGTTGTAATAATAGAAAACCATGAAAATATTTGGAAATCTTTCGGATACGCTGTGAAAAAAAAAAGACCGTTCAAAACCTGTGACGTTGTATATAAAATTTTTGACAGCATTTATTTATAACCGAATAAAACTATTTGTTTCCAATACATCCACATAACTAGCAATGAGCAGGTGTCTTCTGTCACGTTAAGGGACGCAACTGAAGTAGTAAAATAGAATTTCATTCATATTCTGATGACATGATAAAAATGCTGAATTCAAATAGACAAAAATGATTTTAAAAAATTTTAAAAATCGTTTGAGGTCAACAGAATGCTCTTCTCGAAGCTCAATGAGATGCAAATAATCTCAATTATCCACGTAAGATGTATCCATATATTTCAAATACGCCGTCATTCCCGACGGTACGGGATAGGTATAATCAGTCTGTTTTTTTTTGTACTTCCTATTTTTTTTATCTAAGAAAAAGGAAAACATGACGTAGTGTGATGCAAAAAAACAAAACAATACATATTCATTTCTTCACCAACTCTCTCTATCCTTCCTTTCCTATGAATCGATTCAAATTTTACCCGAACGAAAAACTTTTTGCCATTCAGAAAACTGTCGACTTACGTCGCAGTTGAACAAAACTCAACTTTAAACCATCATTTTTGAAGCACGACTTCGTATTTTCAGTATGAAGAACAACTCAACAATGAAGGTGCTGATAGGAAATCGGGATATCACACAGATGCGATTTATCTATTTTAAAATGCACAATTTCTTCTAGCAGATGAAAATTTAAAAACAATATAATTTATGCATTTACAGTCGTGTAACATACTATAGATCATCACAAGACAATAAAGCATATAGTCAAAGTGAATTCTAATCGGGACCACCATCGCTAAGTTGTGTCCTTAATAATACATAAATTAGCAAAGCAATATTCTAAAATCTTAATTAAACTTGGAAAAAGTAGATTAGAGAAATAATTACCCAATCGTAAAGAGCATTTAGATTCCATGGACAAAAGCCTATAATTTCCCAAAACCGATTAAATGAGCTTAGTAATAAAATGCTATTGTTTTTTCCTCAGTAAAGAACAAAAAGTGTCTGTTGGATTTGCACATGGACAAATGCTATTTTTTGCATTTGAGGCTTATCAAATGATTGATGACTTATAACAATATAATATAAAAACAAAGAGAACATAAAACATCTGCAGAACAATTGCTGATTAATTAAATACCATTCAAAGTAAGGTAAACGTTATTTCAATCGTAAAACAATTTAATTTGCACCCGTTAAAAAAATCTGATATAAGTACCAAACAAATGTGTAATCAATAACACCATAACGTCACAATAAACTGTAGACACTGAAATATATATATTTTCGCCAATTTTCTTCAAATGTGTAAAATGATCAATAAAAAAAAGGTGAGAAAATGACAGTTTAACATGGACACCTCATTTTCATTTTTTGGCGGAATTTTTTTTTACCAAACAAAAAACGAAGTCAAATCTGGGGTGAAGACAGATCAATTTCTTTGAATAAAAATCGATTTAATCGACGAACTGTTAGATCAATATTGATTAATACCAGCAAATATTGTTAATCAAGCAAAAATAAATCTGAATTTTGTTTTCAAAGCCTTTTTTTTTTTATTGCCTTACTCTTTACAATTTTTTTTCAAATTATGATTTGATTATTTATGAATCAAATAAAGTCGAAAATTAGCATTACATCTCCAGGACAGTTTACAGTAGTTAAAGTGGTGTTTATATTTTTACTATTATATGAGATTAATGACATAACAGTATCTCAAATTTACTTACAGTGGATTTAAAATTAAAATGCTTTCCAGTATCCACTATCCAGGGAATCTTACAATTGACGAGCTTCAAAAAAATATTGATCAAGATTCTTTCAATTCAAATTAGGTGGAGATCGAATTGGTTCAAAAATAATAATCACGTTTAAAATTCAACGAATAATAATAAGTAAAGAGGAAATTCTTATTTTTGAAGAAAACAAACATCTTGAAATTATAGATCTTGAAATTATAGATCTTAAAATATCGACAAAAAGGGTTTAGGAATGAACTAGATTGATAGCCAAAAGGTATAGTTGTACAATTAAATTATTAAAGAGATTTGGTGAAAACAAAGAAATTTCTAGCAAATTCTTCGGTGAAAACGACAAATAAAACGGAAAAGGAATCAACGAACTGTGGCAATCAGAAAAGATAATCACACCCAGTTTGTAATGAAAGACTGGGAAAGGACAGCCAATCCCAATACAACAAACAAAGAAGAAATAAGAAAATTGTATGATCTTCCTGGAGAAAAGCAGGGATATATAATTAAATTTACAGACAAAAAAAAAAAAAAAAAGAGGCAAATTTTCTTCCTTTTTTTTTTTTTTTTCAATACTGTACCAAGTAAAAAAGGAAACCAAAAATTAGGGGAAAAGGAAAAAACTCGTGACAACATCCACAGGGATTTTTGTATGCGTATTTCTATATTTTCCTGATATTTTAATGCTGACATCATCTACAAAGACCATCATTGCCCAGTAAGACCATCAATACATTAAATTATTTAGATATAATCTCAGGATTCACTGAAAAATTTGTCCCGATTCGAACAAGACATTTTCCCCTCTCCAATTTAATCCGTGTTGACGATCTCAATGGAAATTGACTCTTATAACTAAAATTAGGAACATATGATATTTTTCATTGTGTTTGTTTCTTAATAAAAAGATTTAAGAAATATGTCTTTTATCACAACACTTGCTGTAGTATTTTTCTATAAATTAGATCTTTCAAGAAATTATATTTTCATTTAAATCTTTGGCAACTGTCATTTTTGACAGACGCTTCAAAAATGGCAGTTTACAGATAAAAAAAAATTCAACTTTGGAAGTAACAAAGAGCATTATTCTATACAAATCAAGGAAATCAAACTGGATAGATATTCAAGTACAACAATTTTAGTGTTCATAGGAAGCATTAACGAGGAAATTCAAAGAAATAATAGCGATTGATTGATAATGCAGTGTGAGTGTTTTTTTTTATGGCGATCAGACGATTTATGAATCAGTGAATCAGAAGTAAGTAAGTAAAGAAGGCCAAGTGAATTTTTGTAAACGCTTTTAAAATAATTGAAACAAAGAAAAAAAGGGGGATCAGTATGCATTAATAAATAATTTAGACGATCAGCTATCATCTGTTTGTTGTTATTTTTTTTTTACCTTGAAGATGGCTTGTTTTCGGAGTAACCTTGTCTAATTTCCGTGGAAGTCATAGTTGTCGATTTTAAAGGCGGCAACAAAGTGAAAGACTGGAGTCGTTCGTCCCAGTACAACTAGTACAAGTGATTTGATTTAGTAGCCTGTATGAAAGACTATTGTATATTTGGATACTTCTGACTGCGGTATTGTGGCGGCCTGTTCGTTCGTTGCTCACTTATATTATGGCTGCGACAGAGTTCGGGTGGGTCTTTTCAGTGAGGTTGTTGTTGTTGTTACAGAGGGGGGGATGGAAAAATAAATAAATAAATAGAGAGAAGCCTCAAAGTCGTAACAATGAAGAAATCGACGGAGGAGGAGGAAGACGATAAGGAGTAGGAGGAGGAGGGGAGACAGAGAGAGAAAAAGACAGATACAGATAGAGAGACAGAAAGAGAGGGGGCAACCAACAACAACAACAACAACAGCAATAAGAAAATATCGAATTGCGGCAGTTGAACTACCTACCACCACTTTCACTCACTCAAACGCGCATTTTTTTACTTTTTTTTTTAAAAAAAAAAGAAACGTTTTTTTTATAATTTAATTTTGATCATCTCTCTTGCTATTACGTGATTCGATTTTTTATTAATGTAGATAATAATCATTACTTTTATTGTGAATGGTGTGATTGTGCAAAGGTTCCCTGAAACATGACGTATTTCCCACGTGACCTGAGAATGACGAAAGCCAATCTTGTCGGCTGCTCTTCCTTTCTTTTTCTTTTTTTTTGGTTGAAAAATAAAACATTCATTATTATTGTCTCCATGTGAAAACTTTCATGCAGGTTTAAGTGTGCAGGTTCAAGTTATGTTTATGGGTATATTACTTATTAGTGACATCTCTGTGCATCATCACTGATTTATTCTTAGTGACATATTTGACTGTTGCCATTAGTGTTTGAGAAAATGATTAGTTGGATCTGGAGAAATCTTCATTGAATTCAATTTTTTTTACAACAACAGTAACATTAAAACAATAAAGAAGGAGAGGGAAATTACCAATAAAAAAACTGAGGTAGCATTTATCTAGAAGAGCTCCTTATGGATGCCCTTTGCTTTTATAGTTTGCATAAGTTAAGGTTTTAGTTTCAGCAGGAGTTCAGGTTGACATCTTAGACTAGGGTTAGTTTAGGGTTATTTAAGGTTTGTTTAGATCTAACTTAAAATTGCTGATGATGGAGTTATTTTATGGTTAATTTTTTATAATTCGAGCACCAAATAGCAAATTTGCTTTCAGGAATTTTACTTTATCTTAAGATCAACTGGTGAAAGTTTGTAAGTTTTCAGAAAAAATATAATGTTACTAATTTGAAAATTATTGAAAAAGAAAATCAAGCAAACCCATTTCATTCATATTTTGGATGATGCATTACTAATACCATAAGAATACTTAGCATTTTCGAAAAAAATTATCCAAACTTATTTTAATCTGAAAACTGTTCATTGGAAATCTAACATTAAAATGAAAATTTCAGTCACAGATATTTAAGCATGTAAAACTTCCACACAATGATTTTTCAAATTTAGTTTAAATTCCTGTGCCAGTACACTGGCATAAAGAAAACTGTCCACAAGACAATGATTTAAATTTGGAAAAGACTTGAAGTTCAATTTTTGGAAGATGCTTTTATCATTAATAATCATATTATTATTCTGCTTGTATGTTCAATTGTTATGCATTCAGAATATCATTTGTTTTCCTCTTATCTTTCATCAATTCTCTTCTTCCTCCACACCAACCATTGCAATATAAAGAACAAGGGTGATTACAGAAGATGGTGCTTACACTTGAATGGAATCAAAAGGGACTCAACCTCCATTATGACTTTCCCTCCCCCCTTGCAATTTAATGGACAAGTGGAAGTAGGTCCTTAAGCAAAAGGGACTCAACCTTTACTAAAACTGTCTTTCATTCATTACTTTCTCTTCATAAACCTGAAGCCTAAAAATCAACTTCTCATAGTAGTAGACCACAGGAATATCTAATGAAAAAACAATCTGGAATTTTTTTACAATTTTAAACAAGTTTTCATATTGTTGGAAAATTGATCAAGGATGTCAGTAAAATTGATCAGTAGTACCAGGAATGTTACCTAATTGTTGAATAGTTGGAGAAATTGTGATCAGTGTCACACTTATGGAAAAATTTCTTTTAGTTTATTTACAGTTCTAATTCAACATTTTCAGAGGAAAACTGAATTATTGTAAGTATAATAAACCAATGGTTCTCTTTCTCGAGTATTAGTTAAGTTCTTCATCCCTTAGATTTAGAATTGGGTTTAAGTTGCTCATTAAAACTTCAATCAATTTCAATACATTCTTCGTAACACTGTCATTTTTGCATCAGCTTTTATTCTTCTATTTCTTCATTCTTTTTTTTTTTTTTTAATTCATGCAATCGAAAACGAAGAATCAGCTTAAATGGGGCCAAACTAAGAAAAAAACATATCGAAATTGAAGTTCTCTCTCCACCAACCCCAGAGGAAAAAAAGTAAATAAGGGGAGATAATCCAGTAAAGCATTTAGCCTAAAAATCAGGCTGCGGGGATGAGGGACGATGCCGACTCATCCCGTTGCTATGCTACCAGCTATTCGTTTTGATGCTGCAACTATATTTGCCTGCTACAAGATGAACGAAAGAACAAAAGAATGGACAAGTACAATAATGACTTTTTAAAAAGATTATTATTATTTTATTTGATCAATAATAAAATGTCCTCTATTCCTGCTTAGTAATGTCAATCAGGTGATAATGCTGATATCGCTATTGTTAGCTATAAATAGTTTCGTTTTGTAGAATTCTTCACCTATGTCATAATGTCATTCATTCGATATCTTGATTGTTATCCTGATACGGTTGTGGTGGTTGAATAGCTGATGATGATGATGGTGGTCGGTGGCTGTTGTTACGATAGTGATGATAGTAATATATATAAGGTGTTGTCATTAAAATCATGATTTGATGTGTAGGTGGTGATAATAGCTATGAAACAGGTGTTGGTTGTGATGAAAAGAAGTCAGTTGCAATGGTGTAAATGTACTATTGACAATAATGTTATTGGTGGTGGTTTTAAAGACAGTTTTATTGATATATATGTTTAATGATATGGTTGTGATGCTGCTATGATTGATTTTAGCAATGATTTATTTGCTTCACAATGATGATGATGATGATGAAGATGATACTCATGATGATGATGATGATGATGACGATGATGATTATGGTTGGCTTTGATGACATCTGTAAAAGTAAAAATGATGCTTGCAATTATGATGATATCGCTGATCACAATGATAAAAATTCGAGGAATACTATGTTTTTTCTTGTTTTTTTTACATTAAAATGTACTGATTACAGGGATAGGCTTATAGAAATTATATTCTGGTTGGTTTTGCAGGTAATGATAACAATTATATGTAAAAAACAAAGTATAGAAAAATTGCTGCTTTGATGACAAGATTAATATGAAAAAAGTAATTTCATTTTTTTTCTAATGAGATATAAATGACTTTGACCTTTATTTTCAATTGCAAATGACCCACTTTAGAGTTATCTACTCCATCCCATCAGCATGACTTAGTATCGTACAAAGCTTCATTGGACATTGGCAAGAGCAATTGTTTTTTTTTTGATTGTGGATGAAATACTAATAAATACCACGGTCCCTTTATTTTTTAAAAATTTTAAGAAATTTTTTAGATATTTTTTAAAGGTAAATTGTTGGGTACTGAATTAATTCATACCAGAAATTGAGATTAAAAAGATTCTCTTTTTTCTTCTTTGATGAGTACAGGAAGCAATTTACATAATTATTTGTGGCTATTAATCATAAGTTTAACTGATAACAGTCAAAATGATATTACACTGCAACAGATGTCATGATAATGATTGCCGGGAAATACTGATGACAGCTTTAGTTACTCAGAGGAAGGTGGGGTTGAGATATCTCTAAAATTTTGACTATGGTTTTGCGTTATGTCTGATACTGCTTCTAGTAGTCAAAATGATGATGATCATGTTGACAAAAATGGTTGAAAATGCCGTTGACAGTGATATTGGTGTTGTTGTTGGTATGGTTAGCATGGTGATAATGATATTAGTATTGTTTATGATGATGATGATAGCACCATGACAATCATCATCATCATCATCATCATCCCCACCCCCCCCCCACCACCACCACCCCACCACCACCACCACCACCACCACCACCATCATCATCATCATCATCATCATCATCATCATCATCATCATCATCATCATCCCTGTTACTGATACCAGGCCCTCATATAATAAGCATCATTATTCCACCACCACCACCACCACCACCACCAGCATGACTTCAATATCATCATGATCATAATAATTACCATTGCTCTTTTTACCGTTATTATAACTAATATAATCATTATTTTTTTATCACCACCACTCCATTCAGATACCTAACATCACCACCCTACCATCACCAAGGTCAAATTTGACATCAATATCACCACACCATAGTTATTCTTGCTAGTGTTATCAACACTACCACTATCATTATAATCATTATCACCACAACCATTATGATTATACACTTGTTGAATGTGCTGTTATTCTTCTAGTTGATGATGATGAATGCTTGTCTACTTGCTTGATGTGGTTTCTAAACTGGTGATGCTGATGCTGATGATGACAGTCTCTACTATTGATGGTGATGCTGATGCTGATGATGACAGTCTCTACTATTGTCGGTGATGCTGATGATGACAGTCTCTAATATTGCTAGTAATGCTGATGCTAATGATGTTGATGATGTTAATGCTGATGCTGATGATGACAGTCTTTGATATTGTTGATGATGTTAATGCTGATGCTGATGATGACAGTCTTTAATATTGTTGATGATGTTAATGCTGATGCTGATGATGACAGTCTTTAATATTGTTGATGATGTTAATGCTGATGCTGATGATGTTAATGCTGATGCTGATGATGACAGTCTATAATATTGTTGGTGATGCTGATGCTGATGATGACAGTCTTTAGTATTGTTGGTGATGCTGATGCTGATGATGACAATCTCAAGTATTGCTGGCTGCATTTTTGCTCGATTTCCCATTGATTATTTACTGCAGCAAACGTCATAAAATTGGTAAAAGTGCTCCTTGCATACCACAATGTCATATCAGTGATCACTGCATGTTGCTTTCACTATAACTTCTAGTATATTACCAATCATAGTTCTTCTAGACAGGGAGAAATAAATGAATGACACATCGACTTCTATAAATGGTAATATTGAGGCACAATGGTTAGCAAACTTATCTTGCAGGACATTCCTAATGAACTAAAAATTCTTTTTGGTTGCCCCCCTCCTACTGTGGCATTGTACCAGACTGAGTTGAGCTAAGTAAATAACTAAGGATACCTACTGTAGCAGTATTGTTAGCAAGCCCATTTTCCTAACCAATGCGCTTGTATAGTGAGTGAGATTCTCCTAGAGTTTCCCACTCCCCATTTTCTTGTGCCAGACTAAGATAGATTTAGTAGTAATTATTACGTGCCAGTTATAGCATGAAAGTGAGTGAGTTTATTTTGCAGGTTGTCGCTATTGTCTTGAGTTTGATTTTTGATGGGTACTGGCCCTGGGCAAGACTAAGATTAGTAAATAACCAATGGTCACCCAGTTCTATAGTAGTTTTTTAAGGTTGATTGTTTGTGTTTAATCAGATAAGCATGGATTTGATATATATACTTATATAACATTAAAATCTATAGAATGGTAACCGATCTGGTTAGTCACTCAATAGAAATCATTACGTGACCAATATCTCTTGGCAGCATGCTGTGTTGGGGGTGATCAGTTGGAAAAGGGGTTGATCAATGAATGAGTTACTTCTCTTTCCTTTTACTAATCACTAAAAAAAGTCTAAATTTTCAAAAAACGAGTGTGAATGCCAGGTACAAACTAAGAAACAATTTAGCATAAAGTTACATTGCAAACTGAACCCCCACTAAAAACCTACTATGGGAACCTATTTTAAAAAAACAAAAAACGTTTCTCTACACACAATAAGGAATAAATGTTTAAATTTTCAGCCCTCTAGGTCACTGATGGTTTTCTATTGAGTGACTAACCATACCTGTTATGATTTTTATTGCCTCGGGAAGATAACAAAACTAATAACATACGGTTATTAGTTTATTTATATAACTATAAATGAAATCATTAGTAATGTAATGAGCCTTGCAATTAGTATAACTAGTAGTGTTAAGCTAAAAAGAATATATTTCTCGATGAGCTCCTTCTGGAAAACAAAACAATTGATTTGAACAAATACTACTCCCAATTATACTAAATGGAGACAGCAATCAATGAAAAGCATTGGAAAATTAGTTGGAAGAAAGCGTGTTATATTCCATCTGGATTACATCATATTGACTTCTTGTTTATTTGGTGACCAAGCATAACTTGTTACAGCTTGTCTGGGAAGTTTCACCATCTATGATATTTACCAGACATAGCAGCTTCAACTTACCATGTATTCTGGTCTTTAGAGAATTCTCTCAATGAAAAGAAATTCAATTTGCTGGAAGAGTGCAAGAGGTACATGAGGCAGTTCTCCTCTGAGAATGCTAAAAAGATCCGGAAGGATGAAATTATGAAGTTAGCTGAAAGATGGCAGAAGCTAGTGAAAAAAAACCCAGTAATTATGTTGTTCGATAATGTTAATTTTGAAAAAATGAGGTTTTTTGTTCTTACTTCATAGTAAAAAGAATTTTTGGCCAAACCAATATTTGTTTAATAAATCTGACCAGTGACATAATGATTTATATATATGGTTTCCACACATAGAACGTTTTTTTTTACATCACAGAGAACAATGCTTCGAGAGAAAGATTTACTAGAGTAATTGAATTTTTTTCAGTATTTACAATGTGAATAAAGATATAATTCATTATCATTAGAGAGTTTTGAGCTGTTAACAGCAACGGTGTCTATTTGAAAAGTTGGACTAATTTTCCAATATGATCTCAAATGCTAGTGATGATATCAAGAATGCTTTTGGAGTGAACACTACTATAGTGTGAATTGTTCAGCATTGGTTCAATTGGTTTAAGTCTGGCAATATGGATAGAATTGATAATACTCGAGGGAGGCCCAAACCTGTTCTTAATGATGAAGAATTATTAATGGCAGTAGCCAATGATCCATGAACAATGGCTTGAGCAATTAATGGAGACCTGGAGACTTCAACAATGGCCATATCACATCATCTCAAGGATAGGTTAGAAAGTTAGAAAAATGGATCCCACATGAACTGAATGAAATGCCCAATGAGTGAGAGATCCTATATCTTTCAGCTGACTGTGTCTAAATTTAGAGAATTGGGATATAAAGTCTTGCAGTATACTCTAGGAATTAGATTTGTTTCTGCATGTACCTCTGAGTCACTGAAGTTTGATTCCACATTTCGTTAATACATGGTCTAAGGATCTTGAAAAGTAGGTGGCACTTGTTGGTTCATGGTAATTTGTCTGTTATCTTGATTTAAAGATGGCAGCAGTTTTGGGTTCCAGGGTATAGTCAGGATGAAACAAATTTTACTAAATATGGGCACATTGTATATCGTTAGATAGAAAATTTTATACTGAGTAAAGTTTACAAAAGAACCATATACCTCAGAGCAAGTCCTTTCTAACTATTTACAATTAAATTCACAACCCTTGTTTTAAAATGAAAAACCAATGTGGACTGATAGCTATAATATAGAGGAGGTAATTAATGATCGTTTTGCTCGAAAATTTAATCACTTTTTCCATAGCCTATTGCCCATCCTTCCACAAAATTTAATTTAGAACTTTTTGAGATATTGTGGGAACAGACAGAGAACTTTTGGAGCTATTGTGTGATGTGGACAGTTAGCTAGAATGTAGGGAGAAAATTGTGCATAGATCTTCTCCAAAATATTATGACTTCTTTTGTAGCCTATTGGTCATCCTTTGAGAATATTTGATTGAAATTCATTGAAAACTTCTGGAGATATTGTGGGTACAGCCTGAAAAGTTTTAATGATATTGTGTGGTGTGGACAAATAGCTACAATGTAAGAGGGGTAATTGTACATGCATCTGCTCCAAAATTGAATCACTTCTTCTCTAATCAATTGCTCATTCTTCCACAAAATTGAAATTCAATGAGAACTTTTGGAGACATCATGTGGACTGTCAGAGAATCCTTTGAGATATCTTTTGGTTGTGTACAGTTAGGACAGAGGATAGATAATTGAGCATGGATCCATTTCAAATTTCTTGACTTCATTTGTAGCCTATTGCCAGTATTTTCAAAAATTTCGCTGAAATTAATTTAGAACTATTTGAAATACAGAATAGCCAGGAGTTAATGAAAAGCTCGCACCTAAAATTCTGATAAAGTTCTTCTCTAGGAACTGAATTAGATCTAGTACTATTTACTCCCCTGGGTCACCTTAGTTTGACTTTACATCTCATTAATATATGGTCTAAGGATCATAAAAAGGTAGGTGGCACATGCTGGTTGACAGTTATTTGTTTGCTATCTTGATTTTAGAATGGCAGCCATATTGAGTTCCAGGCTATGGTCAGGATGAATTTAATTATACCAAATATGGTCATGTTGTATATCGCTGGATTGTAAATTTTATGCTGAGTAAATATACAAATTTCAGGATGTAGTACTAAACAGACATGTGAAAAGTTGCCGTTAATTTTTCTGCATGGCTAAGTGCTTTTTGAAGACACTGATGAAGGCTCAGTGAAATGCATCAAGCCTATCTTCAATATGATGAAATTTTTTGAGATGAAACATGTTCTCAAATTTTCACTCCCACGTTGTTAAATAACTACCATCATCCTGTCAGACTACTTCACATCCTCACAAGAAACATTATAATGAACAATTTGTGTTAGCTTATGATTTTTAATTGGTTATATTAAAAATATCTTATTAAATTCGGAAAAGAATACCAAATACATGTCTAATTTTATGCTAAAATAAAGATAAAATAAAAAGATTTAGAGTACTTTGATTCAGTTTCAAACCGTGGTTAGCTTTTCACACATTTAATTGAATAACTCAGTTTATAAACCACTAAACTACAGTTCAAATGATTGAAAATGAATTAAAGAACTTTTGTGGCATATCCACAAGGTAATGACAGCAGATTCAAAACATGTTAGACCATGGAAGCCGCTGAACTACAGAGCACTAGATCAGAGAAGTACAACTTGTACTTGTAAAATCAGAGATACCCATTGATTTCAGATATCTACCTAGAAAAGAGTCATAGTTGGAAGAAAGCTGTAGTTGATTACAAAAACAGGTCTGGTTAGTAATTCAATAATAGAAACCATCATGTAACCAACATCATGCCATGTTGGTGGTGATCAACTAAAAAATTAGAAAATGGGATGACCAATAGATAAATTGCTTCTCTTGCCTTTTATTGGATTACTAATAAGTTCAAATCATCAAAGAATAAATGTATGAACACCGCCAGGCACAATCTAGGGGCCGAGTTAGCATAAACTTACATTGTGAATTGAACCCTCCTCTACTAAAAACCTATTTAGGGTGGAAATTTTTAGGAACAAAATAACCATTTTTTTTCTAGACATAATGTGAAGTAAATGTTTACATTTTCAGTCCTCTAACTTTATTGGTGCAGTCTATACCTGTTATGCGTACATAACCAGCCAGACCAACTTGAAAACTGAAGAAAGCTACTTTGACAGTTTTGGTTGACGGTTTCTACTAAACCTGTTGACAAAGAGAAACAGTATCCTGAAGTGTTGAATTTGTTCCAGTCTACCAGTATCGTTAATGATAATACTATCAGTGAAACCACCACTGTGATCTCAACCACCTCAACCATCACTCCTACCATTACCTCTAGCCTCATACCCCATATTGATATCCTCACCACCACCACTATTACATCACCCTCTCCCCCTTATCATTACCATCTCCATTACTTAGACTATCACCGCTACCATTACAACCACTACTGTCACCATTGCGACCACCACCACCACCACCACCACCATTATTATCATCATTAGCTGCTTCTTTTTTCACCACCCTATCATCACCACTCTACTTTCACTACTCCCATTGCTACCATTGCCAACGATACCATTGCAACCACCAGCAGCAATACCTCTCCCGCCACCCACCATACTCATCACCATTACTACTACTATTACCACGCCTATTACTACCAACAGTATTACAACTACCATCACTATTATTATTAATCATATGAGTTAAGTCTTACTTACTGAAAAGTGATATGGAAATATTTTTGCTATGCTGTGTAAGGAAATGATAATTTACCATTTAATGCAAGTCTTTTTATTAGTAAGGATTCCTTCGAGAAATACTTTTAAAAACTTCTTAAAAATTTAAAAAATGTATTGAGTCGGTTTTTCTGGAAATGTCAGGCAAACATACAATGTAAACCAACCCTGAACAGACCTAGTGTCCATGTTAAATATCATGAAATCTACTGTTTCCTATGTGCACTCCCTCTACTGAAAACAGCAACCCAGGCCTGGTTATTCACTCAATAGAAACAATCATATGACCAATGTCTTTTTGCAGCATGCCAGGTTGGGGTTGATCAATTTAAAAAAAAAATCAGAAACAGGGGTAATCAAAAATTGGTTACTCCTTGCCCTTTTAGTTGGGCAGTGATCATCAAAAAAGTCTCAATTTTCATAAAACAAGGGTGAATGCTGTTGCACATAAACTAAAAGTCCAATTTAGCATAAACTTATCTAGCAAATTCAACACCCATCTAAAAACCTATTTGGAGGGGGAATTTAAAAAAAAAATGAAAAAACACTTTTTGTAAACATGATAGGGAGTAAATGTTTATATTTTCAGCCCTCTAGCTCCATTGATGCAGCCTGTGTGGTGATGCACACATACAGAGCCAGCCAGCCAGAGGGACCAACTTGAAAACTAAAGAAACCGATGTTGACAGTTTTAATGACAGTTTTGGTTGACGGTTTCTAACTTGCCGACTGTTCAACAAATAAAATTATTTCTGAATGATTCTTTTGGATGGTCATTTTCATGATGAAAACTAAATAGACTGGTCTTTCGTCATTCAATAGAAACCGGCATGTGTCCAAGGTCTTTTGGCAGCATGTTGTGTTGGGGGTTCATCAACTGGAAAAATTGGAAAAAGGGGTGATCAATGAACAAATTATTCCACAGGCATTTTATGGGGCAATGATCACTGGAAAAGTCTCAATTTTCAAAAAACAAGTATGAATGCCAGACATAGATGAAATGATCAATTTAGCATAAATTTACATTGCAAATTGAACCTCCTGACTACACATACTAAAAAGTTATTTAGGGAGAGGATTTTTGAAAAAAAGAATGCCAGACATAAACAAAAGGATCTATCTAGCATAAATTTATATTGCAAATGGAACCCCCACCCCAACTACACAACTACACACACTAAAAACCTATTTAAGGGGAGGAAACACATAATAGGTATATGTTTGAATTTTCAACCTATAGATCAATTGGTGTGGCCTGTACACATGATACATATATATACATAGCCAGCCAGCCAGCTAGCTAGACCAACTTGAAAACTGAAGAAATCTATGGTGACAGTTATGGTTGACGTTTTTTTTATAGATGAGGATGTTAGTCTGTAAGAATCATTGAATAAAACGAAGATTAAAAAAACTTTGAGAGGAAAGATATGATGAGGAAAAGGAGGAGGAAGATGAAGGAAAAGAGGGGGAACTGATAGTGGTTGCCATGGAGATAATGGTATGGTTGTTAATGCTGATGATGGTGTTGATGTTGGTGTTGCACCATTTTATTGCACCACCAACTTTCTTACAAAAGGATGAATAATCAAAGTGACCTGGCCTGTCCCAGGCAGATTGCTCGTCGAGAGTGTTTGCAAGAATTACATGACATCTGATTGAGAGGAAATGAAAGAATTCCTAAATAATTTCAAAACGAAAAGACAAACATAAAAAAAAACCCAAGAGATATCAAAACTGTACTTCTTTTAGAGATGACTTAATCTGAAATTTCATCATTCTCATAATTACAGATAATCAATATTCAAAAGGTTACACTATTACCCTCCAGTTGAGCCAACAGAAAGCATTACTGATGAGGAATTTTTATTAGAAACCGTCAACTAACACTGTCAACATAGCTTTTCCAATTTTTAAGTTGGTGTTGCTGGCTGACTAACTAGCTGACTAGCTGGCTGACTGGCTGGCTGTGTATCTATCACACATACAAGCCTCACCAATGGAGCTAGAGGGCAGTAAATTTGGACATTCGCTCATTATGTATAGGAAATGAGTTAAGAATGTAGAAAAGTCTTCATTAGGACTAATTTCCCTGTGCATTCAGCAGCTAATTGAGTACACTCTAAGCTGTGTGATTAGGCTGGAAAAAATTGGAAGTTGGAGTTGCACTCTCCCCTGTTTGAAAGGATAATGAAAGAGGTGCCATCTGGTTTCGTCTGACTGCCAGTTTCTGTCTGTCAGCATTCACCCTTGTTTTTTGAGAAAGTCAGACTTTTTTCCAGACAGGCAAGAGAAGTAACATATTTATTGATTAGACCTGTTCTTAAGAAATAATAAGATGAAGTATTTTCATTATTACACTTATTTTTATGTACTCCCACCTATCTGTCTGTCTGTCTGTCTGTCAGTTTGTCCCTCAGTCTGTCCATACAATATCTACAAAGATACTTGATGAATTCCAAAGGGAATTTCACAGAAGGGTGGGCCATAATAAACAAAAGAATTGATAAAATTTTAGTTTGGATCCAGGAATTCGTTTTCAATTGAGACATAATTTTTTTTATCATTCTGCAGGAAAAGAGATTAAAAAATAATCAAATGTTAAAAGGGCTAAATTTAGATTTTAAGTAACTTAATATTTATACATTTCTTAGAAACTATCACCAAAACTATCAATATAGGTTTCTTCAGTTTTTAAGCTGGTCTGGCTGTGTATACATATGTATAGTCTGGCTATATATATATATATATAGATAGATAGATAGATAGATAGATAGATAGATAGATATATTGCACTTACAGGCAGCACCGATGGAACTAGATAGCTGAAAGTTTGAACATTTATTCCTTTTTGTGTCCAGAATAGATGTTTTTGTTTTTTTTCTAATCATCTCCTTTAATAGATTTTTAGCAAGGGCTCAATTTGCAATGCAAGTATTTGCTAAAAGAACCCCTTAATTTGTGTCTAACAGATTTCACACTAGAAAACTTTTTTTACTGAACACTGCGCAGCAAGGGGCAAGAGAAATAACTTATTCATTGAAAATTTTTTTTCCAATTTTTTTTATTGATCATCCACAACATGGCATGCTTGCCATAAGATATTGGTCAGGTGACAGTTTTTATTGAGTGACTAATTAGATCTGTTTTTAGTTGGTTCTGATGAATTTCTTAATCTTTCCATTGTTAGTTTTTAACAAAATTTTTTTTAGCAGATTCATCTGTCGTTCCACAAAGTTGACTGTGTGAGATCAGAATAAAGAAGTAGCTTTGAGTAAGACTCAAATTGGTCTGGTTTGTTTCTCAATAGAAACTGTTGTGCGATCAATGTCTTTTGGTAGCATTGCATGTTGGGGGTAATCAATTAGAAAAACTGAGAAAGTGGGTGATCAATAATGAAGTGACTTCTCTCACTTTTTGTCGGGCAGTGATCGCTGAAAAAGTCTGAATTTCCCCAAAACAAGTGAACACAAAATAAGGGATCAATTTAGCATGAACTTACATGGCAAATTTAACACTCCTCTAAAAGAGTATTTCAGGAGGAATTGAAAGAAAAAATTTTCCAGACATAATGAGGAATAAATGCCTAAATTTTCCGCCCCCTTCTAGCTTCATGGGGATGGTCTGCATACATGATACATACATACATAGCCAACCAGCCAGCCAGCCAGCCAGATCAACTTAAAAACTGAAGAAAGCTATGTTGACAGTTTTTGCGACAGTTTCGGTTTAAGGTTTCTAAAAATTCATATCCCCAGCAACTGGTCATTCCCGGATAATAAATTACTATTTGACTCCAGAAGCTTCCAAAGGTCAGGCTGACATTTATGATCATTCTGATAGAAACTCTCAATCAGAGCTGTGACCAAAACTGTCAACAGAGGTTTCTTCAGTTTCTAAGTGCACCTGGCTTGCTGCTGGCTATGTATGGAGCTAGAGGGCTGAAAATTTGGAAATTTACTCATAATATCTAGAAAAAACATTCTATATTTTTTTCTTTAAATTACCCATCAAATAGGTTTTTGAGTTGAGGGTTCATTTTGCAATGTAAGTTTATGCTAAATCAATCCCTTTGAGTATAACAGCATTCATACTTATTTTTTTTTAAAATTCAGACTTTTTCAGTGATCACTGCCCAGCAAAAGGCGATAGAAATAACTTATTCATCAATCATACCTTTTCCCCAATCTTTTAATTGGTCACCGCCAACACAGCATGCTACTAGACGTTGGTGATTTGACAGTTTCTATTGAGTGATTAACCAGACTTACCTTCTTTTCCTTCTGGTTTTACTTACTTTGATGACTAAATGGACCAACGTGGAGTGCAAAGATAAAAAGCAACAAAAAAAGACCAAGAGAAATTGAAAAATAAATATGCCTGAAAGTAAAACCACTTTATTGGAGTGTGGTAATAAATAACACTAAACATAGGAACTCATATAAGCAAATAAAAATCTTCTAGAATATGCATATTCAAACACATGAATAACTTCCAGTCCCTCATCCAATAAATATGTAATATAAAGAGCCTCTTTGCTGCCAGTTTTTTGTAATATTTAGCCAAAAAATATACACATACTTTTCGAAAGGTAAGCTAGAAAGCAAAAAACTTTACTAGCCTAATTTTCTGAGTTCTCTCATTGTGAACTTTCTTCAAGTGGCTTGGAAAGATTCAATCAATATATACTAATATTTTAGTCTTTTGTTTGTTCATTTACATGTGCCTCTTCTCTGCTAAAACTACAAGGCTTATCAATCTAATATTCTGAATGTAGACTTAGAAGAAGTCAACTTCCCACGTAGGCTATGTGAAGTAGATCTCTGGAGTCATTTAAGCTCACCAGGAACAATTTCTGATCTTTTCTCGTCAATTTCAGAGTTGTAGGCCACAATTTTGCATCTAAGATGCTAAAATTTAGCATATGGGTACATCTTCTCACAGCAAAGATTGTATGACCTTGACTTCTATGGTGATTTAAATTTACCAGAGGTCATTTCTAGATTTAGTGAGTAAAAGTCTAAATTTTCAGCCTACTAGCTGTATGTGTGATACATGCATACATACATAGCAAGCCAGCTACACTTAGAAACCGAAGAAACCTATGTTGACAGTTTTGGTGACAGTTTTAGAGCAAAGATTGCAATCCGTATGGCCTTAACTTCTAAGGTAATTCAAGGTTACCAGAGGTCATTTTTGATTATTGGAAACGATTTTCTAAATCTTTGGTCATAGTTTTGCTCCCATGAAACTGAAATTGGTCAAAGGGGGAAATTCTTCAAAGGAGAAGGTTATATACAATATAAAATTGACTTTTGAGTTGTTAGGTGCAATTTGGCAACAATAAAACTGAAATTTGACCTTGTGGTGAATCTTTTCACAGTGGACATAACTGGCAACGTGAAGTTGATCACAGAGGTCATTTGTGGTCATCAGAGGTTATTTCTAGCTAATTTTCAAATTCGTGATCCATAATTTTGAACAAAAGGCACTGAAATTGAGCATATAGGTACATCTTTTCACATTGAAGGTAACAGATTGAGCATGGTTTATCTTGGAGGTCATTCAAGGTCACCAGAGATCATTTCTTGTCATTTCTACTGACGTTTCCCTGTTTCTGGCAATAATTTGGCATAGGGTTGAATCCTTCCTGGGCAAAGGTGAGAGGCACTGTAAGATTGAGGTCATCTGAGCTAATTTCTAATCATTTCCAGACAATTTTTCAAGTAGTTAGTCTTAATTTTTGATTGGATTAGAGGTAAATTCTTTCATGGCCAAATTACTAAGAAATGTGATTTTGATGTTGGGGTCATTTGAGGTTAACATGTGTCATTTTTGGTCATTTCCAGCAAGTTTACAAAAGTTGTTGGCCACAATTTTGCTTCTAGGATGCAGAAATTTTACATAGGGGTACATCAAAAAGTTTAAGCTATGAGGTTGATGCTTAAGGTCAACTGAGGTTATATCTGGTAATTTTTAACCAGCTAGAGCAAAAAGGTTTTTGACTCCACAAACGGTTGAGTGGATAAGGTCAAATTCAATTGAATAGTTGGTATTTCGACCATTCTTTTATGCAGAATTGTTCAAAAGGTCAGTTTTGGATTAATAACTTTTTAATAACCATTATGCAGCTAAACAATAGCATTCTTGATGTAGACCAAGGTACGGATTGTTCTCCCGTGAATGTATCTACAGAACCTGACAAAGTTACTAAGTTGAAAGACACCTAAGACAATCAATTAAAAAAATTCCATCAAATTTGAAAAAAAACAAAAACAACAGTCATCAAAGAGAATTAATGATTAAAGACGATAATTCTATTACTGGTCCTCCTAGTATGAAAATAATAACTAATGAGACCGAAAGAGATTGTCGTGCAGAAACGTTCTTTCCAGTGCTTCGACATGTTCTTGCTGTCAATGAGGATGTTGGTATCATCAGCTGCTTCCAGTGTTCTATTTATTTACTCTCCCACCAAAGCAAAATGTGACACAAGGTCGAGGCTTAATGTGGGGAAAATAGGAGACACCCTAGAAAAATAGCTCCAGCCGACGCAGCTTTGGTTTGCTAAGCAACCAAAGCAACCGCTGCCACGAAAGCGTCAGTCGCGAGCCCGACCTGTCCCATTAAGTGCAATGGAACAGTGTTGCCCCGGGGTGCCGTATTACCCACAGCTGGGCCGAGTAATAAAAAGTGCAGTCTCAGTAAAACCTCATTGGCTAACACATTGCACCAGCGCACTCGGTCTTGGACACACACCCTCTCCGGCTCATTCGACAGGCAAGTGTCAGTACTGGTGCCTCGGGCTCTGCTGGGGAACAGAAACTACACTTCAATCCATGCCGAAAAGGCCAGAAAAAGGGGTGTGCAGTATTTCTGTTGGAGAGCATATTCGTCCATGTATCTCTTCAGTTCCTGCAGAGAAGTTTTGCAGATCTTGGACATTTGCATACTTTTGTAGTTCTTTGGGTTTTTTTCTGGATTTTTTTTTGTGATCTGAAATTAGCATCCATGTTCGAACTCTTGAAAGTAAATTCTCTTCCCATAGGATAATAGACCCTGTTAATCAACTAAAATTCATTGTTGTTTAAACCTCAATTTCAACTTCTGCCATTAATTAGAAAAATACAGATGCAAAACTGGAAGAAGTTGAAATTGAAGTAAAAGCAACAGTGACTTATTTGATAAACAAATTGTTAGCTCTATTAAAAGGTTAAAAGTTCTATATTATGCAGATAATTATGAAAGTTGCAAATAATATATACATAACAAAGAAAGTAGATCAAAGTGTAGCAAATGATTGTTCACGCATGTGTGTGCATATGTGTTGTGTTGTGTGCGTGTATTCATTGTGCGTGTGTGTGTATGTGTTGTGTGTGTGTATTGTGCATGTGTGTGTGTGTGTGTGTGTAAAATTGAAGTAGCAGATAATTGTGTGGAAAAAAAAACAAATGGATGGAGCTGGTAAGCAACTAAACCACTGTAAGTATGATAAAGTTTTAAGGACTCCTAATTTTCAAATTTGTGGTCCATAATTTTGAACCAAGGATGCTGTAATTAAGCATATAGGTACATTTTTTCACATTGGTCCAGAACTTCCTTGAAATATTTATAAGTTTCCATGCTTTGGACAATCAAACGCAGAAATCGTCTACCAGTGACTTAAGGTAACAAACACATGCAGAAGTAGTCGTGGACCCAAAACAACCAATCAGAATGCAGTTCAACTTATGACAGAAGCAGGCAACCCACCCTACTGACAGACAGCTGAATTCCATCTCCCTACAACCACTGTAGTGATGCCTGTTCTCTCACACACACACACACACACACACACACACACACACACACACACACACACATACATCTTTGCACGCTCAACACTTATGCATATACATACCAAGAAATATGAACTCTTCAACAAACGCTCACAGACTCTTACAAATACAACTCTCACAGACTTCCATACATACATAGAGACACTTTCTATCATTCTTTGAACTACATCACCCTTATTTTTTGCATGACTGTATCAAACCATCTCAGTAATTCCTTTTTACCAATTACAGTTATCATGGTTAGTTAAAACTTCACAGAGGGACTACATTATGATACTTCTCAATTGATAAACACAGCAAACTCAATTGTAGTGACATTAGGTCAGTTACTAATTAGTAGAGTCAGATCAATTATTGTTAACCATAACTTGACCACAATGTCTTCTACAAGTTTAAGTTCTGAGCACATGATCAGCGACAGGAAAACATGCCCCAAAATACTGGATAACCGCCTTTGATTGGATACTCATTTTTACTTGTAGTAACAATTTTGAAACACTGAAAGGGAAACTTACAAAAATAAGTCGGTTTAAGTACCTACAGAATACTCTTGGAAGAAAACCAAGCTTACTGATTAATGAACCTGAGTCCTTATTTTTAACTCCTGAGAAGGGCTAGAAAAGGGTTTATTAAAAGCTTGTTGATAGGAATATTTTCTCTTTTCTCATTGGTTGGAAAAAATATATTAGAAACTGTCAACCAAAACTGTCACAATGACAACTGACATTGGTTTCTTCAGTTTTTAAGCTGTTCTGCCAGGCTGGTTATGTATGTATGTATGTATGTATATATGTACCATACATACAAGCTGCACCAACAGAGCTAGAGGGCTGAAAATTTCAATCTTTATTTCTTATCCTACCTAGAAAACAACTTCCTTTGTTCAACACCCTAGATTTTTATTGAAATTTTCAATATTTACTCCTTACCGGGTCTGAAAAAAAAAAAATTTTTTTAAGAATATCCAAACTTTTTTTTAATGATCACTGCCCAACAAAAGACAGGAGCAGTAATTTATCCATTGATCACCCCTTTTTTTAATTGATCACCACCAGCATGACATGTTACCAAAAGATGCTGGTCTTGTGATGGTTTCTATCAAGTCAGTAACCAAACCTGCTTTTTCAACATCTTCTCAGTCTCTGCTTCCATCAGACAGGTTATCAACTGGGTGGAGTCTTTTTGCTGAGGTAGCACCGTCTGTACACTAGAATTATTTCTGGAAATAGCAGATGTGTGTGGACTAATGGGGTACAACTTAAATCACCTGTATATAAAAACATTATGAATATATATATATATATATATATATATATATATATATATATATATATATATATATGAATATATATATATATATATATATATATATATATATATATATGTGTGTGTATACTAATTAATCCCTGTGCAAAAGGAAAGGAATGATAAAATCATTTACGTTGAAAAGTCTACTTAGCAAAACTGTTGCCTAGAAATGGAAGAATTCATAGTTATGAACAAAGAGACAAAGAGAAAAGGTTAAATTGTTCATTACATTTATATATATATATATATATATATATATATATATATATATATATATATATATATATATTTACAATACAACTCAGGAATATGATAAAATATAATGATATAATATATCCTATGTGTGATGGGTTTATTTCATAAAGTGCTCAATACATTCAACATGAAATATTAAATTGAGTTAGAGTAGAGCTTGAAATATGATGAAATAAAGGATTCACTACACACACACATTTAGGTTTCTCCATTTTACATTTATTCATCTATACATATATACATATATGTATATCAGTATACCTCTGAATTTTTGAGATGAGGTTACTTCCCCACAACTACCAGATGATACCTGATGAAGGCTGTAGAGTGCAACGGCCGAAACGTTGTATGAAAAACAACCAAGATGAGGATGGTCTGAATATTGATAGAAATAATATATGTATATATATGACTGATTGACAATGAACACAACACTTCTTTGTTGCAATTGCAATACATCATTATTAGGCATGTAAAACAAAAGAAAATATAAAAAAGATTGCAAAAAAGTTATTCCCCTTGATAGCTAAAATGACTAGATTTATTCAATTTCCAGCTAACTTTACTGCTAAAAATGTTTAGTATGCTCATAATCAAAAAAATTTGCATTTGAAATTGGCTTCCTGATTTTGTTTTTTATGCTTATAATCATTTTGATACTCTTCACGCCCCAAAATTGGTATCAGTTTATGAATAACCTAATATGTATATATAAATAGGTATATATATATATATATGTGTGTGAGTGTGTGTGATTATGAATTGCATTATATTATATAGAAACTCCCTTTTTTGAATTATCTTGCATCATTACACTCACCCTACACAACATAAATAGAATAAATAATTAAAGAAAATAGGGCTACTGCAGGAAATTTTTCTTCAATTGTTTATTCTGTTCGTGTTGTCTAGGGTGAGTGATCCATTAACTGTGTAATGACGGGAGGTCATTTCAAGCAAGTTTCGACATAACGCAATTTATGATTCATTCTGTTGGACCAGATATGTCCATTTCTCAATACATGACCGTTGCATTGGAGGAGACGAGTAGACTGAGAATAAACAAGATAAGAATTTGGTGTGGAAGTTGTTATTTGGGCCTTTGCATAATGGGTGGCAGTTTAGTTCAATGGCGAAAGTACTGCAATGTTGAAGTGGCTACCTATCGATGACAGGTTTGATTCCTGCAACAACCCCATTTTCTCCAATCATTTATTCTATTTATGTTGTCTAGGGCGGCAGTTACATTAACCGTACAATGACGTGAGATCATTTCAAATAAGTTTGTATATAATATAATGCAATTTATAATCATTCTGTCAGATCACATATATACATTTCTTAGTACATAGATATGGGTGTGTACAATGCTAACGTTTTGTATTAGTCATATTGGGTCATCCTTGCTTATTTGGTACTGAAATAGAATAGTTTAAAGATTACAAAAAGTTTTCCCCCTTGATGGCTAAAGTGGCTAAATGTCTTTAATTCCTTGCTAACTTTGGGGCTAAAAATGTTGAGTCTGCTTGAAAATTCATATGAAGGCTACTACAATGTTAAGTAAACTTGGAAATTCATACAAAGGCTCTAGGAAATATAATCAGACAACTTATTATCCAGATATCAACACAATGAAAATAAATAATAGAAAATGTCAAGTACGCTAAAAAATTCATACAAAGGCTCCTAAAATGTATGTATATTTAATATCAGGGCTTTTATTACAGATAATACTTAGTATTTTAAAAAATTTTCAAAGTCCTTGATTTTTACCCAAAAGATGATTCTACTCAACAAACAAAAATTATATAAGCAGCATTTTTTATTACACAGTAGTACATACGGTAGGTTGGGATATTGACTTTGTTGCCAATCTGAAAAATTTTGGCATTAAATTGACCTCAAAAAGGCATTGAAAAGCACCAAAACATGCTAAAAAAACAGGTAGACTTTCTATTGCCACATTCTGAAAAATGGCCGGAAAATAGCTGAAATTACTGAAAATTACACTAAAAATGGGATAGAAATAGAGCTAAATTTATTGTGCAGCTAAAATAAGAAACCTGCTAAATTTAACATGAAAAGTCCTAAATTGGCAACACTAGATATTGAAATAAACAAGGAATATCAATTTAAAACAATTTATATATTATATAGGCAGAGAAATAATACAATATCATGCTTTTTAGGTCATATATTTATACACCAAAACCAAATTTAAACATAATCATTTATTCTGTTAATAACTTAGAATCTCAAGTTTTAAATAAATATTCGGTTTTTAGGGTAAGAAAATATCGTGGAGTGTAGAACAATGATTAATTTTAAAGCTTTGAATTTTATTTCAATCAGTTAATCAATAATAATTAATAATGAATACCAACGCTTTAACACTGGAGATGTTGGAAATGGTCCAAACAGCCATAGCATGTTAATCAAAGAAAGACATTTATGAATAGAAACAATATCCAAGACGGACCTACACTTATTAGAATTAGTAAGAATCTAAAATTTAAAAAATTTCAAGAACAACTTTAAAATAAACATCTAAGAACACTGAAACAAGAAGAAAATGAGAAATTTTAATAATTTAGGGTATTTTCAAGTGTACTTGTTATTTTAAGCTATAAATTTAGCTGAAGGTGAAAAAAATTAGATCTAGCCATTTTTAGCTATCAAAGTGATAATTTTTGGCAATTTCTATGCTATTCTATTATGGCACTGTGTAAGCAAGTATTGCCTCATATTCTTTCATTTTTCCCTGTACTTCTGCCCTATTTTTCATAATAGCTATGCTGATTTTCTTTTTTTGTGATCATATCTATTTTGTCCCTCGGGGGCAAGAAGCAAGAAAGCAATCTTATCTAAATGCTTGATAAACAGAAGCCTGCTCAGTAAGTAGCAGATTTATACTGAATGTAGATACATGTACACTTATATCATATCATATCTATCTATCTATCTATGTAAGGAGGATACCGAATCCATCCACAGAAATAGAGCCAAAGAGAGGAGGCAGCATTGTAAACTTGGTGTTCCCTCCAGTCAGGAATCTTTTTCCGGCACCCATTGTGAAAAGATTTGTCTGTCTCATGTGGGACTTGCCAACCATTGGAGGTCCTGCAATGGGTATGCATTCCCCTCCCCAAACCTTGTTCCTGATGCTAAGCTACCATGATATAATATGACATATCTATATATCTATATCTATCTATCTATCTATATCTATATCTATATATATATATGTTGATATATATGTATATATATATATATATATATATATATATATATATATATATATATATATATATATATATATATACATATATATATATAAATATACATATATATATATATATATATATATATATATATATATATATATATATATATACATATATATATATATATAAATATACATATATATATATATATATATATATATATATATATATATATATATATATATATATATATATATATATATATATATATACACAAATGCTATATATGTATACACAGCTTGTAAGATTTTTAAAAATGTACTTCAACTGCTGGTCAGGTTGGAGAGATGTTTACTCGCCCTTAAATGATATGTCTCAACCAAAATACTTATGCAAAGAGGATTGTCTCAAGCTTCAAAGAAAAGAATCATAGAAAACGTAATGAATTATGATGACTTTTACCTTTTCTATTCTTAGATGAACAAACTTTTCAAAGAAAAAAGGTTATGTGGAGGGATGCAATAAGACTCTCGTCTTTGAAATTCATACAATGAGAAATTTATCAGGGTGTTTATTTCCACTCAGTCTGTTCCTGATGATGATTCATAAAAAAATTTAGATAAAGAAAATCATAAAAATGTGATAAAATCTCATTTTTTTCAACTTGACTTGCAGGTGAAAAAACTGAAAAACTTACACGCTTGAGAGAAAGTATGGCTTTACCATAAGTAGAATTTAAAGTTTTCACTCATTCAGGTACTGAATTCTGCTATTTCTACTTTTGAGATGTACAATCAGGCTACATTCAAAACATTTTCATAGAATTTTTTGTGATCATTCTCCTGACTTCATAATCTATGATGGCTTATACAATGACAATAACATATTGCTGTTCTTGGAAAAATTTGGAAATCCTAACATATCTGTTACCTTGAAATGGAATTTTTTTTACTATTTCATTTTTTGGTTACATTAGAGTACATTTCTGAAAGTTTAGCTTTACCTGAATGGAGCACAGTAGCTCTCATTTCTTCATTAGTGAATTTTTCTATCATGTGATTGTTCAAAGTGGAGTTCTTAAATTTAATCTGATTTGAAACTGGCTTATTCTATCTTCAAAATGACCAACAATACAACTTTTTTGAAATCTGATAATGTCTGTACTCTGGGGTTATGAGGCATTGTGATATGATAGTGAGAATAGTTTTAAAAATGTTTTCAGTAATAGTAATAGTGAATGAGTACACTTTTTGAATGTCAAACTTGAATATGTTAATTGTATTAATTTACGCATGTCTCTGTATATGTAAGTGTTTATCACACTTTCTCTTTTCTCCTCTATCAAAATTTATTTGCAATTCTACATTATATAATATATCATCTTTACTATCATAAAAATAAATCAGTAAATCATAAATTTGTTCATAAGAAAATTAAAAACATAATAATACCATGTTTATTGCCATTTTCCTTACAGCATTATCTACATCGAGAATCTCTGAGAAACATCCTTGTAGCTAATAAATATTTGATTAACAAACAATCAAGTCTTCTTAATTTTGTTAATATTTCCATGTTTTTTGCCATCATCCTCACAACATTATCTACATCTAGAAAGGATGGAAGCAACACTGAAAAATATCCTTGTAGCTAATCAATATTTGATTAAGAAACAATCAAGTCTCCTTGATTTTGTTAATATTTCCATGTTTTTTGCCCTCATCCTAACAACATTATCTACATCTAGAAAGGATGAAAGCAACTCTGAAAAGCATCCTTGTAGCTAATAAATATTTGATTAACTATCAAGTCTCCTTGATTTTGTCAACATTTCCATGTTTATTACCATTGTTATCATTACATTATCTTCATCTTGAAATGTTGAAAGCAACTCTGAAAAACATTAATTAATCATGAGTACTCTGTTGAAATTTCTTTAGTGTTTCTCTGAATTTTTGAGATGAGATATTATCATTATCTCTATTATTGTTCGGACTATCCTCATCTTGGTTGTTTTCATAATTCTGTCCGTTTCTCTAATCACTATGCCATGTGTCCATGTGGACATCCGGTGCTAATTTTTAGGAGCCTTAAACCTCAGGTGGCAGTTTTTGGTATTTGATGTTACTGTTTTCTGTCTTTCGGTTTATATACTCCCGTCGGTTAAATAAAGGGTTCGGTTTGTTACTTCCCCCACACCTACCAGATGATACCTGATGAAGGCCGTAAAGTACAACGGCCGAAACGTTGTATGGAAAACAACCAAGATGAGGATAGTCCGAACAATAATAGAGATGAAATTTTTTTGTTTATTCAAATGTGAAATTTTTTCTAAATGTAATCCTTTGTTATATTTTTAGATTTCCGGGTATAAAAGCTTCAATCCTGATCAATAGTAACAATTTTATGTAGTATGTAACCAATACTATCCTAAAACTATTTGTCGTGCTTCCTAGTTGGAGTCTGATCCTAGCCATAATCTTCCTTGGTGTTGCTTTGTCAATATATATTTTTCCTGTATATCTCGGAATTTTTGAGATGAGGTATTATTATTATTTCTATTGATATTCGGACCGTCCTCATCTTGGTTGTTTTTCATGCAATGTTTTGGCCGTTGCACTCTACGGCCTTCGTCAGGTATCATCTGGTAGATGTGGTGAAGTAACAAACTGAACCCTTTATTTATCCGACGGGGGTATATTGACCGTACTACCCTCTTAGCATTAGTAGTATTGTTATATTGTCTCACACTAGGATCGAACCTAGAACCATCAGATTACTTTACAATAATTTGTCTGATGCTGTAACCACTGCGCTACGTGTCCATGCAGACAACAGGTACTAATTTTTAGGAGCCTTAAACCTCAGGTGACAGTTTTTTAAAATTTTTTTTATGGTATTATTTTCTGTCTTTTATTATTAGAGGTTCCCATATGGTATCCATTTCAATGCTAGGATTACTGAGGCAGTTATGCTTGCCTAGCATATGGGCCGACTCTTTCAATTTTCGAATTTTCCTGTGTTCTTCCTGATCAATTATCTCAACCTTGTTCCAGAGGGGTAGGTGGTCTCCCTTTTCTTTCAGATGATACCTGACGAAGGCCGTAGAGTGCAACGGCCGAAACGTTGAATGAAAAACAACCAAGATGAGGATGGTCCGAATATCAATAGAAATATTTTTCCTGGTGTTCACCTTATCATATAAAACATATCTAATTTGTATTACTATCTCTATTTGTAATAAAAGCTGATAAAATTACATCCTATAGGTTCACTCTCATCATTTCCACCTGCAAGTAGTGATAAACAATGTTTTTTCTCTGTGTCCTCTCTTAATACCCCTATTTCTGTGTGTGCTCCCTCATAAGAGAAACACTACGTATCTATTTGTCAAACTCCAGTCCAAGTCTGGAGTTGACTTTGTTTTCTCACCATAACAAGAATGATAAGAACAATCCCCATCAAATTTAGGGGAGTAAAAATCAACATTCCCCTACCATGATTTGAAGTCTTCATGACTTCAAATCATGGTAGGGGAATGTTGTCTTACATATTTACCAAAATCTATGCAAGAAATATTTAAGGGCTTATTTCATTCTAATAAATAAATACATTTATAAAATCAACATTCACTTACTATGATTTTGAATTATGACTGAGTGATTAGTAGCCAGCACACTTACCGAGTGAGCCAAACAGACTAGTCTTGTATATCTATGAAAATGAATCTTACAGATATGGAAGGGTTTATTTCTTTCTAACAAACAAATATCATTTATGCTAATGTGACACTAGGGGGCCAGGAGTCCCCCGTGTCCTGAAAATTACTATGGCTGTTACCAAAAATTACTATGGTTATTACCAGTAATTACTATTGTTATTACAAAAGGAGTTATCTGTGTTAAAAGGGATAATGTGTTTTTCGAGATAATATGAGAATTGTGTGCTTCCAAGTGCGGGCACCTGCAATTTCTCAATCTAGTGTCATCTGTCAAATCCTGGGTTGCAAAAACAAATGCTTTTGGAAAAGGTTTTGTTCCCAATTCGATGACCAGATAAGGGCCTAGTGTGTTTTTCGAGATGTCATGGGAAGTTGAGTTACCTGTACTTTTTCAATCTAGTGTCATCTGTCAAATCCTGGGTTTCGAAAACAAAGCCAGATATAAGGGCCAGTGTCTGGGGTCTAGAGAGAGAGAGTAAAGCTTAAAGAAAGGTTGTTTGCGGAGCCCTTGAGAGAGGGGGGGAGACTAATTTATGATCTTGAACAGACTTGCGTCGCGAGATGAATGAGGGTCAATGTTTGGGGTTTTTCCGGAAAGGTCGAGATGGCAGGAGAGGGAGAGAAGGGAAGTCAATTACAAGAGATACAGTGTTGATACCAAGGGCTTAAATAAGAGGAATCTTCGTAACAAGTAGTCAGAGTAAAATTTGGTTTTGGAGAAGAGAATCGTTGCTGGCTCTCTTGTGTTAGACGCCGCCCTTAGTAACCGTCAACCGCTGCTACCATTCAGTAGACTACCGTTCGTGACATGAGAGACCAGTCGTCATTTTGACTTAGATAATAATCAGCCTCCTCTCTTTTCAACTGCGAATAGGCATTTCCCGTCTCCAGAGATATTGACAATCAATATTCTATATAAAACATATAAACGAAATTCCGTCTTGTTGCCTTCTTTTACTAACCCAGAACCACGGCTGGTTTAGTATAGTTTGTGGGCCCATCACCCCAGCGAACACCCACACTAACAGGAGTATAATCTTTTATTTATTATATATACGATACAAAAGTTGCTGTGATCATCTTCAGCCAGAATAGAAGTTGGCGTGGAGTTTGACCCTGTAGCAGCCAGGGTTGTTTACCCCTATCTTCCAACTCTCTTTTACTAACCTTTGCGTCTCTCTGACATTGACAGTCAAAACATTATTGAGAAAGTTGAAGAAGTTAAAAATAAAATGCTCACTTAAAGTCTATTGCAGCTCTCCTTTGGCGTAAGCTCTTCATTTTCTGACTCCTGTCAGAATTCTGTTTTTATAAACTTGTCATGTGATTATGCCAGCTTCAATACAATCTGGAAAACTCTTAGTAACCGTGTTTTCATCGACATTCCAGTGACAATCTGCTCATCCGTCATCAAATACTATTGTCAAATTTCACAAATGACAAAATCATGCAGTAGTTAAGTAATATATTTTGCATGCATAACAAATACTCAAAAAGAGTCTTGATTATATTAGACCCTGTTGATCCCTGAGTAAAATATCATAGACGCATTTGAATTTCCAAGAGATGATCTTTTTCAGACAAAAAAAGTAACTAACACATTTCCGAAGAGGAATCCATTGTTTTAAATAGTGGAAAGGAGATATTTTTATCAGCTAAATTGTTACCATTAAGTAGAATCATAGGTGTGCCTGGGTGGAGTAGGGGCAGAGCTGGTAAATGCTCACCCAAATTCAGTCAGAATGTGTTGAATTTCAGGAAAATCAGTGTAATTGGCAAAAAATTTCAAGCAAATCAAGCCTTTTGGGCCTCCTTACGGAAAGAGTTCCCATACACCTCTGAGTAGAAGAATCCATCGTTACAGACAGAGAAACAAAAAAGTCACACTGTTCATAATATAAGTAGTTTGATGGTAGATTAAATTAAAAGATACTAAAGAATCTAAAAAAATTATTGGCTAATCCAACTTCAACAAATAAACAGCTTCTTTTTATAAAAAGATAGAGGTCTTTCTGGAAAGAATCCAGCCATTTTGAATATTTCAAGAACCAGTTGCATGGCCTTGGTGCCAGTTTGCAACCAATCAGAGGGAGCCTTACTGCACCTATGTGAACAGACACTCTTCCATGGAATTAGCCAATTGGTAGTGAGATACCATTGAGTGAGCTTCTGTACTGTGTGACTGCGGCATTTGCATTAACTGAGCCTTCCCGTTTTTCATGTCAAGTGCAGGTTTTTTTTGGGGTAAAACATTGTATCATCCAGGTCAGTCAGTGCCCTGCAGTCCATATTTGGCTCTCTGGTATGTCTGGCTTTTTCTAGAGATTTCAGACCATTACGGATGTGACAAAGCAGCTGATAGTGATGTTGAAGGAAGACTTTGATGATTGTTTTGAAAAGTGGAAAGGATGCTGGAATAAGTGTGCTAGGTTCCAGCCCATTGCTATTTGAGATTTCTGTTGGATTCTTAATCTGTTACAATTGTTTTTTTTCTAATATACAGTGCTGTTTAGTGATCTCTCCATGTGATGTTGAGCATGGTTCTTTCCTTTGCATGTTGCACGGTTCTCAGTTTAAGGGTCAATCTTTTGGTAAAGTTCCGCGTTTCAGCTCCATAGGTGACTATTGAAAGGATGCATTGATTCCTTTAAGTATTGATAGGATTTTCTTGTTCTTCATTGAGCTTGCGCCAACCTAAAGCTAACCATTGGTTTAGTACAATCATCTTGGTACAAATAAAATTAAAATGATTTTCTTCTAGTATGTGATTTTAATTCGCACAAAGATTTTTTAGGCAGATTACAAAGTTGTAACTGAAATCCCCTCCCCCATTCAATTAAAAAAAATTACTTTTTAAAAACTTGAGCATTTGTTTGAAATGCCCAGAAATACATGGCATACAGACACCGAGATGTAGATGAAGTGTGTTCTGGGAACATCGTTGAAGACCTATGCTTCTCATGGGGCAAAGGGCTTAAGTAAGTAAGTATATTATGTTTAAAAGGTGAAAAAAAATCCAAATGAAACATTAATACTTTATTTTTTGTTTTATACTATCAGGAAAGTAAATCCTAATTTATTAAAATTTTGAAAATAAATCTTTTTTTCCTGATTACATTATTACTAAACAATGATTGCTTATTACTATGTTAAGCTCAATATAAATGTAGCCCTGAAAAAAACATCCATGTAGCTGATCAATATTTGTTTAACAATCAAATCTTCTTGATTTTGTTGATATTTCAATGTTTATTGCTAACATCATCTATGAAAGAATGAAAGCAAGTCTGAAAAAACATCCCTGTAGCTAATCAATATTTGATTAACAAACAATGAAATCTCCATGTTTTTATTAATATTTCTATACTTATTATCAGCATCCTCACGACATTATCTAAACCAAGAAATAATGAAAGCAACTCTGAAACTTGTAGCTAATTAGTAGAATCTAATGAGCAAGTCTCCTTGATTTTTTTAATATTTCCATTTTATTTACATCAGTTTCTGAATGATGTTAGTAAATTTAATATTGATATTTTTTTATATAAACGCATTTATTTTGGTAAAAAGAGTTGATTTTGTCTGAAATTTGTCTTATGCATTTTCTTGAAGAATATTTAATTGAAGTCAACTTCCAGCTTGTTAAAAATTCCTTAAACCATTTCTTATATCCCTCAATCAATAAATCAATTTATATCTATCTCTCTAAAGATGCTAATTATCATTCACAATTTTTTTTGTCAATTTGAGAAAAAAGCAAAAACGTTTAACTAGATTATTTGGTAGGGAAAAAGAGAAACGAAAAGCCAATCATTTTACAGTATTTTCAAGAGTTATAAAAGTTTAAGGGTAGAAAATGGGAGAAAGGTTACTGTGTTAAGTGACAAATAGGAGTTTAAAGGTAACACCGTCGTGGTCGTCGTTACACAATCATCAAGCGAGCTTACTCTCAGTGACAGGGCGTCATTTCCTTTTCTCCTCCTCGTGTTTATTTATTTTTCACCGCGGTAAGGACGATTCACGGATTTTCCGTGTTAAAAACTAACACCAGACATCTCTCTTTATTATAGTTTCTGACTAAATCAACTTTAAACCTAGAGTTTTGGGCGATTTTTCCCTCTTTTTTGTCCGTTTCAATTGCATCCTCTTTTTTTTTTCCTTTCTAATTATTTTATCTCACTAAAAGAAAAAAGAACTTGTACTTGACAATCAAATCCGTATTTGCGTTTTTTTGGGGTAATTTCTCGTATGCTAATTAATTGTTAATTTCTTGAATATTTATCGTGGTTTCTTTTTTCTTTTCTCTGGCAACTTGAAACAACTGTCGACCAACAGGCTAGGGAAATCGTAGTGACAAGTGGAAAGTTAAAAAAAGCAAAAAAAAGTCGGGCTAAGTCGGATAATAATAATAATTAGTCCTGGAATGAAGTAAGATTAAACCAGAAAACCGTCATGGGTATTGGAACTCGAAGTAAAAGTCACCAAGGAGAATGTCTCGGACAAGAACAATCATCTTTACGGTAGGTCATTTATTTATCTACAGTCTTCTTTATCTTCATTTATTTTTATTTTCGGTTTGTAGAACCTAGAAAACAGAAAACGGAAAAATAAGACGTTCCTCTGAGGTAGCTTTACCTACCGCCATTTTACACCGTCAACAATTTTTCGTTTCAAAAAGAATTGACAAATAATTGTTTATATTTTTCATGACTGATCATTTTTAAGGATTTCAGTTATTTTTTTCCTTTCCCTGTCTCTTTTATACATATTTAGGATCTGTCTTTGTTCAAAGAGCCACAGAAAGTGACGGAGTGTTAGTATCGATAAACCCGAGTACAAATTGTTTATGATATTTCATAAACATGTGTAGTTAGTTGTTGGGATGATACCAACATATTACCTTCCGTTTTTTGTGCAAATCTTGCTTTATTTTTAGCTTTCCTTCCTTTGTTTTCGAACATACACCTAACATATTTAAAAGATGCATCTTACGATTGCACATTTTTTATTTAATTTTCCGTCCTAAACAGAGGGAACACTCTACATTTTGAAAATAAAAATCTGGGGGGCAGCCATTTTGAATATGAAGAAACATTATCGTTGTATTTATTTAGAACTAATCGTTTAGATAAAAGAATGCATTAACTAGATAATAGTTATGTTAATAACAAAAAACTGTCGGTCTTGTTTATATTGTTCTAATTACCTACTTTTATGTTGCGTGGGGGGATATCCTTGCAGAGTGACAGTCGACAGTGGGACAAATGAGAAAGGGGCGACAAGCGCTAACGATAATTGCAACCAAACACATAATTCTACAAGCGGCCACAATACTGCCTTATCTGTCAACCCAAATGCCAATGAAAGACGTCTCGGTAAACAGTCCAAGGCAGATTTACAACAGAATATTGAAGATGGCACTGGATCCTCTGGAAGTGTCGCCGCAGGTGCTTCTGGAAATACAGGTACCAATTCCTCTAGTGCCAACAATACCACAGGTAGCCACACGACAAGCAACACTAGTATGACTTTGGTTACTAGGACCCGAGGAGTCAAGAGACCTAAAAGAGAACCCAGTCCACCAGGATCACCTGCCAAAAAAGTTGGTGAGTGTCTTAAAAAAAGTGTCAGTAAGTTCATTTCTCTTTATTTCATTTATTTGATTGTCTATGACTTTTTAATAAGGTTGAATTAGATAGAATTACCTTGTTTTCTTCCTATCTTTCACCTAAATCATTCCCACACTTATATTCTGAATCTCTTCCTTGTTCTTTACTAGCATAAATGCCATGTCTATTTGGTAGAGACAGATCTTGACATTAGCTAATTAAAATGAGCTGCCGCCTAGGGCCTTACAATCTGCAGAAAAAAAGAGCAGATATGTTTTCATATTTTGTGAGACCTGGTATTTATTTATTTATCCCCCCCCCCCAATAGCTTGGGGCAAGGATCCCCAACCTTTTTGTTGTGAAGAGCGCTCTTTACTTTCCAAGTCAAATTTATGTTTGGACTTGAAAATTATGTATGCTTTTATTATTAATGCCTATTCAAAGTACAAAAATCACTGCAAAGCAGCTAATTCCTTTAGTAATTGTTTATATTATTACAGAAAAAACCAAAGCCAGTTTAGTTTGACCTAAAAATGAACATGATAGGTGACCTAACATGCAGTCCCTGTGTAAAATAATGAGCATAATACGTAACAAAACTAGCTCAAATAAACTAAAAACAAAACTCACCATCACAGTCAATATTTGAAAAACCGTAGCAGCAAAATTTGAAGTCGTGCAAAGAAAAAAATTCCCTTAGAGGATAAATATAGTCAGTATAAATTCTATTTATGGCATCATTGGTGTTTTTCACTGGAAACATCTAAAATAAAGTAAAAAAAAGACCCATCAAAATAAGACCTGAAAAGTCAAAGCATTGAAAACAAACCAACAATATGAGGGGTTTAGTAGGTACTTGTCATGACCCTGATGAAAGAAAAAAAATTATGCCACTGAATGATGCACTAATTGTCTGCTATATTCAAAGTCAATACACTTTACAACATGAGTATCAGAGCCATATTTCAATATATTGGCTGCTTTTTTTTAATGTAATGTTTGACTTTACAACTGTCCGACAACCTTGCCATGGCTTTAAAGAGATGGTTATATTTTGTTTATATGTATGACTTGTCAATTTGGGTCTGTCAGTAAGACAGCCTGTCTGACAATCAGTAGGTTGGGAATTCAAATCATGGGAGGGGAATGTGGATTTTGCTTATTGGTTTGCACCCTTCATTTTGGCGTGGATTGTTTTTGTTATGGTGGGTGGGGAAAATGGTCAACTCCAGTCTTTGTAATGGAGTTTGACAATTTTTATTACTTTATTTAGTATTTGTAAAGATTTAACCCTCTGTCGGTTAGAACACAGCATCTCTATGTATGCATATATACCAACACGCAGTGAACATCGATATGGGTCAATGATTAAGAAGCTTCTATTTGAATTTTTGAGATGAAGAATTATCAATGTCATACACTGATCCATTTGGACCAGTGCTTTCATCTTGGCTATTATTGTTACATTTGGACCCTCTTTACCCTGTGACCTACTTCAGGTGTCTCTCATGTGGTAAACTAAAGGGAATCTAAAGCTGAACTCCTTATTCAATCCATGAAGGTAGATTGTTCTCATTCTCATCATCATCAGTCTTTTAACATCCGTCGTTGGACATAGACCTTCCCCAGGATTCACCACAATTCCCTATCATGGGCATCACGGAGCCAGTATTTCCTGAATTTGTCAAGTTCATCTCTCCATCTTGTGTTTTGTTGGCCTCAGTTTCTTATGTGATCTCTGGGGATCCATGTTGTGAGAAGTGATGTCCATCGGTTGTCTTTCATTCTTGCAACATGGCCTGCCCATTGCCATTTTAGTTTTTTTAACAGTTTCTATGATGTCATGAACACCTGTTTTCTTCCTTATGTACTGTGCTGTCTTGTGATCTCTCCATATAAGGTTGAGCATGATTCTCTCATGCGCACATTGCATACTTCTCAGTTTGTAGGTCTGTCTCTCAGTTAGATTCCATGTTTCAATTGATCTATTCTCCATGGGTATAGGGATCTAGTTGAAATTCAGAAGAGGTAACCAAATATCTTGCATATGAAGATGGCTAGAGAGTACAATGGCCTACACATTATGACTATAGCAATCAAGATGAAGATTAGTGTATGACAATGTTAACTCACAGAATAATTTGTGAGTGTTCAATGCTCATTGGATGCTTTGCTACTGTAACTTTGTCTTATTAAGCTAAGCTCTGCAAATAACTATATTCACTATATCTGTTCATTCATTAAATGTGGTATGAAAAATATTGGAGCAGTTTATGGCAAGGTGACTAAAATTTTTCAGCAAGCTGATCTAGCTTACCATTTCTACTGTAGTGAGTTCAGTCATTATCAAATGCCCTATTCTTGTAGTATTTTGCCAACTACAGTCAATTTTCATGAATACCTATACATACATACCACAGTAATTATAAAATGATTTGTATGAATATTGTAAATTCCTTCAAATGATAAACCAATTTTTCAGCAGATTAAATCAATCATGAATAATTTTTTTTCTTTTTTAGCAAAAGAAGTTAAAACTGCAACCCCAGAAGCCAAGAAAAGGCAATGGGAATTGTGGACAGTGGATGAGAAAAGCACTTTCTTTCAAGCATTAAATGAGGTATTCCATCAAATTACATTTACCCTTTTCATGTTGCTTACCTATATTACCTGGGTAATGCTATTAATATAGATATCAACCATTATAAAGTTTCAATTTTCTGCAAGTATAAGTCTGTCTATTATTATTAGAAACTGTCGGCATAGCCAGATTCACTTAAAACCTAAAGAAACAAATGCATGTGCAAACTGTAACAATGGAGATAGCTGAAAATTTAAGCATTTACTCGTGTCTACAAGAGATTGTTTTTATAAAATAAATTTCCTCCAGAATTGGTTTTTAATGGGGGTTAAATTTGCTATGTAAATGTATGTTAGATTGGTCACTTAGATTGTGTTCATGGTTGTTCTAGATATTTTTAGTGATTTCTGCCTGACAAAAGGTGAGGGGAAGTGATTTATTCGTTGATCACACTTTTTTAGTTAATTGATCACCCTCGACACAGCATGCTGCCAAAAAATGTTGATCACGTGATAGTTTCTATTAAATGACCAACCTGATCAGTTGTATTATATAAATGTTCTATCTGCACATCACAACAGAAAAATCATTCTACATGTTTCAGCATTTATCTCAAAAATTCCAGACTGCCAAACGTTTCAAACCATTTCTCTGGATTTTTTTCAAAGTTGAAAATGTAGAATTTTAAATGTTGTACAATAAAAATGAAATTGTTATGGCTAAAAAATGTGGAATATCCTATTTCAGTCTTTATCATTATGTACTCATTCATCATGATTAGTTTAGGGGTATGATATATCTAAAAATATGTATTACGTTGATAAGGAAATTCAGTTTTATTCAAATTAAATTTATTCTACTAATAATTAACGTACACTTCAATATTGCTTCATTTGAAGTTGCCACTTTGATAAAACAGAAAATTGAAACCTGTAAGTAAAATAAATCTAATTTAAATATGACTTTTTTCCTTATTGTCAACAAATACATATTTATATTTAGAAAATATTTCTTTTGTATATAAACGGATGTAAATAATAAAGTTAATCATCTTTCTTGCTTATGGCTGATAATTTCATCTTGAACTGATACATTTTGAAACTACCAATAAATTTATGAGTATTTTTCTATTCTCTTAAATGTTTTCTGTTTTTTCTTTTGTCTAGTGTGGAAGAGATTTTGTTGCCATTCAGAATAATTTTGCCCAGAAGTATAAGAAAAATGGAGCTCCAGCAATAATGATCAAAAACAAAGAACAAGTCCGTCACTTTTACTACAGGACTTGGCACAAAATTTCTAAATACATAGAGATGAAAGATGGTAAGTTTGCCTTTGGTATTTAAAAGAAAGGAAAAGAATATTGTATTATCATTATCTGGAAGTAAACCGTTGATCATAAAAATCACATTTCAATCCCAAATCTTGTGTTTGAATTATCTGAGCTTTTGAAAGTAATTTTTTCTCATCAGAATTTCTGAGGTGTTGTTACTATTATACATTTATTCTTTTGAACCAGTCTCCTTGATTTTGTTGTCTTCATATTTGGGCTGCTGTACTCAACAGTCGTCTTTCTGTCTGAATTTCTGAGACCTGGTGCTATTACTATTAGAAATTATAAACCAAAACTGACATGGATAGAGCTAGATGGCTGAAAATTTTAAAATTTATTCTATATTATGACTACTAGAATCTTAATTTTTTTTTTTTTTTTTTTTTTTTTTCAGTGTAGGGGGGTTAAGGTTGCAATATAAGAGACATAAGAACTAACTTATTCATTGATCTTTCCTCTTTCTGATTGATCACCCCCCAACACTGTGTGTTGCCAAAAAATGTTGGTCATTTGATAGTTTTTATTGAATGACTAACCAGACCTGTTATTCTTTTGAACCAATCTCCTTGTTTCATTTCCTAATCTTTGTCTTTCTTTGTCACAATATTTTGCCTGCTTTGGTCAAAATGTTGTAGTCAAAATAACGAAGACTAGGAAACTTGTTTGATGGAATTACATTGACATCATTCTCTTTCTTCAACAGATGAATTGTGAAAGTATAAGAAATTTTTTCTTCAAATTCAGGTATTAAGAAACATGCATTAGAGGTTTATGGTTTAATTCATTATGGAGAAATGCGGAAACGCTTGGGAGGCAGTAAGTTATTTGTTCTTTTTCTTTTTATATATTTTTCTATTATGTTCAAACTAAATACTTGACCAGTCTTTATCTTGAAGAAAAAAAGGTAAATGTCTTATGTTGTACACTCAGCACTTAATTGTTTATTGCAATAGTTCAACTTTACAGTAGTATCTTTCCTAGTGAAGGAGTCCTATAACGAAATTTCATTTAGCAAGAGGTCCTCCATTGCGAGCATTAAATTTCTTAACGACAAAATGAATATTTTGAAAGCTTGAAAACCAACGAAGACTCGTGTGTATTTCTAGCATCTATTAGACTAGTTGTCACATTGTGCAACGTACTGCATTCCTACATTCATATTTATTGCTTTATTGAGTGCTATTATCATTTCTTTCATTTTGTAATGATCATTAAAGCAAGCATCCTCAGAGATCTTGAACTGCAGGTAATCCACCTAAGAATTCTAGAAAGACATTTATAATTGATTGTAAAAGTGAATTTGGCTTCTCTACAACAAAACTTTGCAAAGATTATTTATTCATTAAATTACTTCCATGTTTATTAGTATTTATACATTATCTAGAAAGTCATTATTACATTATAAGTTTAACTATTGACAAATTTTCATTTGATGAGATATTTTGCTAAATGGATCATCCCCATTGAGTGAATTAATCATACAATGATTAATTCACTCAACTGTCCGAAACATAAGACCCTAATTTTATTGACTTAGTTACAGATATGTTATTTGATGTTGCATTATTTTTATGTTCATTATTTTCAAATATGTATTCTAGATTCCTAGATATCCCTTTTTATATATATATATATATGAAAGCTCTTACTTCCAAAGAATTCTGTTGTCGGTGACTTTCATATTTTTCCATACATCTGATTTATATGCATCAATTTATAATTTCACACCTACAGCTTTGAATCATTTCCAGAAGTATAAGTCGGGCATAAATTTAACTATATTATATTCATTATGAACAAAATTTTGATGTTAACTTGAACTTTTTTTAACATCTTTTTCTATAGTGCGAGCTGACAAAAATCTACATAAACTGAATGAATTCATACAAGAAGGGTAAGTGATAATCTTTTTCATGATTTAAGTTGATATATCCTTTTTGTAACATTTGAATGTATTGAAATATATGATAGCATTATGCTTACTGGAAACTGTCAACTTCAGTTTCCAAGTTGGTCTGGCTGGCTGGCTATGCATGTATGACATGTACAGGTTGGACCAATGGAGCTGGAAGACTGAAATTTTCAACATTGACTCCTTATTATGTCTTGAGATAAACTTTGTTTTTGTTTGACCCACCTCCTACTTTACGGCATCAATTAGAATAAAATAACGTTACTTCTGCCTGACATCTTTCAGTTGGTAGCAAAACCCAGTATTGAAAAATGTTAGTGACAATTCTCAACTCCTTTATTGGCTTGTTGTGATTGATATTTTGCTGATAAAGGGTAAACAATGACTTGAGACCATCTGAGTCTATGTTGATACTGACAAAACGAAAAATTTTTTTTTTTTTTTTTTTTTTTTTTTTCAAATAGCTTTTGTCTTCCTAGAAAAAACTTAGTAAAATTAAAAATTTATATCAATGTTTTCAGAATGGGGTGTTAAAAACTCTTTTTTCAAAAGATGCCTGACCATAGCTAATAATTGACCATAGATTTTACTCTGTTTAAGTAAAAAGGAGTTCATGATAGAGGATTCTAATTCAAACACACCACATACACAACATCTCCTTCTTTGGCTGAAGACAGGCTTTTGATAATGTTTTGTAGTCGTTCAATGCACTTGCTCAACAAGTAGTAAACAATCCACTTTTCTTTGCCTGTCACTGAATGGAACATTCTTGGTATGTTTAAAAACGGTCCAGTAGGATTTACAAAGAAATTTTTTAATTCAATTTTTTTTTTTTTTTTTTTTTCATTTTAATTTTTTTTATGTGGAAGTTACCCATAAAAACAAATAACATATTCAAGCTACTGTAAATGACTTTCATTGCTTGATTTGGATATTTTGTGTGTGTTCACTATATTTGAAATTTAAAAAAAAAAAAATAATTCATCTCCAGTGATGATTTGATTGTAATAATCTTCAACTGGTTTACTTGATGGGAGCATTGTGAAACTTTGCAAACTTCTTTTGGTGTGTCTATTTATTCGCTGTACTTTCTCAATGGACTGCACTAATCTATATATTTATCTATTTTTTAAACGTTTGAGTTCATTTTATTTTTTTTTTCTATTTTATTTATTTTTTTTATTAAGAAAAATATACCAAAAATGTTTATTTCCTCCTTCTTTCAATGTTAAAATCAGACTAAATTATCGTGAATTTTCTAAAATTCAATCTGATATAACAGCTATTGCACTAATGAAAACCAATGATATTTTTAAATGGAGTTTTTGACCAACCTAATATCTATATTTGTGTTTTATACCAGTATTATCTGGTGGCTTCCACTGAAGACAGCATGTCTCCTCAATATTCCAGATTATTTGTGTATTAGCATCTTCACACCAGAGTTTGGGATGGGGATAGTTACAGCAATTTTCTTGAAATCTCCCAGACCTTCATACCCTCAAAGACCCCTAGCATTGCTGTAGTCTTGATGATATCAACCCTCCTTTGAATCTCCAATTCTTCTATTCCAACCATCAGTGTTTAGAGTGTGCCAGTTATAATGAGTACAACCCTGAACCTCATGTTCTATATATTTTTAAGTTCCTATGCTAAGCTCTGATATTTTTTCAATTTATTATTTCTGTACACATACATGCAACCCCCCCTCCCAAGTCTAATATAAAGTCTTTGGTAATTATTAAAATAGTGAAGATAAAATTCATTTCATTTTATTTTGTAGGTCTACTCTTATCAAAATACGAAGGAAAAGTTTCCGTATACGAACTCCATATTGTAACGCTTTGAAGAAAATTAACAATGTAGAAGGTAAGTGGACAAATATTTTTAATGTGTCATACTGTAATCTTGTAAGCTACAAATCTATCACACCATCTCAAGGTATACAACTTTGAAGGAGTGGGAATAACTCTACAAAAGTCATATTTTTATTTTTGATGTAATATATATTTATATATAATCTCAGATATCTTCTTTTGAAATGATGACCCAAATCTACGTTTTGCAATCTGACTATAGAGACCACGGCCAACCAGTGTACGTCCAAGCTTTTTAATACAAGAATTTTTAACAATACCTTTCAAATTACTGTGTAAACTTGGACATTGAAGGCAGCTTTGGGTATGCTGTTAGCAAAACGAGTATTTACTTTTTCTTTGTAAAAATCATAGGTATAGTTTATTTTACATATGTCATATCTTCAGCCAAATTCATAATGTTTATTATATTTCTAGAAAATTCAAAATGTATTTATTCCTTACAGTATAGGTTTTATATTCTTATTTGTCACAGCCGATTTGTGTAATCATGGATTGTACCAAAGGAATTCTGTGTTTTAAATATAGCATTGCATGATATGGTTCTGAACCTAATGAAGATTTATTTTGTACATAAACAGAATGTCTTTTGGCTATGACTATTTTGAAATAGATCCTATTATGTTTGAATGGATTTCTATTTGGGTATCATAAAGCCAAGAAATATCGCTCGTTTTTGGAGAGCACTTCATGTTAAGCCTTTTAAGTATTGATATAGCATGCATGGTACACATGACGTCTGCGTCTCAAATCTCCCAACTTGAGAATTTTTATCGACAAGGGAGGTAATAAAAATGAGAAACTTGGAGATTACTTCCCTTGGTAATTCAAAGCTCAGCTTAGATAGGGAAAATCTCCATTGCCTCTTTAAAAGGTAAAACCAAACAGAATTCATTTCTCCTTGAATTAATATTTCAAAACTACATGTCCCATTTCAACTTCATTATTAGTGGTTCCTGTAGATGTGATTTTCAAACTTTAGCAAAAGTTGACCTGAAATGGGCTTTAAAGTGCAAGTGAATTTGTCATCAGTTATTGCTGATGTTTTTCAAGAAAAAAATTTTTTTTTTAAAGTCTTTGTTCTTCATCATTGTTGTTACATATGTAAATGAAATCAAAACTCAAAAGGACAAAAATGTCTATTTGGCCTATATGGTTAATCTCCCACCAGTCTTGGAAACAATGTTGGAAGACACAGAAAAAGCCAACTCAGCCTATAGGTTAATCCATCACTGTCGAAAGTGGATTAAGAAAAAAGTGTTGTTCCCAGATGGATTCAATCCCAAGATCCACTGGTTACAAAACAAATGCTTTAAACCAAAGTCCCATAGATGTGTTGTTGATAATTACAACTTATTTGTAGTTATGATATTATGGTTTGGTTATGGACTGTTTTAATGACTTATTTAGCAGCAGAGTAGTTTTTGCTGAAAAGAAAAACAAAATATTTATATACTTTATCAATTTTTGCTACTATTTACCTTCATCTTAATTGTTGTTGCTTTTTATTGCTACTAAACAACTAAGATGTGAATTATAGCAAAATTTATTAATAACGATTGATACTTTATGTACTAAAATAGATAAAAAGAACTTTTCTCAAAAAGGTCTATTGTAGTCATGATGGGATCACTGCAAATCTTTTTGTAAAGTAAATGAATTTCTCTGATTCACTTGGAATCTGGGACTGAGTCATTTTTTAAAACTATTCCTATTCCGAAAAGGTTCTGAAAAAGTGTAAATAATGTTGGGAACTTTTAAGAAAATAAAATGAAAGCATAGATTGGAAACCAAAAAATGAATGAAGAAATAATGTCTGATTTTTTTTTTTTTTTTTTTTTTTTTTTTTTTCCTTGAAGAAATCAATATAAAGACTCAAAGATTGATTGTCATGAAATAATAATGAAAACAAAACATCTTTGTTGAATGAGAAACGAATGTCATTCACATGCACGATTTCACTCTTGTTTTGACATATCGCTTTGAGTTCATTCTGACATGGTGTCATTGCATCTTTCTCTTTTGTTTACCCTCTCCCTCTAAAATGCATGCTGAAATTAGAAAAGTTTTAAATTTGGAAGACAGATAAATTGTAATAATAAAGACAACTCTAGGATTTATTGGAATGAACCAAATTTAAAACAATTCATTGGAATGAATCTTCACATATGAACAAAGCCATATGAGAAAATTCACAAGAATCTCGGGATATTCTGAAAATCTATCAAAATTTCCTTTTACTATTTTGTTGTGGTACATATTTGTAGGACAAAGCCAAAGTTATCACAATGAATGTCTTCCTCTGTATTTTAAATTGATATTTACATAGTTTTATAAAACAGAAGGCCAAATGGGGAGGGTTTAGGTAGGATTATGCCAATCTTCCAAGCATTCAACCCCACCCTTCTTTCAAACGCCAATCACCAACACCAGTGAGAATCAAGGCAAGTCTGACAGTGTGAATTATCATCTTTTTATACAATCAAGTTTTAGACAATTTCTTTTTCACAGATTTGAAATTCAAATATCGATAACTTTATTTCCGTGCAGATCCAGTTGAAGATGATGATTCAGCGTGCCGTGTTCCCGAGAGAGTAACCCTTGAACTTAACCCCAAGAATAATTCAGCATGGTTGCATGTTCAAGAAATGGCCCAGAATCCTCGCTTGAGGATGACTCTGAAATCAGATCAGCATTTATCAACTGTAATGTCATTTTTACAAAAGAAATGGAAACCACCACGTCTTAAATTAGTATCCTTTTATTATTCAATGCCATGTTGTCTGCTTCATGCATTTTATTAGAAACTGTCTATATGATTATCTTGAATATGATTAGTCCAACTGGTTATGGTGGAATATGAATCTAGAATCTTTATATCCTTGATGTTGACTTGCTTTGGTGGATTCATTCTACAACTTTCTTCAGGTGTGATTGTAATGCTCTAATTATGGCACCAGCTGTACTACACATTTTGCTGAAATAGAATATTTACAAACATTGTTTTGAAAATTTAAATTTGCTGTTTGAAACTTTTCTTTTTTTTTTTTCTTTTTCTAAAATGATAAAATTCTTTCTTTACAAATTTACATATTACATCTGAAGGTCATAGAATTAAATGACCAAAACATCAAGGCTTTCACGGGATTAGATCATCTGATTAAGTTGTATGAACTTTTAATGTCTTCTTGTATATTTAGTGTACTTTCCATTTGAATGTTTCTGTTTTTGTGGGAGAAAAATTTTAGCCTCGGCAAATTGTGATCTTTCCTTTACCTTGTCCCAGAAAGAAAGTTTGAATTCATTTGATGAAGCCCAAAAGCAACTGGTATTGTATCCTCATCGTTCAAGCAAGTGCTACCCAGTGTCTTTACAAGCTATAGAAACACAACCCAGACCAGATTTGAAACTCAATAATTATCATGCAAACATCAGAGGTATGTCCTTTCAGTTGCAATATTCTAATGAATTGACAATTTCCAAAATTGTCAAGAAATCACTCTTGCATTACTTAAATTGAAATGAACTAGATTACCTGTAAAATTCGACTATGGGTGTAAAAGCTTTTTTACTGATTCTTCCTGGATAGTAAGCACTCCTATTTTATTTTATTTGTTTATTTTTTTTTATCAGTCATTGTGGCTTACCAATGTGGTGGTGTTTTTTTTTTTTTTTTGTCCCCCCCCCCTTTTTTCTGCCAAGATATCTGATGGGACAGAGCTCAGGAAGCACTAGGTTTATGCCTCTCCCAATGGTGTTAGTGTTGAGTGAACAACATTTTATTTAGTGCCACTGTAATTAGCAATGTGCATTTGTCGGCTGTCACGCTCGTCATCAGTGAAGTGTGGACATGACTTGGTAGAAATAGAATTTGTTACATCAAATTTGATAAATTGTATTTCAAACTTTAATTTCACCTTTTTACATTTAATTTGGTATTCAGTTGAATATAAACCAGAAAATGCTGTGCAACATGATGCTTTTGATATTTTATAAGTACAGTGCAATTGCAAAATTACTTATTGCAGTGATTTGATTGCAAGGTTAAACTAGTGTGCGTATAAATATCCAAGTAGGAATTGTATTCGTAAACCAAGAAAACGGTTTTACATCTTTCTCACTAGATTGTTGTATTCATTGAGTATATAGGCTAAAAGAGTGACTGTAACTCTGAAAAACCTACCTGTAGCCAATCAACCTTTTGTTTCATAAAACATGCTTTTTGTTGAAATTTCTATGTTGATTCATGTCTTAGTTTAAAGTTGTTTGATGCAGTTGGTTATTGTATATGTAATTCTTACAACCATTTATGTATCTGATATTGATTGCTCTGTGTTTTTTCTTTTTTAACTTTGAATTTTCCATCATTCATATATATATATATATATATATATATATATATATATATATATATATATATGTATTATTTATCTATTTATTTTATTTATTTATTTTATTTTTTCATCAGCCTACAGAGAAAAAATGCAGTCACTCAGTGCAAATAATGAAAATTCTTCAGATGTTGCTTTGGCACAGTCTCCAAAATTGATGGATGGCGTCAAGGAAGAAGCTTGTGTTGCCACCAGCTCTGTAAAGGAACCAGAAACTTCACTGACAGTCTCTGGGAGTGATTTTGCAGATATTGGTTCAGACAACGCCATGTTTCCTGATGACCTGATAAACTTACCAAGCAACATACCTGATAAACCTTTGAAAACCTCATCATTATTGTCTTCCACTGAAGTGACAGGTACTGAGTCATCTCCACAATACAACAAGTCTGATCAGTCTTCAGAGATCCAATCATCTTTCCTGCCTTCAGCATCTGTCAACACTACCATTACCACCAGCACCACTTCCACAGCTATTGTTACTACTACTACTACCACTGCCACCACTGCAGCCTCAGTTGTCAATTCTACAGTACTCGCTGCCGAGGTCGGCGCTGCTGAAGATCTTGAAAAAATAAAGAGCAAGTTGCTTGAACAATCAAAAAAAGGTTGGACTTTGGAAGAAGCTGAGGACTTGACTGTTGCTCAATTGTTCTTGATATTTGGTAAGGAAGGACTTATTAGGTTGGAGTATGATTGGTCAAAGACATCTCCCAATTCGAAAGAGGAGGTCTATGACTGTTACACAATCATTAATAGGTTACGGAGGCTTGTACATTTGGCAACAATGGAATTTACAGATTATGTCAAAGTGAAAGCTCCGAAGTCCAATGAGAAGCCCAAATCTGGGAAGGTATGTATAGTTTTTAGATCTTCTCGATAGTAAGAATCCATGTTAAATGCTACCAAATTGGGAAAAGATCCCTTTTTGATTTGGATACTTGTATTGTCATTAGCATAGTATCATTAAAAGATGGCTAGATCATTTATGTATGGACCAGTGCTTCTACCTAAGATCATGTAATATCTGGGTGCTCACTGAAGTGTTACGCGCACACACTGTTTTGGTCTTGCTGGCTATGTATGTTTCATGGATATAGCTGCACCAATGGAGTTGGATGAAAATTTGAACATCTTTTTAGATTTTTTTTTCTGCACCCCCCCCCCATATTTGGAGGGGGCAATTTGCAATGTAAGTTCAAACTAAATTGATCCTTTAGTTTGTGTTCAGCGGCATCCATGTTTTTTCATTTTTTTTTTTTTTCTAAAATTCTGTCCTTTTCAGTGATCACTGCCCAACAAGGTGAGGTCATTGATCAGCCTTTTTTTCCAATTTTTTAATTGATCATCCCAACATGACATGCTGCCAAAAGATGTTGGTTGCATGAAGATTTCTTCATTGTCTTGGGAGGTATTGACCAGAACTAGGAGTTGAAAAACTGATAAATGAAGAATTCAGGAAGATGCATTTTTTCCCCCTGAATATTTCCTGTCGTAATAATGGGATGGTTTTATATGCCATCAGACATAGTAATTCTTTTTGGTTGCTTTTAGAATGTAAAAATATTATATTTATATTCCATGTCAATGAAAGATACTTGTCAGAAAGCAAAGAATGAAGAGGGGAAAATTACAGATCATGTTTATTTGGACATGGTCAACTGTTGGTGCATAATAACTGATTTTAAAATTGTTTAAAAATATTGATTTTTGAAAATGGAAAAGTTTTTTCAGTCAGAAAAATTTAGTTTTCATCCATCCTATATGAGTATTGAGATGTATATTTATTTAACATCTTCAAATTAAATTTTTTTTTTTTTTTTCTTTTTTTGATATATCTATTTCATTTGCCTTCTGAGATAATAATTCTTTAATATTTTTCCTTTGCAGTCTAATACTGGTTGTGAAGTTTGTGAAGCCTGTGGAAAAATTTTAAATCAATCAGATTCTAATACAAAAGGAAATTCGAAAGTTGTAAATAAAAATGTGAATAAAAACTCTTATCCTCAAAACAATGCTAAAAATGGAACTATTTACAAAGAATCATGTGGAAATTCTGAAAACACTGCAAAATGTCCACCAGTGAAAAAAGAAACAAAGGCAGAGAAAAAAGTTGTAAGTGTTCTTATTTCTGCTTTTTTTTTTTTTTTTTTTTTTTTTTTAATACTGTTTGCTTAAAATTTAACCGATGTGTTTTCTGTCTTTGGACTCTTACTTAGCTGAAATATTTTTTATTTGGATTATAATAAACAAGAACCATAAGTTCAAGGTTGTGTCCATCATGTTTATGTCCATATCTGATTGTTTTTTAGTTTTTTTGTTTTTTTTTCTCTCCGATTTCAGAGTTCTAAATGATGTAGTTGTAGTAATATTTCAAAGACTTCTAAATGTAGTTGTAGTAGCATTACTATTTTTACTCATATTTGTAGCATGAGTAGGAAGAGGAAAATGAAGATAGTTTACCTCTGAAAATTTGGTTATTAGAAAAACTCTCAAGTTTAATTCAAAATAAGTGTCCAATTTCCATCAATTTGCTCTGGAATTTTAGTGTATGGTTATTTTATTTGATAAGTGGCCTTCAATTGAGTATATATTCAATTTTAGGCAGAGATTTAAGTTTACCTGAATTTAACTTTTTTTGCTGACAATTTTAGCTATTGATAACTAACAATACTTGACTACACTGGGGGTGGGGAAATTCAACAAAAAAAAACAAAACAACCAAACACTTGATACATCATCTATTGATCAGAATAGATGTTCTTTCAATGACATTATACATCCTCCTCCATCAACTTTTATTCAATGTAAGTTGAACCAAGTGATAAGTGCAGACACATCTAAAAAGAATTTGTTCTGGACAGGATAAAAATCCAACCAATCATGTTGATGTTTTTCCTCATAATCCACCAATCAACATTTTGCATAATAATTTCTCAATAATAACAATGATACATCATTATCCCTTCTCCTGTATTATATCTCCTGTATTAGTGAGTGGTGTTTGTCAGTCACTAAAAAAAAACGCCTAACCATCGGTGCAGCCCAACCAAATTTGTCATGCATACTCGATAGACTGAAGGGACTGTTTTGAAATAAAGTTTCGATAAAAATAATTTTTCAGTGTTTTAGAGGGAGCATTTTATTTACAATGTAACTATGATGCCAAATCAGAACCCTGCTTTCCGTCCATATATGTATCTTATTTCATATGTTTAGCTTCATTAAAGAATTATATGTAAAGTGAAGGGAAAATCACCCCCCCCCACACCTCAAGGTGTCAAAAGGGAAGGGAAACTCCACCCCCCCCTTTAAAGGGGTCGATAGTAATAGGAGACTCCCATTCCACCAGAAGAGGGTCAAAAATGAAAGGATACTTTCTTGACAGTGAAGGGAGACTTTTCTTCCATTTAGGGGAGAATCCACCCCCTCTCTTCAAGTGAAGGAAGAATCTTGAGGGGTCAGAAGTGAAGAGAAATTTTTTTTTTTTACCTGTTTGAAAGCTTTAATCCCCCCCCCCTTTTGTCTGTTCTGGCGTAGGCGGGTAATTCATTTATCTGTAAGAAAAATGCTCGACAAGCTTCACTCCCAGTCCCCTTGGCAGGGGTAAGAGAATTACCGAATTTTATGACTTGTCACTGGCGACAATATCTCCATTTCTTTTTAAGACCAACTTGAGAAACTGACTGTTTGGATATATATATATCACTCATACAGTTCACACTGGTGGAGCTAGAGGGATGAAAATTTAAACATTTACTCCATATTTTATCTTGACAAAAACTTTTTTCCTTTAACCCCCCCCCCCGTTTTTGTAGGAGTTCAATTTGCAATGTAATTTCATGCTAAATTGATCCCTTAGTTTGTGTCCAGCAGCGTTGATGATTATTTTTGGAAAATTGACTTTTTTAATGATCACCAAGAAAAGGTGAGAAGTGAAGACAAAGAGGGCAAATGTGATGTCATTAAAAGAACATCTATTCTGATTAATACATGACATATCAAGCTCCCCTTTCCAAAGTGTTGCCTTGTGTAATTTGTTATTAATAGCTAAAAGTGTCTAGAAAATGGCTAAAATTAGGTAGACTTTTCAATTTCCTGCTAACTTTATTGCTAAAAATGTCTTATATACCTACTTAAAGCTGACTTATCAAATAAAATGATCATGCACTAAGACTCCAGAGAAAATTGACTAGAATTGTTAACTTACTTTTATTTAAACTTACTAAATATTCATTTTGATTTTAAAAAAAAAGTTAGATTTTGGGGTTAACCATCTTCCTCTTTCCCCTCCTGCTACAAGTACCACAACTAGTAATGCTACTACTTCTTTGTTTAGAATCCCTTTGAAATCAAATCAGATATGGATGTAAGGATGTTGGTTGCATTGTTGAACTTGGTTCTGTATGGTTGAGTTTGCATTATATGTGATATCCTTGATAAAACAGGGTTGCATTATACATAAATGAGTAAATAGATGTTTTGATTACAGGATCCTCCATAAATTTAAAAAAAATAATAATAATAATCTTGAAAATCATAGAATGCATGAACATAGATACTATTCAGTTGAATTTACTAATTTGGAATATGAATTTTGGTAAGAAAATGAAAAATAGTCTTTATACTTATTGTGTATGATTTTATCTAATCTATTTTTTTTTTCTCCCTGCAAGGATGATTCTGAACGAGTAGATGGAGTGTTCAGAGTTCCTGTGATACCAGGTCGGGGACCTTTATCACAAACATTTGTTCCAAATGAATACATTGTAAGTATTGAGCAAATTGAATGTCTTATTTTTTATAATTGATATTTCTGAATTATGACTCATTTTGTGACCTATGTTTTTATATTGACTCTAATAATATTTAAGGCTCACCTATGTCAGTTATGCGTATAAGTTAGGATTATGATTTATACGTGTTTATTATTTCATAAATTCATTTCATTAAAGACAACCAATAAAGATTCTTTGTACAAGAATCATCTTTTGGTGCTTTATATAACTTATTGATTGGAACTTGTAGACAATTATTGTATCTACTGTTAATTGTCATTTCTACAAGATTACTTACCTGACTTTCTCTTGGCTCTTTAAGTGTCTTTACCTTTCTGTCCCTCTCCCTACCTGTCTTCATCACTGCCGGTCTCTCTGTGTCAATGCCTCTCTCTCTCTCTCAAATAATTGTTTCCTGTAGAAGTGATATTTATGATTTTTAATGTTAATTAGTATCTTAGGCTTCATAATTCATAATTGTTCAATGTTGTAGCATATTATTATTTGCAAATAGTATTCAAAGTTATATGATTTGCTTCGTGGGTAAGACAGTTGCAACTTTCCCACTAGCATAAGGGACTGAATTTCAAATCTAGGTGAACATATCAAAATTGAAATACTGATTTTCAAGACAGGAAGGACTTCTTCACCTAGAAGTATGATACAACAGAGTTCTTTTATCAAAACATCTTTTTTCATTCATAAGCTTCAGAGTTGTCTGTTAAGAAAATGACTTTTTAAGACTGACATTATTCCTGCTTTTGCTTATATGCTGTCAAAAAGCAGTCCTCAATTTTCAGAGGATAAAGTTGCTTGAAATTAACTTATTGGGTTATGAAATGCCGTACTAGTTGACTACAAACAATTCAAGGACTTGGAATGCCGTAATAACATTGTCATCTGCAGAATGCTCTCCAGAATACCAATCTAGACTTGTCAGAATGATAGTGGTCAATTTTATTTGCTCTGTTTAACCTTTTAGATCAATGAAGATGATACATATTGTGATTTACTGTTAATCTGTAATTCTTGGCATTTCAGAATCAGTACAACAGACCAAGACACCGGAGAAAGTTACAACGTAGTGCCAGGAAACCTGTATTCTTACAAAGGACGCTACTGCCAAAGGAAAATCCACGGATGATGACTCTTGCATTATTACCCACCGCTACTCCTGTCACTGTGGAAGCCTCATTCTTATCTGTAAATAACAGGACTAATGCTGTGATCACAACTAGATCTGTATCTTCATTCTCCAACACTTACACCACTCAAGTATTAACACAGCCTATTGCTAGTACTCTATCTGTGCACAACCCAAACAATCCTGTCATAGTGCAGGGTACGGTGTCCCAACAGGCTGCCGGAATAGCTGTCACCACTACCACTACTGCTACTACAACTACTGCTGTAACAGATTCAATCAACACGGGTAAGAGAATACCTAAACTAAACGTCTTTTTATTTGCAAGGATTAAAGAATTCTCAAGGTTGTTGCAAACCTTTGTTGCTTTTATATATATATATATATATATATATATATATATATATATATATATATATATATATATATATATATATATATATAATTGTTATATCATTTTGAAATGATCTTTGTGATTACCTGTTGAATGTATCATTTTGCTTAGACAATATAAAATAGAGGTCTAGAGGTCATCACAAGTCGGTGCTGTCTATCCTATGTTCATCCTTGAATCAAGTAAACCCTTTTATACAAATTTGGAGCCTATTGCATTCAGCATATCTCTATTAGATTTGAAATGCCAAATTGACCTGACCCTGAATTGGCCTTCACAGGTCCCAAAAAGTCAGTGGTGCCTACCCAATGTTATTCCTAAGGTCAATTTTTCAGTATACACAAATTTGCAGCCCATAGGGTGCAGCTGTCCCCCTTATATTTGAAAATGCCATAATTGAACTATTCTTAAATTGACCTTTAGATGTCACCAGAAGTCATTGTTACCTATCTTGTGTTCATTCTGGAGCCAAGTATCTAAATTTACTAGTCAGATAAAACCGTTTGGGAGTCTATAAAACAAAAATACACAATAGAACAAATGATGTCCCTTAGTCTGACAGGGCTGCTCCCATTGAATGCCAGTATGAAAATCCTGTCATAGTGCAGGGTACGTTCAAACACATTCTTGATTTGACTAAAATTTCAGATTGGGTGAAAATTATTTGTATTACTTTTTATTTATCCTATATACTACAGGATTCAGGAAAAACAAAATCTCAGTTTTCATCAGGGTTTGCAAAAAAGTATTCAAGTATCGGTTTTGAAAATCGTTTAACTGTCCGTTATTGTGATACCTGTACTAGTTTTCTAAATTTTCCCCATTAACTCTTAGTCTTAAACTAGAAACGTCTGAACAAGGATATTCACTTCTTTTTTGAAAACACTTCAAATATGAGATCTTAAAAAAAAAATAAAAAAAAATTCCTTTTTAAAATATCAAATATGAGATTTGATTAAGGGGGGGGGGAGAATGTCATGTACACTACCTTTTTAAGTTCACCTCTGGCCCTGAATGAAGACAATGAAATGGTGACAACCCGTTTATTTCAAAAGAAGAATTTGTTTTTCCTTGAAAATGTTACGTATTTATTTTTCATGCATTGTATTGACTAAATAAACTGATTTGTGTACTTCGAAAAAAAAAATGAGTTGTTAGAGAGGTTGGGAGGAGATACTAGTAATATCATAAACATTTTCTTTTGCTCTTATCATAGGTAAGGGATGATTTTTTTTTTTTCTATCACTGCAGCAAATGGGAGCTCTTTGGGGGCTTAATTTGCTTGAATTACTGATTTGTCGAACAATGTTTGAGTATCAGGTTGGTCTGAAGTATCGGGTCAGACAGAGAATGGTCAGTTTTCAGGAATGTTCATGTGGCTATGGGTTTGACTGAACGTTCTGAACCCTTATTTCAAACCAATATAAACAAATACAGATACTCATTTCAGACCCACGAGATTCTCACCGATACAGGTTCACTCTCCCTTTCACTCCTACTAAACAACCAAAAACATGCAACCCAATAGCCCTGTCTCCTCCTTTCGTTCCACAAATTACAAACATGTGAACTGCTTGCAGTTTTCTCTGCAAGTGCTACAAAGTTTTTTGAAGAGAGATGATGGCAACCATTGAAATGCATCAGAATGTGACCATGTGATGAAAATTTTCAAGATTTTTTTTTTTTTTTTTCTCCACCTTCCAATTGTCCTTTTACCAACATTCTATTGGATCACCTCACATCCACACTACACATAAGTACATTAAAATAAACTAAATTACAATAATATAGTTTATGAACGTGTATGTGTGTGTATATATAGGTATACGAATGCGCTTCAAAAATTCAACATTTTAAAACAAGAAAAAGAGAAATAAGGAAAATACAAAATGGATACCAATATAAAGTAAGATTTAATTACAAAATAACACGATTAATTTAATCTAAGATATATGAAAAACATCCAGAAAGAAAGTAAAAATTGCACACAAATAGCTTAACAGATGCATAACAATGTGCATAAACCATGGCAACTAAAATAAGCACAAACACAAGAGAAACATTAAAAAAAGAATGGCGCAAATGGTCACAAATCCAGATTAGTGACCCAATTTGTTGTCTAGACTCAAAATCTGAGGAAAAGAAAAAATGAATATTCTCTTGGTGTAGACTATTCAATATCTACAGAAATAATTTTCACCTGATGAATGCGGGCTTCTTGTAACTTTTAGCAAGAAACTTGAGTTTAGAAATGAATTAATGTAACATATATAATCTTGGTGGTGACTCCAACATTTGGGCTACTCAGGCTTGGCCCAAGTACAGAAACTGCCAATTGTCAATCTATTTCAAGCCAGAAAGAAATGCCTCAAAACGCTTCGTTCATCCTTCTAAAAACTTGACATTGGCTAATGAATTTCTGCTTACTGCTACAACTCTGGCCTAAACAAACCAGCCTAGTGAAATAAGTGAACAAATAAAAAGTCTGGACTATTAAAGATAATTTTTAGTCTCAAATGTTTTTTAATAGATCCACTATTTTTCAAGGGATAACACTTACAACTTTGTAACTCAAAATGTTGACTTGAAAGTATTGATTTACAATAATTTTATATGAACAAAATTTAAGCCCCACTAATCAAGCCTTGACTAACTGGCCTAGTAAAATTGGTAAACAAATACGAATGGTTCAGACTATTATGAATAATCTTGGAAATCTGTTTTTTAACTCACTACCTTTCAAAAAACATCATTTCAATTTCATGATCCAAGTAAAACCAAGGCGCTTGGAGTTTATGGTCAGTCTAGATAAATGGTTCCCAAACTTTTGATTACCATAGACCTTTTTTATTTAAATTATTTTTCCCAAAGAATTAGGTTTTTGAAAGGTCTGCCCTACTCTACGAGCTCACAGACTCCCATTAATACCTTTTTGAAGACCTCCCCAGACCCCAGAAGTCTGCAGGCCCAGAGTGTCCACCTTTTAGGAAATGGCCACTCTAGATTAAGCTTAAGTAATGTTGATGTATTCCTAGACTATTGACTGCTGAGATATATATATGAAGTAAAAACTTAACGACTGGAAGTGAAACTGATTTTACTCTGGCCACGATTATGTAAGTAGAGGTTATTTAATTTATTGTACTGTAGGAATTTTGTGACTCATTTATGTCTGCTCAAAAGATAACTTGATTTGCAATTGCACTATCTTTTATATCATGTATTAATTTTTTTTTAAAAATTTTTTTTATCTACAACATTGAGGAGTTCTTTTATATATATTTTTATGTATTCATTTTCATTTATATTATTTTTTTTTTTTTCTCTACTCTTAGTGAAATCAGCTGTTGTCATCCCATCTCCATCTTCCTCGTTACCTGTTGTGACCAATCCGTTGTCATTAAAATTATCTTCCATTGTAACTACTTCCTCATCACCTAATGTTTCAGAGTTAACAACCGACGCATCTTCTGATATGGTAAGTAATTTCTTCTTGTGGTACATAACATATAGCTTGGTACAAGGCTAATAAGAAAAAAAAGAAAAGCTGCCTAGTAATATACAAAACGTCTAAAGGAAAAAGACTTCCCCATTGTCATTCCAAGTTGAACAGATTTATAATTATAAGACAGATTGCAGGGGAAAGGATACATTACTTTGTTATGGATTTTAAACATTTCTTTTTTATGAATGTACACCTAGACTATTGACCATGAAATCTATTATTGCGGTAAATCTCTGTTAGAGATTCATTGCTCTTAATATATTTTTGTAAGAGTTGTAGGACATTTTTCCTGCAGTGGATGTTTTAACCTTGTTTCGTTTACGAAGGTCAATGATTAAATGTATTCACTCCTGTTTTTCTTTCAAGAATTCTCTTCATTTCATTTGAAATTTTCACTCGCCTAAAATCAATCAAATTTTTTTTTTTTTTTTTTTTTAGCCATATGGTGAAAAAAAAAAAAAAATTCCAACCCATTTTATTTGCCTTTTTATACAAAATGAAAATAAGCTATGTAAAAAGTTTAAAAAAAAGACTCATGAAACACTAAACAACATACATTTTTCATGTATTATGACTATTTCATTCTTGATTACATGTAGTTACTCATTTTTTCCTGTTGAAAACAAAACATGACCATAATGTCTACTCATTATTCATATCAGGGATTAAACTCTCTTCAGTCGTAATGGACCCCAAGATTAGTTTGGGAATCATTGCTTCCTGGTAAGACACCCAATGTCTGTATATTCATCTACACTTAACTTAATCTGGCACAAGGCCATGAGTGTGAGGAATCCATTGTGGATTGAACTTGTTGCTCTGTGGTAATGGTCTACAAGATTAGCTTTGTAACCATTACTCAATGACTAAGGCACCCTTGCAGCATTGGTGACCAGAAAAATTCATTGGAGAAAAAGTCATAATGTATGATTTCACGTGATTGGGAGAAAAGTCATAACTTTCAAAAAAAAAAAAAAAAAATTTTTTTTTCAATTCATTTCATTTTATTTTTTGGGAACACAATGAAATTGGTTTAAGATTTCTAAGTAGCGAAAAAAATTAGAAATTTCTTTTCTCTCTCAGGAAATGTTACGTGCAAAAATTTCACATCTGTACACACTCTGTTAAAATAGCAGATGAAAAGAAAATAATGAGAATTCACAAAAGAAAAACAAATACATGTATTAATTATACATTCATCTAATCATTGCTGCCTCCAGAATGTCAAGTTGAGATGTCCGTACTATCATCTCTGCCAATATATTATAAATGGAGCACAGTGACCTAATAATTTTAACTAAATTTTTATAGTTAGCCATTCAACTACTTTCATTTTATTTCATTAAACTTGTAAAAATTTTATGAATGAAAATTATAAAGGAAATTTTTTTTGAATTATTTACTTTTTTTTTTTTTTCTGATAGAATAATTGTGCATCTAGTTAGACTTGCCAATTTATTATGAATAAGAAAAATGTTTTGAAAGTTCATTTCACTGGTTAATATGCTTACTGTTCATTTTGTAGATGATCTGGGTATAGATAACCTTCATGCCTAAAACTAGTTTATCTGACCATTTTAATAAAAACTAAATCTGACTGATGAGGATTTTGTGATGTTAGAAACTGCAGAATTAATAGAATTTGAAGAAATAAGATTTTAAATTTTATTTATCAATTTCTTTTCCCCAAGTAAACAGAGATATTTTTTATTATCTTTATACTTTAAGACAGGAAACAGAGTTAATAACTGAAATTTTTTCCAATTATCATGTTTTTTTTTTGTTTTTCTCTTATTGAAGTAAAACAATATTTTTGATACCTAAAATTTAAGAAAATTTCTGAGTGCCAAATTTATGCAGTTTTGTAGTTACAAATGGACAACTATACACTCTGAAAAATTTCTTCTACGGATTTTTCTCAGAGGTTCTATCAGTCTTTCTTTTTTTCTTTTTCAATCTTTTTTTCAATTCTCGATTTTGATAAAATAATCTCTTATACATGTTAGGTGATATTTTATTTTTATTTATTTATTTTTTTCATTTTTTTCATTCTGGTTGTAAAGTTCTCATTAAAAGTTTTGGCTATACTTATAAATGAATCGACATCAAAGCAATATATATTTTTTAAATTTTTTTATTTAGTTTATTTTATTTATTTATTTATTTTTTTTTTGATATTGTGTGTGTGTGTATATATATATATATATATATATATATATATATATATATATATATATATATATATATAGCAAATGGGACCACCCTCCGTATTTCATGCCAAAATATGTTACTAAGAGAATCACACAAAAACCTTCATTAATTCAAATTTTAAAAAATAATCTAATTATCTTAAATTGAATAATTTAAAAAACTCATGAAAAATTTTACTTATTTTGATTTATTTAGTAATGACTTATTACTTATTTCATTAAAAATTTCCTATCCTGAAACCAAAGGTGGGATTCTTTTTCTTATTACCCTTCTATGTTTGCATACAATAATGCTACATTCTGACTTCTTTTATTCCTGGATTCTCATTTATCAACATATTTTGCCTGTGTTTTCTAGTTAGAAAACCTCATAAGGAAATTAAGTACTTTTCTCGTATACAACAAATGTCACCTGTGTTTTTTTTGTTTTTTTTTTTTTTATTATGGATTTTTGTGATTTAGACTAATATTTTGACTGTCTTTTAGTTACTTATTATTTAACTTAGAAACATTTCCTTGCAAATGTTTTCAATCACAAAACAATATTGTTCATTGACTTTCTTCCAGTCACATATTGATCATAGTTATCTATTAATTTTTTTTGTTACTTATTCTTCTTATGCAGACTTATGTATGAAGAATGCACATCTATTTTGGTAATGTTATTTTGTTTGTCTTACAGATCACATTATTAAATGTTAACTCCAGTTCAGCAGATGCTGCTTCACTTTCAACAGCTTCAAAAACTGGATCGTCTCCTCCAAATATTTCTACCTTGTTTGACATATCCTTGTCTGATGTTCCTATGCGTAAGTTGATTCATTTTCTTTTCCTTGGCAAGCCTCATACAATCTTTGTCTTGAGTTTTTAAAACTGGTCGTAACAAGTTGACTATTCCCTCCCCTTTTTGAAGGGTAGGAATTAAAAGAAAAATTAAAGGAGAGGAAATTATGAAAAGAGGGGAAGCAAAAGGGGGAAGAATGGGAAATTTGGGAGGAGCAAGGTTTGGAGTGAACCTCTAGGCTTGCTATATTCAACAATATAGCTAGTTTATTAGCTTTTATTGTATGAGTATAGGAGTACCTTAAATAGTGTCTCATTGAATTAGTTTGATTATAGTATTGCTGTACAAATAAAATATTACTAAATATAAGCTGAAAACGAAAATGCATTGAATTATCAGATCTTGAAGAGTACAGAAACTCGTGTCAAGGGTTCCAAAGGTATAATTCAACAAGAATTTGTGGAGTGGTGAGGAAAGAAAAAAAATGGGGGTTGAAGAAAATACTTGTGTGAAAGAGAAAGATACTATTTTAAATGTGCCCCCCTGTAGTCTGTTTCCCTATACAGGTTACAAAATTTAAATTAATGTTTCTAGTGATAATTTTCAAAAGTTGGTCCATTCTTTATTTTAATTTGAATCTTGGTAAAAATGGCACCAGTAAAATTAGCATTATCAAAATAGTACCAGCAAAAATGGCACTAGTAGAAAATAAGGAAAAAAAGTTCATCTATTCAAAACTAGTTTCATGTAGCTTGCATATTCATCAATTTATTTGAAATTTTTTTTTTTTTTTTGTCCTCCAAGCAACTCTAAGAAACTGCATCTGAACCGCAATTTACTCTAGTGAGGATCACTCAAAAGAAACATAAGAGTAACTATCGCAAACAGCTCTAAAACATTACTTTGATATAGTTTATTTCCCTCACAGGATAAACTACACCAAACTGCTGTTTTAATGTTGTTCCTAAACAAACTATATCAAGCTCCTGCTTTAATTTAAATGTGCCTTTTTTTTTTCTTGCCCCCACCTCTTCTGTGTTTTTGATTTGTGCCATTTTAATGGGTGAAAGACAAATACCACACTGGACAAAACCTATACATGGACTAAAACTCTACACTTAGTGCCTGGCTGGACATGACCTTGATTAGATTGAAACTTGACAAAAATTTCTAAATGGCATAGGATACTCTAAATGGATCTTGACCCTTAATAAGGTTTATTTTGATTTTGCAAAATATCTGAATTGGGAAGATTACAGAAATGTTGATTTTTGCCATTGTCTAAAGACAATATCATTTTGCAATTTTCATATTTTGATTTTGTACAAATGAAAACTTTTTTCCCTCTTCATTTAAAAAAGATAAAAAAAGGTGGCAAATTTCTTCTCGAAGTAAAAATTAGAGGGGTAATCGTTAAAACAGCATTTGTTTTTATATATATATATATATATATATATATATATATATATATATCTCATGAGGCCAGGTAAACGTTTCCCCTCAAGTGAGAATAAGGAAGTGTGATGGTTGAAAAAAAAAATACTTTTACCAATTGGTGAAATTTTTGTCATGTTTTAATCTAACCAAAGTTTTTGTCTGACTTGGCATTCTAAGTGTGTTCGTTCTGTTAAAGTAGTTTTTATATGGGCACCATCATATATACCAAATCTCTACCCCAAACACTCTTTTCAGTGTGGTAATTACCCAGCTAATCTTGTATCTTTACTGTGAGTTAATTTGTCTGTGGCTACTCGGGCAAAATAATTTCAATAAAAATCTATACATCTTCGCAAACATGGCAGGAAAAAATGAAAATAAAACAAATGTTAATAAATAAGCCAAGCATATACCTTCATATTTTCAGATTTATTCATTTCATTTAATTTTTTTTCTCTTGCAGCAATATTGGAGGGATCCGAGTCTAAGGGTCCGTCCACTGATAGTGGCCTAGTCACACCACCCTTACATACAGAATACAGACTCCAAACAAGTCCATACAATAGTCCTTTCAAATTTAATTCGGATAACACCTGGATGCTTGGAGAGGTAAGCATATATGATCAATATTTAGATAATGACCTCTGATAGGATAATCTGAATGTGGAAAGACAAATTGTTTGAAAAATCAACAATTTACTAATGTTTCATTGGTTAAAGCCTCATCAAAATGCAGGCTGAGATCAAAACCTAAGAATCAAAATCAGAATGAGATGAAAAATTCAAAGCTTAAAAATTTTTTTCTCACATCATCATGGAACTAACATTAAACGTCAAGTTTTTTTTATTATTAATAAAATGCCGTTTTTATATGACAGAAAAGAATATTATGTTTGATATTCTGAAATAATTTAGTCAGCAGGAAAGCCTAGAATGATGAAAGCAAAAATTGTTTAATTGATGAAATCAATGGATCAACATCATTTATTTTTATTTTATTTTATTTTTTTAAATTAAAAAAAATTTTTTTTTATTTTTAAAAATTTTTATTCTTTGACATCCTTCCATCCCTAAATTTAAGTATGATTTAAACCTTATCTTCAAATTTGTATAAAACTGCTCTTATTATTATTCCAGATGGGTGATATATCCCTTGGTAGCCTTTTGGGTGATTCTCCAATCAAGAAAAGTTCCTCATCTGATGCTCAACACAACAATGTAACCAGCACCGGTAGCAGCAGCAACAGCAGTAGTAGTATCAGTGGCAGCCTTACTTTAAATAGTCTTTTCAATGACTGGTCTCGAGATTCTTCTACGTCTAGGATGGACGTAAGTATGCTTATTCTATCTCCACCTGAAGGCAATTATGAACATTTCATTGTACCCTATGCCTGGGTTGCCATACGTCTATATTTTCCTCTCTAGAGACAATTCCTAAAATTCTTTGAAAATCCTAAATTCTGGCTTCCATTTTCTGTCTCTGGTCTGATTGACTGACTGGTGACCAACCTTTGATCTCTTTTTTAAAGGGTCACTTTTCTTTTGCTATTTCTTTCTTTAACTTATAACTTTTTTTTTTCTTTTTTTTTCTAAATTAACTTGTTCTCTTCTTTTACTTAAATGATTATCTACCCTTTTCTTTATTTTCCCCTGCTTTCTTTTATTTCTCATGCCTCTAAACTTACTCTCTATCTTTTTTACTTCCTCTGTAGCCATTAGAATCCTCATACACCATCCCTTTTTATTAACCCTTTCTCACTTTCTTTCTCCTAATGTCTTTTTAATAAAGTGACTGTGACTGGCTATCTATCTACAGAAGTTCCAATCAACCTAACTTTATCTTGATAAATCTACTTATGATGTTTCTATAGTCCTTCTGAACAGGGTTACTCTGTAACTTATCTTTGACCAAATATTTTGGTCTATTTCACTTATACCCATGCCCCCAAAAATACTATTAGAAAAAAACATTTCTAAGAATAAAATCTAAGATTTGATTGAAGAGTCCCCACCAGCCCTCATATTGTAATATACTGCCATGTTCAGCTTTTTCTTGTTCTTCAATTAAGTGCATATTTTTTTTCCCCATATAATACTATTTATAGTCATAAATGAAATGTTGAAAATATACCATTTCTCTCTTATGTCTTTTCCCCTTACACTGTAACAGTTGTTTTTATCCTGCATTTAAGGTATTTTAGCCATTTTCAACCAGCTTTCACTATTTTCAAAGCAGAACTATGCCCACTGCTTGCCTAGGATTACATCAGAATGAGGTTACTAGTCAGACTACTGTTTTCCAGAAAAGGGCAATCTGTTCTCATTTCAAACTACTAATACTACGTTTTCTATCTCCCTTTGTCTTCGAGACACTGTCCAAATCCCGTAAATGGAGATATCCCTGTTTATTTTACCAACTAAGTGATTGAAAGAGGTTTTGGAATTGTTTAGGTCTCTACAAGCCTTATCAGTGTAACATATCCATTGGATTTTTATATGGAGGAGGAAAATGTAACAAAATAATGTCATATTCTATTCATTTATTAGATGAGTTTTTTTTTCTTTTTTGTTTTTGTTTTAATAAACTGAAAATATCTAACATTTTTCTTTGAAATATTTTTTCCAAACCCATTTACAAGTTGTTTTTTTTTCTTTCCTTTCTGCAGTTGGACACAACCCTCCAGATGATAATGAATGAGAACAGCATGGACTATGTGAGCAAATTTGCAGAACTTGCAGAGAAGGTTGCGGCATCAGATGCAACTGTTGCTAATAGCAACGCAGCGGCAGTCCGTGCTGCCAAAAATGGTACTGAGAGTAATGCACAGGACAATGTCAATTGTACCAGTACAGATGATTGTATAACACAATTAAATGATAATTTCCATTGATCAATTTTCTCTCCACCCCATTTTCTCCAGATTTTGTCTTGGATTGATTAACTTTTGAAGTCTAATCAAAATCATAAAATCATTAGCATTTAATGGAGAAAATGTGATTTGTTCAAATTACAGTGATTTTTGTGCACAGGTTACTCTTTCTTTCTTTCTTTTTTTTTTTTTTTTTTTTTTTTTTTGTCCCTGTTTTTGTCACTTTTGTATCTAATGTGTATATATTTTTTTTAATTATCAAAAGCAAACACAGTGAATAAAAATTAAGTAGAAATGGCTTGAATAGAATAAACTCTTTCCTATTGAGAGAATAGGAAAAAAAAACATTTGCTATTAGAAAATATCAAATTTAGAAATGTCTAGAATAAATTCGACTCTTCCTTCTTCTTAAATGAAATCATACCTTTTTGTTCCATTTACCTGACTTCATTTAATTAGATACTTTTGGAATAATGCATAGTAATAATTGTTGTTGTCATCAAATTGGCCCCTGGCTGGTCGTTTCTGTGTACGTTATGCACTGTTTTCACTGGACCCTGTTGGCTGCCAGATCCTTCAGAATTGTCAGTCAAATGGTTAGGTCCTTCACACCCTAATTGGGCTGGGCACTGCAGCCAACAACTTTGAGGCACTTCTTCTTCCAACTCGTCATTGTGGTCTCCAGCACAATGACTCTGGTCGGCTCATAAGGTTGTATAAGGAAGCCTGCTATATTCAAGTCATCTTCTGGTGACAACTATTCTGAATGGAGAATGATTTCCAGAAAATCCCTGCAAAACATTTATGTGTGGCACTTTCTCCTGTCATTTGGTCCACAGGATCTGATACATACATTTGCGGTCCAAAGCATTTATACTAGCTTTTTGCTTGATACAGTGACCAAGTCTTTAATTTTTAATTTTTTTTTTTTAATTTTTATTTTTTTTTTTTTATTCCAAGTCAACGAAAACGAACTTGAAATTTAATTGCCCGAAGATGAATTGCAAATATAGGGCAACTGAAAATTAATTTTAAACATAACCAAAAAAGATGATTTTTTTTTTTTTTCCCCTCCCAGTTTTTTCAATATTAGTTGTGACTATTTTGCTTCAAACCAAATAATTTTTTCACATTCCAGAAGGAAATGGCTGTTATCAAACAATTATTGTTTTGGTTTTGCTTTCATTAAAGAAACTTTTTTAAAGATTATAAATGCTTTTTAAAAAATATGAACAGCATATTCCAAAAATGAAGCAAGATAATTCAGGGTGCATTTTTTTCATTCTTTTATTTATTTTATTTATTTTTCTATTAAGTTGGGAATAAATTGATAATGTTAGTAGTAGTGGTGATGATGATGATAGTAATAAGTAAAACAAGTCTGGCTGACATAGGGTTGAAACTCCACTCCAACTTCCATTCCGACTGATTACTGCAACTTTTGTAATGTATATATATTATAAATAAAATTTGTAGGTATGGAGGTCAATTTTGCTCTGTTGGTATGAGAGCTGCTTAGCAATCACTTGGTTGGGATTTCAAATCATGGTAGGGAATTGTCAATTTTATATATCGCTTCAGTTTAACGTGATAGAACAGACAAACATTGTAGAGTTTACTCCCCTAAATTGGTTGAAGATTTTTCTTGTTATGGCGAGAGAAAAACAGTCAACTTCAGCCTCTGACTTGGACGGGAGTTTGCTTTTTAAAAAGGAAAAAAAAAAGTATGTTCAGTTGAAATTTTTACTTATTTCTATAATTCTTTAACTTTAGTAAATGATTCTTTATTTTCTTTTTGATCTCTGGAAGTTTTATTCATGTGAAAGGATTTTGCTTTTATTTGAACATTTACAAGTATTTCAGATACTGTCAATAGTTTTGAAAAAGGTCAGTAACATTCAAAGATGTAAAAGATCCCCCCCCCACCTTTTGGACAAAAACCCTTTTTGAAGTATGTATTTATGAATCCTGTTTTGACCTTTAATCTCTAGGAAGGAAGAATTTTACAGATTCAAGTATGGAGTGACAATAATTGGAAAGATATGGTGATCTTTCCTACAAAAAAAAATAATCAGTCATCCTCTTACATAGCAATTGTAACTACATGTTTCAAAATCAGACCTTTATTTCTTCCTTCGTTGCAACTGGATTAAAACAGACCAGAGAAAATCTTGTGCCTGACATGCATTCACCCTATCCCTTTATGCTTTGCCTCTGGTTTAAAATGTGATTCATAAATGCAAAATTATGGAAATATTTTCTAGAAATGGTACAATGAATCTTGATAATTGTAATTTCACACAATGTTCAAATCCCAATCATAGTTGTCTATTTAGTATTCAGTTTATTAGAATCCAGATTAGAAGTGCAGTATCAGTTTCAGAGGTTTTTTTTTTTTTTTTTTTTTTTTTCAGCTCTGTGAATTAACTTAAATACTAATGATTCATAAATCCAGGTAATGGGTAACATTACCTGGATTTATGAATCTTTGGTGACTGATTATTATTAATTCTCTCTTATTTCATAATTTGCTTACATCTTCTTGTCTTTTCTCTGTTCTCTTCTCCCTCACTTGCTCAATCCTAGCACCCTCCAGGCCACACCCTTTCTGAACCGATTCTCACCAGCCTAATCCTCTCTCTCGATTGGTTCCCATCACCTTTTTCTTTCTTTCCTTCTCCCCTCTCTTATGGTGTTTTTTTTTTTTTTTTTTTTTTTTTTTTTTTTTACCTCTCTTCTGTAGTCCCCAATCCTGTTTCTGTTCCCACCTTGTTTCTGTTGTGATTCCTTCCCTTTTTCTTTCTTTCCTCCCTCTCTGTAATTCTTCTGTTACTAAAGTTAAATTAGTCATTAAAAAGAAAAATTACTTTTGCGGTTTTAAAATTTTTTCAAAAATGAAAGTTGTTGCTTGTGTGGAAACTAGTTACTTGACTGGATTATGAATAAGTATTAAGTACTTTTTACTTGAAATATACCGAAAAAATAAGTTTGTTCACACCAGTTTCATTAAATTATCAAAAAAATGACAGCTCCAATTATGCCCTTTTTTCAAGTTAGTATGGATGACCAGAAGTGAAGGAAAAACAGTCATATTTTATAAATGTATCTAATTTCGGTCCATTATTTATTTCTTTTTTTTTTTCTTCTATTTTTCACTTTACTGTTTTTTTGTTTTTTTTTTTTAAATCTGGAATCGTTTTACTAACTTCTGTACCAATTTCAATTTATATTCCAATTACTTGTAACTATTTTTTGTAGTTTTTTTAAAACTTGACATTCACAACAAAATATGCAGAAACCCTATATTTGTATTTGTGAATTCACATACAATATGAACTATATATTCATCCATTATATTTCAATCAGCAAATTTTCATTGAATAATGACATGGAGTTTGATTCAATTTATATAGTCTTTGGAAACCGTAAACCAAAACTGTCAACATGGGTTCTATCAGTTTTCAAATTGGTCTGGCTGACCATACATACATATGTATGTTTAATACATACAGGTTGCACCAATGGAGCTAGTTGGCTGAAAATTTCAACATTTATTATTTATTTCTAAATAAAAATTTAAGAGAAAAAAAATCCTCTTGTAAATAGGTTTCAGGTAGGTGTCAATTCACAATGTAAGTTTATGCTAAATTGATCCTAAGTTTGTGCTTTTTTTATTTTTTTAAATTTTTTGTTCTCCTAAATTTAGTCTTTCTAACGATCACTGTCCAGCGAGTTTTTTTTTCTAATTAATCACCCCACACATGGCATGCTGCCAAAAGATGTTGGTCACATGACAGTTTCTACTGAGTTACTCACCAGATCTATTTTTAAAAAAATTTTTTGATTGTACTTGTAAAATCTGCAATTGCTTTTTTGTTTCTTATCCAGTTGTCAGTTTTCCTTCAACTAGTATGAATATTTGATGGTCAGTATCTAAGAATATTCGTTTTCTAACCATTTTATTATTAGCTATAATCCAAAGAGGTTTTTGGATGATTGGACTTTTTTTTTTTTTTTTTTTTTTTTTTGTGTGTGTGTGGGGGGTTTCACTTTGCACTATTAGTCCCTCTCTTTACAAGAAGGCTGTAGAATGGATCTGGTGAAACATTATGGGAACAAAAAAAAAAAAAAAAAAAAAAAAAGCTGAGGCTGGTTGCTTCCACTCTGACACTAGCTTGAGATTAAGAAAAATATTTCAACTTTTGAAAAAAAAAAAAAAAAAAAAAAAAAGGTCTTCAGTTTTAACTGAAGAAAAAAAATCTTTGAGTTTGGCCGTGGTAGGGAATTAAATAAAATGGATTCTTACATCTAGAAGAAAATATCTAGATACTCTTTTTTTTTTTTTTTTTTTTCTCCTCTCTCTCTCTCTCTTCCTCTCTCTCTCCTTCATTTTAAACTTATCACTTTTTAGTCTCGACTCTATTTGTCTCACCTAACAATAACAGAATTAAAGTAAAAATTCAGAAAGGGTTTGGACTCATTTTGTGTTGTCAGTTGTCTGGAAACCTCTTCGAATGTTAATAACTCTTCTCAAAATTCTTGAAACTGATCTATCTCTATGAAAGATAGTATTACGAGGATTTTTTATTTTTTTTAAATCAAAAGGGGCATTCAACACTCTATGCAAACTGTTGTATTTATTCACTTCCACTTGAAGCAAAAATTTTATTTATCATTGGAGTCTCCTTTTTGTGGAGCATAGGGCCACTTTACGGTTTCAGTAGCAAGTAGGCATTACAGGATACTTATTACTCCTGACACCAAAGGCTAAAGAGCTCTAACTGGCCTAATTTTTACTGGGGGTTGGGGAGAGAGAAATGGATTCATGTTTTTCCTAAGGGGATTGGAGTGAAACGAAAGTAAACGGCCATGGCCAAATCTTGAACATGATTCGTAGATTCTGTTCTCAGTGCACCTTCATTTAAAACATGAATTTATTTATTTTTAGAAATAATAATCGATTCTAATTTCTCACCCCCCCCTTCTTTTTTATTTTATCTTGATTGAAAGAAAAAAAAATTATTGATTATCAAAAATAAATCAATTTGTTGGTGAACTCTGGTTTCAAATTTATGGGTCTCAAAACATTGTATAAGCTCGAACACAGACATAAATCCATAAAAAAAACAAGTCGAAGAATTAATTAATGAAATTCACTTTTTTTTTTTTTTCTTTTTCTTAATGATTCCACGATGAAATAATATTTACACAGAGGGTGATCTGATTTTAATACAGGTTCTGAAAGTAAGACTTTTCCAATGAAAACCATTTTGTTAGCCAAAATGGTGAAGCAAAGTAATTATCGATTTATGTGGGAAAATTTTTTTTGTGTTCCAAGACTTCCCAAAAAATGATTGTACGTTGATCTGAGTCATCTGAAGTCGTGGCAGTGGGCAGTAAAGGAGAGTGGTGCGTTTAAAGTGCCATGGATTAAAGATTTTCTGAATCTTTTTTTTTTTCTTTTTTTTTTTTTTTTTTCTTCTCCCCATTGATCAATTTCATGTTAAACTTATAAAGTATTTTGTACCAGAAATGATTGGTGGGTCAGTCACAATCCCAACCCAAAAAATTATGCATTTGATGTCAAACCCGATTCAGTCTTTCAGCTTTCAACAGTTTTAAATTTGTACCCGTGATAGCTGAAACTGAATTTCAAATATTGCATTTAAGGAACGAAAAAGTATCATGATGCATTATACTGACAGACCTCTTTCTAGGTTTTAAAATAATTTTCAAAGCCTGATTTGGCAATTTGGATAGTCATATTCAAAATTTGATTACAATAAACTAATGATTCAGCTTTACTTATTTTGAAACAGTGCTTGAGCTGAGTAGGCTAAAATCTACCAGATTTTATTTAGTTTTAGTTATTTAGAAATTCCTCTAAATAACAAATAAGCAATAGTAGGCTAGTGCTAACGAGAATGCTTGACTGATTAACCACTTTATGCTAACTTTCATTATGTGAAGTTTGGCTTGTTTATGTCTACCCCTCCCCCGTCACTCTAAAACCCTCAAAAACAGACCTAAAGCCTTAAATATTTAGTAAGATAGGTATGGAGCTTCCCAAAGAGGTATAGCATGCCAAATCGAATGATTATCAAGGTGTACATAAATAATAAAATGAACAAATGAAATAAAACGTAAGTTTACATTCAACATTCAGTTTATCAAAAGTTATGTCCAGGCTACAATATAATGAAATTTCAGCTCTCTACTAGGTCAGTTTTTAAAGGGGTTTAGAGAGCCAAAATAAAATTCCTATAATGAAAGTTAGCGGTTATCTTTACTTTCAATGAATTTTTAGAAGTTCATCAATTAAGTGTTTTTGTTAGCTGTCCAACCTTTTCCAGTTGACATTCTTTGGAGCAGGCTTGCTAGATTTGGCCAGAAGAAAGATAATCCAAGCCTTATCTCAGAGACCTACCCAACCCTGGCATTGGAATAGTATCGATTTAGGAAATGGAGTGAGTGGAGGCAGAGGTTCTAGACTGGGTTTAAATCTTGGCCTCCAGACTCAACACACTCAATTTTAAGATTCAGTGCTTAAGTCTCCGAGAGAAAACATAGATTATCTCCCATTCTGGCCAAATCTGACAACTGTGGAGAGGAGGGTTACTCCATATTTGGACTTGGAAAAGTTGTAAAAACAAACCGGAGGATTACTAAGCCCGCAATAATCTTAACACAAATGCTATTTATTGCTTTCAATGCTGATTAAATCCACCCTTTCAGTATTGACTAAGCATAACATTGCTTATCTTTTATCATTTGAAATGTTAGGCTATAGCTGAGCACTTCATTTCTGTACATATGACCAAAACAGACAATGAAATGTAATATCAATGATCTTTATAAAACATTGTTATTGGTTGATTATGATGTATACATCTTCAAGACATTTTGTATATAAACTTGTACCATGATTTCAAGAAAAAAAATTGTTCAAGTCTCAAGTTGATGTATCTAATAGTTTGATAAACAAATTTTCATTTTAGTTCTTTTTTTCTGCTGAGAACTACAACTGCTTGTAAATTAATCTAAGGTCTGCATATATATTTATATATATATAGTATGCAGGTGTGTATATATGTGTGTCTGTGTGCATATAATGTAAATACTTTTTGTTTTTATAGAAATGAAAACAATGTGAGGTTTCTAAGGAATGTGGGTAAAATGATTTGAAGCCTCAGGGCTGTTCTCCCGACAAATTTAATCCATCTTTTTCTCTTTTTCTATTCAAATCTGATTTTTATTACATCATGCTGCATTTATTATCAACACTGTATTCAACGACTTTCGTTTTTAGTATTGAAGAAAATAAGAAAATACTCTCTGATTTTTGTGTTATTGTTATTGTTTGGGGAAACTTTACATTTTCACGGCTTATTACAAACTTTTCTCTCTCTCTTTCTTTCTTTTTAAAAAAAATTTTTTTTATAAATCTATCCAGGGTATTTAATTCTTAAAATTATTTTGAAGATTTCAACATGAAATTCTCTTGGCTTGTTGAGAGGCCCCATCCAACATCAAGTGATTTTATTGTAACTTTCCTCCGCGTTAAAAGCTGAATACTAATTATCTATGAGAGACGTCAAAAAGCGAAGTGAGTGGGGATTTTTTTTAAAGAACTGAGAAATTAACAGTTCGTAATGTAGTACAAACAAAAATTTATTTTCAACCATTTATTGGGCAATATATCTCATCAGCTACTTCAGGATTATTGTTTATGGTACTTTCGTCACTTCTATGAATTGTTTTTAATTCTGAAGTAAGAGCAGCCCAAATTTCCTGGAAGCAACTGATCAGATATCTTGCAAGTAGTTAAATTATACACTGGGGCATTTTAGTTTAATTGATTAGAATTACTTTTGTAAGCTCATACATTGATAAAATACCTGACAAGTGTAAAGTTTCAATTATTTCCTGTTCTATTTATTTTCACAAGTAAGTGAAATGGACTTTTTTTTTATGAGCAAATTATTAACACCTTGTAAAGGATTTTGAAACAAATGAATTGTTTATTTTAAAATTATGAAGTTAGCTTTTCAGTTTTCCTAAGAAAAATTTATCAATCAAGTTATATTAAATGGAATTAATTAAATTGTCAGTTTTTTTTTTTAATGATGTGTGAACATCAAGATGCTTCTTGTGTGTTCTTTGGGTCAGTCCCAGCTATGTTATTTAACATGAGTAGGAAGGAAACTATTACTGATGTAATAGAACATCCAAATAGTATTCTTTATTGCTTTAAATTTAAATGCACTGTTCATTAATACATTTTCTTTAATTGCTGATTCATTTAAAAAGTAGATTTTTGTTATTATTCACTCAAAGGATCATTTATGTTGCTGTGATGGATAGGTTAAAGCAAACCCAGGTAACATCTTCAGAGAGCCATCTATTTCAGGATGTTCAGAGTTCTGACGAAGAACGATCCCCAACGGAAGACTTGGCAGAGGACGATAACTGCAACCTGAAAACACAAATAATTGCTACACCATTGAGGATGGCTTAAAGAAGCCTTGCTCTTCTGTATATGATAGACTGTTGGGGTTTCTTGACCTGATTCTGCTGCATGTTGTAGCTTCTATGTATTTTGGTGGAATATCCTGGATTTGGTGTGAAAGTCAAAGCTGGTTGTCTACAATGCTGTAATTGCTTCAATTCTCCTTTTATAATGTTTCATCAGAGTAACGTGAAAGATCTACTCACTGACAACCATTTGGCAAGGGGGTCTGCACCATTTGCGGTTTCTTCTGACAGAGGTGCCTTATAGATTATCGGGTTGAGCTGAAATTTGGTACCGGAGACTTTTGTACACTTCTAACTATATATAAATAAAAAAAAGCACCCTTATACTGGCTATGGCTGAAGCCATTCCTGCTCAGAAAACTAATCCCCCCAAACATTTTGAGTACAGAGACTAAACTGGCTCTATACATTCTAATATTCTTGCATGCTGAGAGATAATTAAAAATATCCCTTTAAAATTCATTATAGATGATAAGAATCAAAATTATGCAAATCAGTTGACTCCCTCTCTTTGATATAAATGGAACTTGCTATGTAATGAAGTGTTAGATTAAAATTAGTGGTTGTGAATAAAACCTGATTCATATTGAAGGCTATGGCTTGCTAACTAATTATGCAAGCTGTGATACTTCCACAACAAGGTGGGGGCGAAGTTGTGGGTGCCTACCTTGGAATTAAAAAAAACTCATTAAGACTTAAATTCTGGCTTCTTAGAAAGATTGATCACATACATGTTAAAAGGTACTGCTCTCAGCTTGCCACACTAAAAGCACATGACTTTTGAGTCACAATATATATAAAATAAAATTAGCAACCCGTTTTGAATGACAATCGTTAGAAATCCAGATATATACATGCCTAATCACAGCACGAGAAGTTCAACTAATTCAAAAAGAATCCAAAATTGCGTTTCAACAAACATATGTATTTAATTAAAATGTTATTCTTAAATAGAGCAATCATTCAACAAAATACCCATTACTAGTCTATATTATTAAGATGACTTGTCTGGACTACTGAATTCATTCTTTATGTTGCTTTTCTTGTTACACCATTCCAGCTGATCCATTCTACAGCCTTCAGGTTTGGTATGGCAGGCCATACCTCAAGAGACACCAGCTTATATTATACTCCTGCAATGTTTCCAGTCCATTGTTTGGACTTCATCCCATGTAGGGAAGTGAGAAAATTGTGAGAGGAAACATACATCATCCTAGAAGACAGGAGCATGTCAGGCCAATGTGGAATTGAGTGCAGCAAGAAGAGAAAGATCGCATAGATATAGAATCATATGGGCTGCTTGACTTTTATACTTGATACCATCATTTAACCATGGCAAACAATTTAAGGGCTTCCTACCAAGACACAAAATACAACATCAGTGGCTGATTTAGAATCAGCATCATGAACTTGTAGATTTAATTTAAACATTGTGGGAGATTTTATAAAAGATAGGTGAATAGATAGAAATTAGTATATTATTGATATATTTTTTGGAATTTTCAAAATCTTTCCAAAAACATGCCCAGAACACAGAATTTCATGAGGATATCCGTAGTTCCTGAGTAATGCTATCACATACAGAACTATTGAAGGATTTTTTCTCCAACATTCAGTCATCGTATGACATGATAGAACAAACTATAAAAAGAGTTCCATTATCTACCTTAGTACATGGAAGATTTAGTGGATTTATTCATTATACGAGGAATTTTATATCAAGCAAAAGTCGAAATGTTAATGGAGCACAATATGCACTGGAAAAATTTTGCTATTTGAAAAAAAAAAATTTTTTTTTTTACCCCCAGTCACCTGTACCTCCCAGTCTGATATACCATCATCACTTTTTGGGACAGGGAATGCTATATTAAAAAAAAAAAAAAAAAATTCTTCCCATATAATTCTATGGTTATTGCTTTACTGGACACCATTTCAGGTTATGAAAGGTTTTTATAAGAACGCTCCCCTTTTGAAACCTATATATCTGAATTTTTTCATAGAGATCAGTAAGCCGTTTGAGGCAATACAATCATTCTTAACATACAAAATGAGCTTATCTCACAAACAATAGATAGCAAGTTTACTCATTAGGTCTACCATATATTTGTGGCCTGGCATCAGATATTGCTAAGTCTTCGTAAATGACTAAACAATATGGTGACAGCCAATTGCAATAAAACCTGAAAGATTCGGTGTATTTTCTAAAATATTCTTGGCAGCTGAATCAGTGTGTTTCACTGGCTTGCACAGTATTCAAAAAAACTAACAAATTTTGTTTATAATTAATAAATTCTATTTATTACACTCCAGTAATTAGTTGACCAAAATTTACAAAGGTCTGAAAATAATTTAAATGACATTGGCTTCTGATTATAAAAAAAAAATTCAATTCATTTTTAAAAAACCTTAACAAAAAAATTACTAAATAGACATAACTAACATGAGTTCAAAATTTCTTCATTAAGTTGGTGCAAAAATACTTGCATTTTTTGTTATTTTTGACTTTGATGCTTATTTCGGAATAAAGTATGTTCATGGAATATACCATTTTGAAGCGTGAATTTGGCTCCATTTATTTAAGCAGAATGTTTTTTTTTCTCATTTATTCTGATTTATTTGAGGCTGTCGAATCAAAGATGAAAAAAAAAAAAAGCAAATTCAAGTAATTTTATTGTACGAGTTCAAAATGGGACTCGAACAGCAGAAACTGCTCACAATATCAACTGAGTAATTGGCCAGAGACTAAACAAAACGTACAGTTCAATAGTTCTAGAAATTTCAAAACAGAGATGAGAACCTTGAAGATGAGGAGGGTTGTGTACTTCTTTCTGTGATTGAAGACATCCAATTGAAGGCCATTATTGGGGCAGATCCATGCAAAACGACTTGAAAGGTATAGGAAGTAAACATTGACCATTCAACAGTTGTTCGACATTCGTACCAAATTGGAAAAGCAAAAAAGCTTGACAAATGAATGTAAGCTGAATGAAAATAGGAAAAAAAAATTGCCAAAACCAAGTCCACTCAGCATTTCTATACAGCAAAAATGATCCATTTCTTAATTGCATTGTGAAGATAGATGGATGGATTCTGTATAAAAATTGACAGTAATGCAGAAGCCGGACAAGGTTGAAGGGCCTAAACACTTCCCCAAATCAAACCTGCATCAAAAGAAGATTATGGTCACTGTTTAGTGGTTGGCAAGCAAGATCATCCGCTACAACTTCTTGAATCCTGGTAAAAATCATCACATTGCCAGGAAATAGATAAACCAAGAACTGCAACGTTTATGTCCAATATTGGTCAATTGAAAAGGACCAATTCATGACACTGCCTTACTGCATAACTTTTATAGAGGTATAAATGCTTCAAAATTGATGATGGAAAAAAAAAAACGCAATTATTTTTGCACTGACCTAATAAAATTAGATGGTATAAAAAAATGTTTTTACTAGTAAATAGGACAAAAGTTTTTAGCAAAAACAAAAAGATTTGATAGTATGATATCCATGCCTAAACATATAAAGAGTAATGGAATCTTTCAACAAACTTGGCATCAAAAAGCCATCATTCCATAGAATCTAAAAAAAACGAACAATTCGATCTAATTCTCCATAAAAAGGATGAACAATTTTTCAGTCAGATACCCTATCGCAATACGGAGCATTGAAACTGCTTTGTCTAAGAGTCATTTTTATATAACATGAATGAATAAGTTACGTATAACTTTCTCTAAAATCATTTATTATTCTCAACATCATTTATGAACTAATAACAGTAGAATAATCACAGAAAAAGCAATGAACAAACAAATGTAAAAGAAATTAGAGCTGTGCATAATTTAGAGTGTTTTATTCATATCTTGTCTTGTTGATAACATGACTGGTTGACTATTGGCCCAGGAAGTTAGTCAAGATTAAGGAAGATCCCACAGGCATCAATCATTATGAAAAGTACTTCATCATTGCCATCACCATCTGTAGTAGCAAGATCATTGGTATGTTGTAGCCACCGGCTGTACGGAATTTGGTGTAGAAATAATTAGCAAGATATCATGACTCACTGATGAGGCTCCAGCAATGTATGGTTCTGTAATATTCTAAACGATGTTGTAGTAGTATCTGCTTATATTTACGCAAGTGTATATTCCCAAAAGAAAGGATTTTCATTGATATGGAAAATTATATAAAGAAGACAGCAAGGTGGTAATTGTAGGGAATCTTCGAAAAGTGAGAGATAGAAATGTAACAAGAGACCTAGGGGGGAGAGAGACAGGGGGTGAGGGGGGAGAGAGACGGGGGGAGGAGTGAGGGGGAGAGAGACGGGGGGAGGAGTGAGGGGGAGAGAGACGGGGGGAGGAGTGAGGGGGAGAGAGACGGGGGGAGGAGTGAGGGGGAGAGAGACGGGGGGAGGAGTGAGGGGGAGAGAGACGGGGGGAGAGAGACGGGGGGAGGAGTGAGGGGGAGAGAGACGGGGGAGGAGTGAGGGGGGAGAGACGGGGGGAGGAGTGAGGGGGGAGAGACGGGGGGGAGTGAGGGGGGAGAGAGACGGGGGGGAGAGAGATGGCAGGGCTGAGGGGAGAGAGACGGCGGGGCTGAGGGGAGAGAGACGGGAGGGTTGAGGAGAGAGAGACGGGAGGGTTGAGGAGAGAGAGACGGGAGGGTTGAGGAGAGAGAGAGGGGAGGGTTGAGGAGAGAGAGAGGGGAGGGTTGAGGAGAGAGAGAGGGGAGGGTTGAGGAGAGAGAGAGGGGAGGGTTGAGGAGAGAGAGAGGGGAGGGTTGAGGAGAGAGAGAGAAAACTGAGAATAGAGAAAGAAGAAAAATGAGAGAGAGAATATAATAGATAGAGAGAAGGGAAGGAGAAAGAAAAAAATGAGAAATGAATAAAAGATAGGAATTAGTGAGAATTAGTGATAGGTATACAAGGAAAGAAAAGAACAGGGATAGTGAGAGGGGGGGTGTTATGCAGAGAGAAAGGGTAAAAGCAGAAGGTACTATTAGTATTTTTGATTGGTTGCCGTGACAACAAGCCTTTTCCATAATAATCATTAACTGTTTACTAATGACTGGTAACTTTATTGCCTTGACATGCAGGTTGTCTTCTTGGGAATTACAATGGCAAATAGCTACCAACATCTTTGAATTCTTTTAGCCTGACATATTAAGAGTCTTACCAGTGGGCTGAAAAAGACAAAAAAAAACAAAAACATTAAAAACATTTTAATTATGTACACAAAAATTGTAACTATTCATCATGAAAAAGTTGCAGGTAAAGTTCATTGGTTCTAAACATTTTGCTAAGCTCACACCACTTTGAGAATTCAAAATCTTTTCTACACTACTTAATCTTATGGCTAAATAATTCAAAATTGTGAAGTTGATATTAAAAAGTATCAATAACAAAATTTGTCTGAGGTCAAAAATTAAAAGTCTGTATCAAAGTATTAATGATAAAACCATTTAATGTGCTAGCTGTCGTTACTGTTTCTCAATTAACTTTCAAATGCTTGGCATTCTGGTGCTGAGAGCAGTTTGTTTGTCACTTTCTTGCACCCCTAAAAATTTCCTTACTATTATTTAACAAATCTTAGGGGAAATTTGATTCAAAATTCAAAAAAAAAAAAAAAAAAAATAAACAAATAAAAAAATAAGAAAAAAAAATAAAAAAATAAAAATTACTCAAATGTAGGATTTCAGCTTTAGAGGCCTCAAACACCAAATGCTTAGTAATCGAGAAAATTAGTAAACGAATACCTTGATGAATATATGTGAAGGCATTAGTTTCTGTAGTACTTCATCCATGCTGTCTCCTGCTGCAGTACCTCCTCCCCCTTGACTTAAGCTCAAGTGTAGCTTAGGGAGACCAACATGTCCTGGAATCAAGGGAAACAAATTGTAGGTCAACTGATACTGACCCACAGGAGGAATACGGAAATGTATCTGAAAGAAAAAAAAAGAAAAGAAAAAAGATACATAGGTCAATAAAAAGTAATAGATGTATAAAAAAGGTAATTGAATTGAATTTCAGGTCATTAATATTATTATTAGTCAATTTTAATCAAGAAAATTGTTTATTTCATAAATAATGGATATTTCTTTCTCAATACTATCTCAATTTCCATGACATATTTTGAAAATGATTCTGATCAATTGGTCCCATGCATGTTATAGACAATGATGGACAAAGCTAAAAGAAAAAACCCCCTCTAAACTGATGAATATCTAGAAATTTAGTGGAAGGAAAGATAATCGCTAACTTTTGGCCTGTTATTTTTTTCTCTAAAATCCTTAAAAATAGACGTAAAGAGCTGGAATTTTGATACGTTGTAGCATAGACATAGAGCTTTAAATTAACTATATGTTGAATGTAAACTGATACTTAAATTCATTTGTTCAGCTAATTATTTATATACACTTTGATCATCTGATATTGGCACGCTATACCTTTTTGGAAAGGTCTAAATTCATATAAAAGTTAGCAGTTATTTTTGCTTCTGTTAAATTTTCAGTGGTTCATCGGTTCGGCATTTTCGTTAGCAGTGCCTACCACTGGTTATAGAGTAATTTGTATCCATAAAAATTCTAAACCAAGAGACTTGAATCAGTTTGAGAACAAGATAGAATGACAATATACCTGTTTATTCCCGGAGAACATGAAACTGTCACTTGGCTCCATAACTGCTTCTAGTTCCTGCATAAAAGAAGTTTTGTTGTGTACCTCATATATGAGGGGGAGTAAAGTCTTGACGTTGCCATACGCAGGCAAATTTAGACCAATGGAAACGGGAATGCATTCAACATTTAGAGCAGGCAGGGTAAATGTAGTGCTGACATAGGGACACAATTCACTCTCTTCAGTGTCAGCTTTTCTGTTGAAAAAAAGAAAAGAAGAGAAAAAAAAGAGGATAATGATTAGAAAATAAGAATCACAGACTTAGAATCAGACTAATTTGAAATGTAAATAACAAGATATAAAAAGTTTTGATAAAGGATATCTGTACTTAAAATAAACAATTTACCATAGTCAGTGTGTATACCAGAACTTATCTAAAATTATCTTTTCAAAAAAAAAATCAAAAAAAAAAAATCTTTATCTTAAATTATCTAAGAAGCAAGAACCAAAAGATCAATGAGATGTTCACTGTGTAGTTTAAACACCATCGTTGCCAGATCACATGACCCTCAGTGGCAGATTCTTATAAGCAAGATGCAACTCATCAAGGGACATCTTTCTACCAAGTTTCAAGTAAATCTGACTTAAACCAGCTGAGAAACAATACGGGGACAGAACTACCAACCAATGGACAGAGCCCCTTATAGAGACATAAGGGTGCCTCTGAGAATACCAGCATGAGATTTTAGCATAATTGGTCCGAAATGACCATAAAGACCCCCAAAAGCGTTTTTTGAAAAAGACACCCAGAAGATTTCAGATGGTGCCTAGTGGTGTACTCATACAAATGTGACCAGGAGCACCCAGAGACACACAGTCAAAGAAGAATCTGTAGTCCTTATAGCTGGTAGGTCAGGCCATAGGAGGTGGGGTGGGGGAACACAATGGTGATTAAATAATTGTCTTCCAATACTAATTTTCTCATGAGAAATATAATCAGTTACAATTGGATCATATAAGCACAGCACAAGGTGGTGTTACCATTTGTGCAAGAATGGTTCCAGAATAACCAAAAAACTGCAATTGTTGCCTTTCGCATTTTTAAACGGCCATTGTTCCAGCAGCAGAATAATAGATGCTGACGAAGAATTTAAAATCAAAGAAGCAGACAAATACTTAATCTAATACTAACCCTAAAATACAGTTGGAATGGTGGCCAACAAGAAAGGTAACAATACTCCCTGAGACCATACAGAAAGTCGTTTCATGAGGTAGTTTTAAAGTCTTCTGCTTTATTTTAAAGAAATAAATTTACTTAACCCATTGAATGCAGATGACGGAAATTTCTATCATCACAGGTCTATGGATAACACAATAAAATTTCTGTTTTATTATGATTGATAACACCTCAACTCTACGAGTCAGGGATTTTATTATGCAATGGATTATCTTGCAATAGACAAAAGCTTTCATCTTGTAATAAATAACTATTATTCTTCACCACCTGTTACAGTTAATGGGTTAAAACTGCACCTAAAAGGAAAAGAATTAAAAAAAAAGACTATTTACCTTCTCCAGTAAAGAACATAGGATCCCAATGGTTCTGTTTTAGGCTCTGTGACAGTGATTTGTAAACAAAGGCATTCTGTAGCACATTCTGATCGTTTTACAACCACTAAAAGAGACAAAGACCAAGTTATCACAACTAGTAGAGTAAAAATGCATGGAGAATATAATCAGTTCACTAGTTCTATTATTAGACTAATAGACTGTACATGACTAAGCATGAAATAGTGAAAATGGTTGTTTTTATTAGGCATCAGAATATTTCCCCACAGCCATTTAAGAAATGTACATAAATAGAACTTTTTAGATCATAAATATAGGATCACACAAGTTAAAAGGAAAATCATAGAAATCTAGTTCAGCATTGATTCCTGAGAAGTGACAAGCTCTTTTGCCCCCCCCCCTCATCAACATATTAGAAACCATCAACCAAAACAATCATTATAGGTCTCTCCAGTTTTCAAGTAGGTCCGGCTGGCTATATATAAAGCTAGAAGTCTGAAATTTTAAACATTCACTCTTTATGTCCACAAAAATATTGTTTTCATTTTTTTTAAATTCCACTTTGAAATAATTTTTAGTGGAAGTTTCAGTAAGGAATATATGCTTATGCTGAACTGGTCCATGATTTGTGCCTGACTGTGTTTATATGAGAGAAGTAACTTATTCATTGATCACATCCTTTTCCAATTTTTTTCTATTGATCTCCCCCAACACAGCAAGCTGCCAAAAGATGTTGGTCACGTGACATTTTCTATTGAGTGACTGAAAAGAAGTCAAGTCAATCAAAGTGAATAAGTCAAATGTACGGTCTATAATTTTGAGAAGAGTCATTAACATTCCATCTTTTGTTCGGATAATTCAATCTCTTCTTCCCAAGTACATGTTTTGGCAAATGCTTTGCACTACAAGAGAAAGAGACCAATCAGAAAAAAAACAGATACAGTTATTACACTTGAAGAAAGGCCATAGAATGAATTGGCCAAAACATTGGGTCAATATCAAAGAAGAGATTGGATTGCCAGAACAAAAGATTGGAAAATAAGTACAACATCTTCACTGAGAATATAACATTTTCCAAAACCTGAAGCAATGTTATATAGTAATCTAATATAACTGCTGACCAGGTCCTAGCAGAGCTGGTAACAGGTCTTGGGCAGATGGAAAATGTAGGCCCCATTTCAAACTATTCATCAAGTATTTTTGTAATCAGTGCTAAATACATGATTTATGTACATACCTGTGCACCTCTGGATGAGGCCCAGGCCAAATGACTCCCAACCCTGGCCTTCTACTGATTATAAATAACTATAGGATAATTTTACTAATACCAAAGTGTTTCCTTATTTGGCACAGGGGCCACAATATTGTCATATAGCTTAACCCATTCAGCTATATTTAGTACCCCCCCCCCCGAAAAATTTCTTTAGAAAATGTACTTATGAAAGCGGGTCATATTACAACTGAACACTCAAGATAAGAGACATGCTATCAGTTTGTTTTTTTTTTTTTTTTAGTTTTTTTTACACAAATAAATTAAGATTACTATGCTAATATAATTTTGTGTACCCCATATTTCAAATTATATCAAAATCTGTAGGCATGAATGGGTTAATAGACCATTTCAAAGTTTTTATAATATAGAAAGAAAGAAACAAGGAAATATATTTTACCGTTTTCCAAATGTGATTTGGTATCTTCATTAGCATTTTTCACAACATGATTCTGAATCAAAAAATAAATCTATTCATTATCACCAAATATACAAGGAACAATGGAAGTCAAAGAAATTTAAAAATATAAACTAAGAGTTTTAGAAAAATCATGATTGGATTTTAGCTGATAGTAAATCAAATATCAAGAGACACACATACAAGTTCAAAAACTATTGAGCTGTAAAGTTTTCATTTGGAATTGCAACAAAACAATATTTAAAATATCTCAAACAGCCTGGAGAACTTATCTATCCACTTCAACTGCTGGAGGTGGCAAGTGTAACAGATATCCATTGTAAGGTAAAAGCTGTTTCACAGATAAAACAGAGTTGCCATTAATCATGATAAAACAGAAATTTTATTGAGTTAGATATAGAACTGCAATGATTAAAATTTCTGTCATCCACAGTTAATGAGTTGTAGTTATTACCATTAGCATTATTTATCTATTCAGTTTGTTCTGTAAGAAAATATAACAATGGACATGTTATTCACACCTTCACTTGATTAAAAAAATGCTTAGTAAGTTGTTTGAGACAGTTTGTCTCCTGGCTGTTTAACTTGGAGCTGCAGGTTCCTTGGGTAAAAAGTTTGGAAACTTGACAAGTTTTTGTTCAAATGGGTCTGTTTTGATACCAGTTATGCTTTTGATATGCAGCAGTAAACCATTGAAAGGCGTTGGGACCATGTACGGCAAGGCTATTTTCTTCAAGATTTGTCATTTTGCAAGAGGGTGTTTGTTTTATATATATATATATCTTAAAACATTGTAAAGAGAAAAATAAATGAAGAACTCACTTCTTTAAGTTCACTTTTTTGAATTTCAATGGGCCATGGGGAAGTGCATCGAAGCTCTTGAATGACAAGAAAACGTTCTCCAGAATAAACTGACTCAATATTTTCAAACTGGAAGAAATATAAAATAGAGATAATTAGACTGCACACATTTCATGCATGTAAATATGCAATACATTCAGCAACATGACTTATAAAAAACTAAAAGTTATTGATGGCATGATCAAGGGACAAGTAATTTAATGTTTGTAAAATAGTCATGTGACTTGAGTACATGGCAGACCATGCATATAAAGCAACCAGTAATTTTTTCCTGCCTTCCAGTGCATCCCAGACAAAATAAGATTTGCCAATGTGTAAGATTACTCAAGTATAATTCTCCCATGTATGATCTCCACTTTTTTCCAGAAAATTTTAAGCTGAATAAATCCAAGTGCATATTATCCACAGAAACATAGTTGCAAGATATTCTTCCAGCACTGTTCATTGAGAGTGGAAGGTCCATTCAACTGCCACCATTGTCATAATGATGATCGATGATATAGAAAACTGAGAACATACTTGCCAGATGGCAGACCAGGTTACCTTTTGATTTTTCTTACAAAAATGAGACACACAGGCAGTTTTTTTTAATGTTAAAAAACTGTGCGTTCATTTATTCAACTAACCCATCAACTTCTCTCTTCTCTACTTATAGTAAGCTACATGGCTGACAATTACTACCATACATATCCCTATTTATCTGGATCCCCATGAGAACAGATGAATGTTGTTTCCATGGTACATAACTTTTGTGGACAAAAAATATCACTACTTAATGAGGTTTAGATTAAAATTCATAATGTGGCAAACATCCAATATTTCACAGATGCCAATCACCTCAAAGAAATGAGCACAGAGTATGCATAGGAAAATACAGTTTTTCATTCAAAACTGAAGCTTACTTGGGGGGGGTACCTATGGTAATGTATTATATATGGGGAATAACTGTAAATAAAAAAAGTATCTCGATAAATACTGCGTCAAATGTGTAGGTATCATAGATGGAAGATAAAGCACCAAAATGTTTGAACTCTAGAACTTACAGGTTAGAATACGTTATGGTGAGACTAAAGTTGTCCAAGTAAAACATGGAAATATGGCAATTTAAAAAAAAATCACTTAAATTGTTTGGTGGGTAGGATATATTTTTATCAGCTAAATTGTCACCTTTCAGTGGAAGAGTGCATTGTTATGGACAGAGAAACATATAATGAATCATGGGATTCTTTCTTAGTAGACTAACTGTAACTGGGCCACCAGATGTTGCCCAGGAGGGAAAAAAAAAACAAAAAAAAACTCCAAATCCAACACTGGAAAGCAAATGATATTCCACAGAGATATTATGAAAATGTGCTGCAGTTAAATTGAGCCTTGCTGATTTCAAATATGCCTTTATTTTTTTTCTGTGATGTATAGTTTTCTATGAGTTCAAATTCACATACATGCACAGCTTACTACTTTATAAAATAGATCGATGTCTACAATGAAAATGAGCCTCCATGAGGCTACCACTTACTTTCATTGATGATATTTTGGTAGACACTTCAAACGGAGTTACAGTATTCAGGTTAAAAGTGTCTTCCTTGTAGCAGGTACAGCTGAATGTTTGTTGATCCATTTGTATTTTCACATTATAGGCGAGCTGGAAAGAGAAAAAAAAAAGTCGTTTTTTTATACAGATCGATACATTGAACTACTAAAATGCACCATCCTCCCACATATAAATAAGCCCACACCCCAGACATGCAAGTAAGGAATCAATCCCCACCGCAAGTACAGGTATCCATCACTTAACGTCCTTTGCAAAAACATCTAATAACATAAACATCTGAGGTCCTAGTAAGTTAGAGTTGAAAAAACTTGAAAACAGCAAACAGGACATTACGGATGTAAGCAGATGTAGTGGCTTTTAAAATGTTAATAAATAAATAATTTTACAGCCACATATATAATTCAGTCAATACAAGAAGTAAAGCTATTGTCCATCATGCCGGACACTTGTACAGTATAGAGTATTATATGAGGTTTGCCTAATGTTCAAATTGCTTAACATCTTACTGACTAGTATGTAATCCAGACGTTAGGCGACACATACCTGTATTGTCATTTAGAGAGCAGGGAATAACAAGATGGCGGACTGTAAAATTTTAGTTGGTACATGAGAAGATTGTTCCTCGAGTGTGTTGAAAAATGAGAGTTCAGTCATGAGACATTTATGGAATGTGCATCAAAATAGTAGTATTAGGTTCTTTGAAGGATAGAAAATGATAAATATCCTATCAAAATACGACTCATTTGAAGCAATAATCTTTCCCCAATGATCTAATATAGTGGTTTTAAACCTTTCTCATCTCACCGTACAGGCACTAAAACGGTCGAGGCACACCATTAGTATTTAAGGATAGATTTGATCATTTAAAAGAAAAGGAATAATAATAATGAGTTCATAAGTTGAACTAACTAATAATTTATTAATTTTATTTCCAAAAGTATATTGTTGATCATCATTTTCAAAAGGTTTCGAAAGTTTTGAGCATATTTGTTATTAATACACATTGAAGTACCTATAATGTCATAATATATTTAAAATATTATTTTTGTATATATACTGGGAACACTATGCCACAGACCTTGTTTGAGGAAGGATCGACCTTCCTAAGAAAATTCCTGTGGCACTTCTACATATATTTTGCAGCACATTAATATGCTGTAGCACATTGGTTAGGGGTCGGGGCATCAACTGAGGTACCAATCTACCATAAGCATACATTTAACAAAATAATGAATAAATGTTTAAATTCCTCTAGCACCATTGGTGCGGCCTATACAGGTTTTACATATATACATGGCCAGTCAGTCAGCCAGATCAACAGAAAAACTGAAGAAACCTAAGAAACAGTTTGGGTGATCCTAACATGTCTGCTAGTGAGGATGAAGTGAGATGATGGTTTCCGATGGGGGAATATTTGTACATACCTTAATGTAAATTGTCTTGATACCAATTTCCATGCATTTTACAAAAACGTATCGGACAAGCTGAAAAACAAAAGACAAAAAAAAAAAGTGATTATTCTGCTAGTTTGTACATACGACTGATACACTTTCTAATCAATAATCATCTTCCTTGTATCTTTCATGCTTTCTCTTCTACCATTGCAATGTAATGAACAAGGGTAAGAATGGAAGAGGATGCTTATCCTTGAATGGGAGCAAAAGAAACTCAACCTTCACTATAACTGATATTCATTCATACTCCTCCCTCACATGTCTAAAACCTAAAAATTAAGTTATAGTAGTAGTAGCAGACAACAGTAATTAAGACAGGTAGCAAAAGGTATTAATAATGATAATAGATATAATAATTTCATTTACTTTTGCGTGTTATTGCTGTTAATATAGATGCAACCCATAGGTAAATTTCAGATCAAAATTCAGTTAAAACAATGACACTTATTGATCTACCCAGGTAAGGTGGGAATTTGTAAATCAAGAAGAATGATGATAGCCTTGGAAAATGTGTTTTAGGTGAATCGTTATCTGATAAACAAAGTGTCATGAATTATATGAGGAGCAAACTACAAAATATTAAAATCAAATTATCTATAACTTTGAAAAGGGTCATTAACTTCTTTTCAGACAATTTGAAAGCTTCTTTTCTTCAATGTAGCCACTATGTTTTGGTCGATTCATTTCTATGAGCCTCTTCTGGTGTAAATTTAAAACAAAGTGCAATAAATATAAATATTTCATTTCAACAGAGACAGAATTCTTTGTTTAACAAAGAAAGAAAATGAAAATGTTTCCAGGTTAAAAATTATGGAACAAGTCTTACTGCAAACATTGCTGAAATAGAATATTTACAAGTGTTGCATTTTAGGCTCAAATTTTCTGCTTGATACCCCTTATGAATATCATAATTAATTCCTCAAAATGGCCATAGAAATGAATTAGCTAGAACATGGTGACTACATCAAGGAAAAAATCTTTTAAATTGTCAGAAAAAAAAAGTTGTTTATATTGAAATCAAACATCCTTGTTTGTTAAACGATTACCTGCAAGCATGTTTATTGGAGTTATCTTTATATCCTTTGTTTTAAAATAATCAGGATAGAAAAAAAATTTTTTTCTTGAGCAAAATAAGCTAAAATTTGTTTTAGGCTTAGTGTCGATTATAATAAATAACAGGTGAATTCTTACCTGTTCTCCTGGCTCCAGAGATCCTAATTCTATTCCAGTCCGTACAGGTTCAACAAGACCATCATATTCTGCTTTATCCACGCATATATGAGCTGTAAGTAAAGACATAATTGTAAATAGAAAAGAAACACTAACATACTAGGAGTTTTGGTAATTTTAAACACTACATTTTTTCAATTTCATTTCACTTTTAAAATGTTTACCATTGCTATAGAACAAGAACCATAGGTTCAGTGCAGCACCCATCATCTGAGGTGGTAGTAGAAGTATAAGGAAGAGGAAGATGTGATGGCTCACTCAAAGTTATGAGCCATCTTTCATATCAATCCAACATGATACAGCTGAGAAGTTTGATATTCAGCATTACAGGTTATTGTAGTAGTAACAGGAAGAGGAGGAGAGGGAGGAAGATGAGGATAATTCACCCAAAGGTCTAGATCAAGTTTCGTATCAATCCAACACAATATGGCTGAGAAAATTCATATTCAACTTATCAGGAACTGACCGACCAAAAGTGTCTTATTAAGATGCAGCTAAAAAAGGCTAAGTATTCACTTTTGTAGGATTAGTATTAGTGAGGAATATATATCAGGAATTAGAGATACTTGATATAGTACATAGTTTCCAATACCTACTATATTTTCTAATATTAAGGATAATTTATCATTATTCTTTAACCTATGAAATAGATAAGAAAATATAAAAATAAAATCTATAATTCTCATTCATTTTCTATCTTTTGATAATGTGCAACTATACAAGAAAACAAGCTACATATGATTACTCTCTGGAATCAGCAGACGGGTTCCTGCTGATGAGTGACGCTTGGTCACCTGTATATGAAAGAACCTAACAAAACTTTTCAAGTGAAAGACGATACATTCTAGACTCCATGCTACTTTTGCACAAACTTTTGAAATAGATGATAAAGTAGACTTTATATTGTGCTTATACAGTTATATTCTTCCATATTTTTAAAACACTGAAAAAAGAATACGTCTATAGTTTTTTAAATTGTAAATCATATTACTTACTTGTATGTTCTGATTCCACTTCTGACACATCCTGTATGCCAATAGTTAAGCTGGAAAAGATACAAAGTTTATTTTTAAAAAAAAACAACAAACAACTGTTATCATCTAATTATATCTAATGAAATTAGACAATTGTTTTAAGGCATCATGATTTCATTAGAGATATTTTTAACAAGCATAGTATTGTGTGCTTTACAGATACTAAATGTGATTTGAAATCCAGTTATTCGTCTGTGAAGTTAAATGTAGACATTCTTCTGCTAAGACCTAGGAATCTTGAACATTTTGCTTTTCAATTATGTCTTTCAACTACTTGCTCTCAGTCTAAAAAATCTATACCAATATTTGAGCCTTCTGTTTGTCTATGCCTCTTTCATACTAAAACTACAAGGCCTATTGACCAATAATTGGGCATGTAGATTCACAAAACATCAACTTGTGATATAGGCTGAGTGAGGACCTTGGAGGTCATTTATATCCAATATCCAGGTTCTAAACATAGGAAACAAACTATTTCTACATCAGAACTTTCATCAATCATTTTCACAAATGACCCACATTTACTACAATAAAATAGATTTGTATACTTTTTTTGAAAGGTTGAGTAGCAGTTTTGCATAACACACAAGGCCAGTTTGGATATGTTCGTGTTTCTCCTCTAACCTTTTTTTCTCAATCATAAGATTCAGGCTAAGTCCAGTCATTGTGAAGGATGGGGGTGAAGCATAGATATACTTGGATACTTGGCCGTGTTAGTACTACCCAGACGAGATCTAGAAATTCTTAGGAGGGTGATTTCCCAAGAATGCACCCCTAACCACCACCATAGTTATTTTAACAAAGAGCTTTTTTCCATTTGTTAAGTAAGAAAAAATATATCAAAAGAATACATTTTTTTAGTGTTGCCAAATTTAGAGTTATTTTCTCTCCCAAGGCAACACTGAGTATCCCTGCTATTATAACATAATTTGGCCATCATTCATTTTTACATACACTTTGCATTTTTATAAATATTTTTAGCGAAGTTTATACTTTTCTATTTGGATTTGAATAGATATTTTTGTTTTTATTCAGGATCAATATATTTCTTTGCCAAGTATGAAAACCTGTATATTTGAACATTTCAATTCAAACTAGCATTCCAAGGGAAATTATGACTCACCACCACCCATATATGCTGCTTTTTATGCCTAGATCAAAGCAGTGGTGTTGGTAAAATCAAGTTACCTCGATGAAAATACAACCAGTCTAGTTTGAATCATACTTATGATTTAGAAAAAACATATCTGGTTAGTCACTTGACAGGGTAATCAATTGGAAAGAAAGGGGTGATCAATGAATGTCACTTCTCCCTTTTTTGGGCTGCGATCACCAAGTACAAATTGAAAGGGAAAAAAGAAAAAAAAAAGGAAAAAAAAGGAAAAAAAAGAAAAAAAGGGAAAAAAGAAAAAAAGAAAAAGAAAAAGGGAAAGAAAAGGAAAAGGAAAAAAAGAAAAAAAGAAAAAAGAAAAAGAAAAGAAAAAAAAATCAATATTATTCAATATGATAATACATCTTAATTTTCAAAAGCTGCCCAAAATTTCAACATAAAAATTTTAGAAACCAAAGTCTCTTACCTCATATCTGTAATCGAAGTTTCCTCTTCATTTGTGATTACCATCTTTACTTGGTAGAATTCGTTTACCAAGCTTGGAGAATGATGAATAAGTTTTACATCCAAACGAGCCTGACGAGGAATAATTCTAGTAAAAAATGAAATTAGAGAAGAGATTTTCAGCATTTTTTTTCTCCTTTAAAGAAATTAAAAAAACAAACACATTCATTTTTATGATTTCTCTGTTTATTTCTAAATACTATTTTGCCAATATGCTTATTCAACACTAAGTCTTTCAAGATTAAATCACCAATTTGTATAATCAAACAAATTGGCACAATTTTGCCAAATAAGAAAATTGCAGATTGCAATGGGATATAACTTTAAAAAATCCAGTTTTCTAACAATGATAGAATAATTTCATGAGTAAATGCAAACTGTCTGTATTAATTTGAACACCCAGTGCTAAATTTCAAGGACATCTCCATTTGATATAATGAAGTTATTTTTATTGTAAATACTATTCAAATACCAAGCATTGAATATTGTCAGAATTTTATAAGTAGAATGCCTACTTAATAAACACACGATAAACTTATATGTTTATGCTACACAATGATTTTAAATTACAACTATGGACATTTTATAATATAAAACATATGAAGAATAGTTCAGCACTGTAAATTTTGTCTTATCATTTTAAAGAAACAAATGGGGTATAACATCTCTTGGATTCTTTGAAAATAAAAATTAAGAGTAAATTTTTTTTTATAGCAACTGATTTCCACAATATTTTCAATTTCAAGTGAGATTTAAGCTGTATCAGATATCTTAATTTTCAAATCAATTTAGACCTAATTTGAAACATAAGTAAAAAAAGAACTAATTTAATGAGATGTAGTTGTAGATTGAGATTTAGGATTAAGATATGTAATATAAAATGGGTTCTACAGAAGTAACTGTTTAATGATGGATAATGTTATCAAATGGTTATAGCTATCAAAAATCAATCAGTCCCAAACACTTAATTATTCAAAGCTAGCAACAGTGCACAGAGTTGCCCAGGATAAAAAATAAAAAAACAAATTATATCATTAGTTCGAAATAAACAAAGAGGAGATATTTTTAAGCATCAAATCAATGGGTTTATGTAATAAAAATTCAAAGAAGATGGTAAATGAAGGTTTTTGTTGTTTTAAATGATTAAATCAATATTGGCTTCAAGCTATTACAAATCATAAGCTGACTGTAGAAACCTGTGCCTCAGACAGTTTCAGAATGAAAAAAAAATTAATAAAAAAAAAAAAAAAAAAAAAATCATCAGGGTAAAGCAATCATGGGGGTGGGAAATCAATCACCAAGGAAATAAAGACCCCCCCCAACAAAACTCGACAGTTTTTTTTGTAATATTCAACCTAAAATGTGTGATATAGGTAAACTGAAATTTAGTTATTCTAAACAAGTCTAAGTTTTGCTCTTATGTAATACCCCCCCCCCAAAAAAAACAGGGTACCCAATAAATGTAAATAAATACAAACACTTTAAAAAAAAATGTATGCTTTAGGTAAATTGAGATGTGATGATTCTGATTATGCCTCAAGTTTTACTATGGGATGTGTAGTTCTTGAGTTATAGGAGTACAAACACAGAGATACACAATAATTTTATACTTAAGGATGAATTGAAAATTATATACAAATATCTCAATAATGTAAAGTTGTTTATAACAATGAGTTTAATAGCATAACAATGAATTTATAATCGTCAATGTAAATTGTTCCAATTTTTATATCCTTTGCTTAATGCTATCAGCTGATAATTGTTATCTAAAAGACAGTGTCTCAAAGCATTTCCCTTTCTATTTGCAATGTAGGTAAACTAGAATTTTTCTGATTTTTTGCCTAATGTTATCAGCTGGTTTTTGTTATTTAGAAGACAATGTCTCAAAGCATTTCCTCTCTCTATTTGCAATGTAAGTAAACAAGGATTTTCCTGATTTGATGAATAAGAGTCTCCTTACCTAGTGACAGGTTTGACTGTGACTGATCTCCAGTCAATGCTTCCCATATTTATTTCAGGTTTTCGTTTGGGCCATATTGTTTGTGCCGTTGGTGGAGGAGCAACTGCATCCCCACCAGGTCCAATCCAGTAAAGAACAGCCAATCGCCCTTCAGTTCCAATTTCAAGGACGATAGTTTTGATCTTAAAATAAAAAGAATCAGGGTTAGGATTTCCGAAGTTAAAATAAATATAATTACATACAAGACCTATGGCTTCAGGTTCAAACTTCAACTATTTAAACAACTAAATCAAGTTTTCAAATGCAGGGAAGAAAATTTGTTTTTAAAAAAAAAATCTTTCCACTCATTGATGGGAGTGTGTGTGCAAAATTCTAAGTTTCTACTATGGATGGTTACGGCTGAGAAGAGTAAAGAAGAAAGAAAAAGAATTACAGTGAATATAAAAATGATAAAAAGTAATAAATCAAAATTAAAAGATTATGTTTAGCGACACCAGATAATTCAATCTAGCATTCATGGCTATTTACTTTCTCTATTTTAATCTTAATTCCTTTCATTGATTCATGATTTAGGAATAGAATCTGTCTTTTTTTTTCTTCTCTATCCATTTTAAACTTTTCACTTTTTAGTCTTAACTAGATGTCTGAGGAAAATAAAATCAAGTCAGTAAGAGTTTAACAAAAATATACATACGTTTCTTTTATTCTTATATAGAATCCATGTTCATCCATATCCAAATATATTTTGTGCATAACTTGATGAGATTAGACATAGTTAATTAATTAATTAATTAATTAATTAACGATTGCCCAGCAACAGCAATATACGAACATGAATGATATTTTTTATGCAGGAGACAATTTTCAGTGAGCACAGATACTACACTCTAATCTTAAGCAAAACTGCTGATCAATAGATAATCACATCATTCTTGACAGGTGCTAGTAATTCAATAATTTAATTTCAGAACACTTCATTAACATTTTCCAGACATAAGACATATCAAAAATTCAAAATACAAACAGTAACAGGAAAATAGATATTGCCACCTGTCTAAAAATGAATCATCTGAGCCAAGTTGCTTCATTTTTCTCACAATATCCCCGCTCTGTAAATTCTTATCTCACTGTCACCCAAGACTTTATTAACCCACTTCCCCATCCCAAATCTTTGGACAGTGATATAGAGTTACATAGAGCAATACATGATGTGACAAGATCAAAGATGCTGACCAACTGGAGTTATTAGTTTCAAGTGAACAGGTGTTACAGAACCAGTAAGATAGAAGAAGACATAATTTTTATTAAAAAAATAAATAAATAAATAAATAAATAAATAAAAAAAAATTAAAAAAAATAAATAATAATAATAAATGGTCCATAGACTTTCTCCTAAACTCATACTCTATATATCTCTATCATTCCAACCAAACTTTTCCACAAACACCTAAATGTTATAAAATGCTACGTCATGGCTGCAGTGAAATGAAAAAGGTATCCATTTTATGATGGATTATTAACGTAAATTGAACATGCCCTAAAATAATTGAAAAAAGACAAATTTAATAAAAATGAAAAAGCTGTTTTTAGAAGGCTACTGAACCACATTCGGAAATTTTCAAGGCTCTATCCAAAAAATGTGACCAGGTGCACTGAAATACACACAGGGACGCACAGACAGCCAAGTGAAAATGGAAGAATACCCGTGTTTTTTGTTGTTTGATTGGGTCAGTGATTGTTGTGACAGTGATTCAAAAAAGATCATCTTATAATTCTCATTTCTGATTCAATGTTTCAACAAGCATAGTTTCATTAATGAATGAGGCATGATTGAAAAATGCAAATTTATTGTAAGTTATTGAAACTTTGAAAAACAATTTTATAGTAAATGCTTTAGTTGTCTCTAAAAAGAAGGAAAAAAAAAATGAGAAAAAAGATTTTCTCACCTCTAGTTGCGTACCAACATCATCTCGAACAGGCAAGAAAGAAAACCTGTAAACCCTTGTTTTATTAGGAACAAGGTACAGATCTCCATTTTCACCTTCTCCTTCTGATGTAGCAGAGATACCATGTCCATCATTGACCACACAATATTGGTTATACACCTGAAGGAAAAATAATATTAGTAAATAATTTGGTTATATATATATACTTTTAGGAATAAGTAAAAATTATCTTTGAAAAAGATTATTTCATTTTATTTACCATTATTTTTTTGCAAGAAACACTTGAAAAAATTGATACATCAGTATAAAAAAAAAATTGAGTGGAAATTTCAGTGAATAAATTCTGAAATATTTGCAACATATGTATAAGTGATTTCAAAGTGTAGTATCAAGAAACTAGGGAAGCATTGTTTTAAATTCCTCAATTTTCATTGTTCTATATTAGGCAAAACAAATATGTTATCAAAAAAAAAAAAAAAAAAAAAAAAAAAGAAGTTTTTGCAAGGCTGATTTCAATTTTAACATTCTATATTTCACTGATTTACTGTTATTTCTTAGATAACAAGCTAATTTTTGCAATTGTCTCTCTTAGGGGACCACTTCCCTCCAAGATGAACAACTCCCAAAACTCAAGAGTTATTTCTCTTGTGGGGGAAAAAATTAACCTATTAATTTTAGACATTCAGAATTACTTGAAATTTTTGTAGCTCAACCACCCACTAGAATATTTATTCCTTTAGTTCATAGCAAATATTGACACTAATGACAAAACCAACTTTGTAAAAGGAAAAAGTGAACTCATCAGCTGATCGGAGAAAAAATCTTCATTATAATGGAGCTAATATTAAGTATATGTAACTGAAACTATGACCAGATAAAGTATCTTTCTTTGTTTCCTTATCATAATGGAGCTGATGCATACGTAATATATGTAATCAAAACAGCAGATGGATAACTTGAGACTTAGTTTTAACTAGCCGAATAATCAGCTAGTAACTAAAGAAAAAGAAACAAAAGAAAAATGGTGCAGTCTTACCTGGCTGCTAAGAATGACTGATAGTCGAGAAAATCTGACTGGAAATGGGCAGCTTACTCTGTAGAAAGAATATATATTAGAATCATAAAGAAACTTGAAGGTAAAAAACATAAGAGTAATTATGGATGTATTCAAGAAATTACTTAGAAAAATCTCGAATTCAAGGGATAAATTTAAGATTGACATGAAAGTATAAAATGAATATCTCATCATATGAACAGTTAAAAAAACAAAAAAATAAACTATATATAAGTTAGGAATTAATATTTTCATAATATCATAAATGTATTAGGTATCAAGTATGAAGTCATTTTAGGATTATAATTATTGTCTACATTCTTTTTATGTGCTACCCAAACATTTTATCCTTCTTCAAATATATACATCTAAACTAAACCCCCCACACCTACACTTCTGGTAGTATGTGCACACACATACACAAAAAAAAAAAAACCCAACAAACAAAAAAAAAAAAAAAAAAAAAAAAAAAAAAAAAACAATTTTCAATAAATTTTCATTATCCCAAAATCCAAAAAATATTTAGGTTTACAAAATTTCAATGAATTAGTTAGTTCTGTATTAATTACACTTAATATATATCAAACATTAAATGGCAACATTTTTCAAATTGCTAGATTATAATAAATATAATTTTAGTACTAAATTTTGCTTTTCAACTGATTTCATTTAAAAACTAAAACAAACTTCAAGTTTACAATATTCATACCGCTTTCTCTGTAAAAAAATTTTCGAACAAATATATTTCACCTTGTCAGTTGAAAAATGCAACCAGATTTTATACATCTGGTTAGAAATTATTTAAAAACACTATGACAATATGTGTCGATCTCGGAACAACAACCAAAGCTGTTATGATTGAGAACCGTGACAATCTTCAGCATTTCATTGTATATTCTAATTTCAAGTGGTTTCATAACACTTCACAGGAATATTGTCAAACTCTAGTCTAAATGGAGTTAACAACAACAATCCTCACCAAATTTACTGTTTGTCTATCATGTCACGTTAAACTAAACCTATATATAAAACTAATATTCCCTTAATATTATTTGAAGTCATAACCCATTGATTGGTAATCAGGTCTCTTACTAACCAAGCTAAAGTGACAATTCTCTCATATCTACAAATGTATCTATTATATATATATATATATATATATATATATATATATATATATAATAGAAATGTTGCATTTATCATTTGGAATAGAAGTAGAGTTTTGGACCTGCAGCTGCCAGGCTTGTTAAATCTCCAATTTCCTAATTCAGTTATAAGTGTTATATTTTTAGATAATTGAAAAGTTATATTGGCAAGAAAGCTTGCCATAGCTTATATTTATCTTGTTTTGTTTTTCAATTTTGAAGAAAATATATACATCTTAATAATGGTGCTGCTTTTTATACTAACTATATGAGTCACTTATGCCAGCAAACTTTTGACAAAAAAGTGATATGTGAAAAAAAAAAAAAACAAAAAAAAACTACACTCAAAACTTATAGAATTATGTTTATTATGAGAATAATGAATGGATGATTTTTTTTAATATAAAAATTATTTTTCTTTTTTTGAACTAGAGATTTTTGTATTTGACCCCACCAAAAGAGAAACATGGCTGATAGTAGCAGTAGTAGTAATGGCATTACTGAGGAAGAAGTGTTGGCCTGTCTGTGCTGCTGCTGATTTCAAAGACATAGAAAGAGTAATATTCTACATGCATTTGAGGAAGATTTCTTTCTAAGAGTTGTCAGCCAAATATAGCAACAATGTGAATGCATACAAGAGCAAAGGTTGCATGCACATTTGGAAAAATAATTTTTTTATTAAAAAAAACTCTCCATTCATTCAGATGAATAGGACAGATACTTCTTACAATAAACATAATTCTTACATAAGTTTTGAACAGTTTTTCTAGTCACACGCCACTTTTCAACCAGAAGTTTATTGGTAGAAGTGGTAAATATGATAGGTATAAAGAGTAGTACCCCTTACATAGTTCAAAGGAAGCTGGTTTAGTTTCCAAGTACTTGACTTAATCAAAGAGATCATAAGAAATATCTAACAGAAATTGATGATTCTAAATTCAATACATGAATAATTAGGTGCAGGGCTGGCCAAGTGGTTATTAGTACTGAGAATGAACTTGACAAACTGAGACAGTTTGTGTTCACTTTGCACAAATGCCCTTAGGAGAGGTATGAATCCATCTCTCCCCAAAACAATGGATAAAATACTGCAAGATGAAGTGAGTGATGCCACTTTGGGTGGTTGTCACCTCTGAGTCTATTCCACGGAGCTGAGAAAGTTGCAATACGATATGTGGAACAGAAATGGGACAGCTGAAGCCATAACCAGCATAAGGGCTTTACTTACTTAATGGTTAATCTATAATTGAAAATATTCATACCTACAAAATATTTGTTTTTAGTCAAGTCCATTGTTTATTATTAACTACTAGCATACCTCTGTTGTCAAAAATGACTATTTCATTTATTAGGAAACTTGAAATGATGATGTTTGCTTTCAAATCAATTTCAGTTGTTGTGAGCTTGGAGAATGGCATCCTGTTGACAGTTATCTCCCCTGACAATGGTACTGGCAGAGATATGTGCTCTGAGTACTCTGTAGTTATTTTATAAAATCCTTTTTTTTAAAAACTCAAAATAAACTAGTTTAGTATGGCACAAGGCTAGATAGAAAGGAAATGGAGAGAAAGTATGTGTTACACCAATTACCCAAATGTGAAATCCCAGTCTACCAAGAAAATCAGCATTTGAAATTGTGGCTTTTGCATGGACATGAACACTGAGGTCACGTGTTATTTTTTTCTTATATTATTGTACATATATATGCAGTTGAGTCACTTTCAAATAGTAAAAACTCAGCTGATATAATTGTAATGCTTAAAAACAGAAGTGTTTCATGGCATATGATGATAAGACACCATGGGTGACATGGATTTTACAAGTTTATGACGAGTACTGGAAAATATGGCTTGACTAGAAAAATTCATTAAAAAGATATCATATATCCCACAATCATTTTTAATGAATGTCATATTGCTCCACCAATGGCCACTTTTCTTAAAACAATATCTCAAAAGATTTTATCAAATAGTTAATTTCTGATACATTGTGTAAAATCGATTCTTCACTCTCTCAATTATTTAGCATTTATTATGTATTTGCAGTTTTATCACAATCCCCCTGAATACTTTCACTGGCCTGGCTACATTATCAGACATGAAAGAATGCAATATTTATTTATTTTTTTGCAAATGGATGTTTACAATTTCATTTTATAGTTGTTGAAACTAGTTTTTCAAGTTTTAATATTTTTCCTCTTTATTGTGTGTGCGTTTTAAATCTAAAAAAAAAAAATGTCATCTTTTTATCAACTTGCACTGAAATTATCTTTATTTTTATCACCTTAGCAAATGAAAAAAAAAAGGAAAAAAAACAAAAACAAAAAAAAAACACACAGTCGTCAATCATTTCCATACTAAGGGAATATTTTTCCAATTATACTCAACACAGGTCATAAGAAAAAAACCAGCACCGAAAGAAAGAAAGATCAAGGCAACCATGAAATCATGCAAAGTAAATTGTAACAAAGAATGAAGCACCATTAGTTTTAAATGTTTTGATATCTATATATCTTTTCCTGAACAAATCAAAAAGTAAAGCAATAAAAAAAAAAAAAAGGAAAAAAAAAAAAGAAAAGGGGGGCTGGTTAGTCACTCAATAGAAACCATCATGTGACCAATATCTTACCGCAGAATGCTGTGTTCTGGGGGATCAATCGAAAAATTGGAGAAATAAGTGATCTATGAATAAGTTACTTAAACCTTTTGTTGGGTAGTGATCAGTAATGCCTGAATTTTCAAAAAACAAGTGGACACAAACTAAAGGACCAATTTAGCATAAACTTACATTATAAATTGGACCCCCCCCCAAAAAAAAAGACAAAAAAAAATCTAAAAACATTTTTTTCGGAACATAATTAGGAGTAAATGTTTACATTTTCAGCCCACTAGCTCCAATGGTGTGATCAGTATAAATAACACATACATACATACATACACAGCCAGCCAGGCAGAAGAAAAACTGTGTTGACTTTCGATTGATGGTTTCTCAATTGAGCTGGGGGCTTTTAAGGGGAGCCTGGAGGCATGCTCCCCTGGAAAACTTTGAAAATGATGATTGGCTGAATTTACATTCCAGGGCATATCAGCTACTAAAATGGACTGTTGACTAGAAGTCTACTAAAAATATGTTTATAACTTGGCAATTGTGAGTAAAATGTATTTAAGAATATATTACAACAATATATTCTGATTTCACAACTGATATTGTTGTAGAATGTGGGCTGAATGTTTACTTCCCTCATCTAAAATGATATTTTTATAAGAAATCTGAACCAATTTAATAAATCTAATACTTTTTATAAAATGTTAGAGAATTCAAGGTCTGTCACATATTTTTTAATTTGGTTACTTTTGTTTTTAAATTTAGTTACAGTTTTATTTTCTAATTTTCCTGCTTTACTTTTTAATTTGCTCGGGAAAAGGTATAGAATGAAATTAGCACAATGAATCTGAATACATGGAGTTCCTGTTGACAGTGCTATCGTTTCAAATGTATGAATTGGAATATGCTTCAACCAGAAGAACACCAGGTAAAAATCACAAACATAACACTATCCTTATCAATCTTAAATTTTTGACTACTTTTTACCTTCATTTTAATAAAAATTAAAAATATGAAACAAAATAGAAAAATGTATTACATTATTCGGAAAAATGTATTACATTATTCGGAAAAATGTATTACATTATTCGGAAAAATGTATTACATTATTCGGAAAAATGTATTACATTATTCAGAAAAATGTATTACATTATTCTGTTTAGTATAATAGAATCTTGATTTTAGATCATAGTCGTTGGCTGTACAAAAAAGTTATTCAATTGTTGCAAAACTTGTCAGAAAATAAAAATACAAGATTAAACAAAAATTTCTATAAATAACACTATTGGGCCATATCCTCCAAATCTTCCTATACATTTTTTTTAATTAAATATACAAATAAATCAGCTCCCTGAAAGTCATGCCAGAGTTTGACAATCTTATTCCAGACTCAAGATGAACATCTACAACAAAGCCAGTAAAAGATTCATATTTGAACTCTTTAGGCACCATCATGACCAAATTACACACACACAATGCCATTCAGTCAGTAGATGATATATATGCTTAAAATCTTGTGCATCTGACCAATAGGGTGTGCACAAATATGTAGCACGACTCTGAAGTAAAATACTGAAGTCATTCTGTTCCGATTTTGCCATAATTTCCGAATAAAAAGTGCAGGTTTTTTTGTAAAATGTTAAAGTTGTACTGAAAATTCTAAAATCCAAGCTAGCCACCATCTGTCAACATCATATGCTAATTAGGTAATATTTTCTTCCAACATAAAGCTTATACCATATTGATCATATCATTTCTTTATAGCAACCTTCTATCTCAAAGCATTCTTCTTTCTATAGCCCGTCAAAAAACAAAGCTAAATTTATAAATTTGCACTCAAAAACTCGAGTATAAAGGGTTAAACAGAACAACTAGTTACATTGAATTTAGTTCAAAAGAATTATTTTCAAAACTAACAGACAACAGAAGAGAAAATCATGATCAATGGATTCTACAAAAATTTTCAAAATTACAAAAAATATATCATGACAGATCTATTTAAGAATTATGAAATGTATAAAGAAAAAAAAAATCAAATTAAAAGGAAAAGTATGTCAGAAAAAACAACCAACATCTTCAAGTCAACGACGAGAACAGTATACTGATTTTACGTGGCTAGATTACTATGGATGATAAATGACAATTCTAAAAAAAAAAAATTTTTTTAAAATATATATATATATATATATATATATATATAAAATACTATCATATTCATCAAAATCAAAAATGTTAGCTTTTTGCCATCTTATTTTTTTATTTAAAAAGAATCATTGCTCTATTTTGACACCAACACAGGTTGGAAGGAAACATGTAGATTAACCAGAATGGTATATAAACATGTAAAAGTTCCCAATCCAATTAATTTCCCCACACAGACACATCTAAATCAAATTGCACTTTGTGTTCATTCTGTAGTTAATACAAAAAATACTTTAATGTGTCACGAGATTCTTTTCACAAGCAAAATCCAAATAATGAAACCCATTTCAGTTGATCTTAAATAATGCATTCTAATGGTAACTTTAAAAACTAGATTATTCTATCACTTTTGACATATGTTTGAACCATTTCTCTCACTGATTTAGTTTATATATATATATATATATATATATATATATATATATATATATATATATATATATATATATATTATTTGAAACTATTTCCATCAGGCTGCTTAACGCTATGATAAAGAGCCATGCTATATCATAGCAGCTACCTTATCAGTTGCAGGTTCAATTCCTGCAGCAGTCCCATTTTTCTTTAATGGTCTATTCTATTTATGCTGTCTCAGATTGACTCATCCTCCGTGTGACAAGAGGTCATTTCAAATAATATAGCACGTTCATAAATATTCTGTTGGATTATACACCTATATCATAATATATATATATATATTATATATATATAAAATATCATTTTTGTTTGCAAATGTTCAAGAAGTATATAATTTTAAAAAAATACTCCCTGAATCGATGGTTGAAAGCACTTAAACCATTAGCAAACAAGGGAGGGAAAAAAAAAAAAAAAAAAGTCATACATATATATACATTCACACACACACATACATGTCTCAAATTTCATGGGTGAATGGCAGTAATAATTACAGGAAATTAAAAACTTGTCTTCAATTAATAGTATGCAACTCAAATCAGGTGGTAATTCAAGATTTGAAATTATTTTAAAAAAAACAAAAACAAAATAAACACACTAAAGAAAATGAATAAAAACACCTTCAAAATTATCCCCAGTTCCAAATATTATAAATGAAGCAGATAAAACAAACAATTCAAGTTTTGTGAAATCAGACTGATGGAAAAAATCCCAAAGCATACAAGAAAGAAAGAAGAGAACAAACAAAACACAGTTCCCCAAAACCTTTGTAGAAATCTGAAATATAAGTAAGTTTGTATTTGTGCATAAGTTTATTTATGCATGCTCAGGTGTATTGTGTATATTTGCAAGAATACTTTGAAACGTGCTTACGTTTTAGTGTAGAGGGAACAAGATGGAAGGAAGATAATTTTAAGGGTGTTTTGGCGGGGAAGGGTTTATTGTAAGGGTAAAGGGTGTATATCTGATAAAATAAGAGTAGAAGAAATATGTACAAAATCAGGATATGTAACTAAATATCAGTATTAAAAGAAAAAGAAAAAAAGAAAAGAGGAAACAGTAATAGTATCAAAGGATTATTATCAAATAAATATGACTCTAGGGCATCTCGGTAAAACAATTTACATCAGAAATACTTATTCAACATTAAAATAAAAATTAATTTATATACTTATATGAATTGAGTTATAATGATGTATGAAATTTCAAAACAAAAATTACAAGCTTATCAGTACAGAGAAACATTTGCGAGGCACATTTTTTATAAATTCTATATATTTCAGCTGATAACTCCAATTTATCCCATCAATTTAATTTTCAATTCCAGATCTAAATTTATCCGAGTTATTCTTGAAATTAACCACACTTGTACTATTTTTCTTTTTTTACATAAGATATTAAACAATTCCAGTACTTCAGAATTCTTTGGGAGCGGGGAAAGAGGAAAAAAAAAGGATTTGTTTTTGTGACTTCGTTTCTGTAATAGACCTACATAGTAAATATCCTGTCCTATCTCTTAACTGAATTGAAACAAAAATATAGAATCATAGCTATAGTTCGGAATTCTGTGGACGAAATTACAAAAGGAATTGTTCAATGCCCAATGCTGGGATAGTGATAATCTTTTGAAAAATAATGAAAATTATCTTGTACTTAAGAAGTGACAATCATTTGACATGAATATCAAGTAATATTAACATCTGATTTCATATTTTTTCAATTCAAGAAATACCATCTAGTTAAAATTGAAGAGAAAAAGACAAATACTTGAAATTAAAGTAGAAAAAAAAAAAAAATCCCTATTAAAATATTTTAAAGATTAGAGAATAAAATCTAACTTTAAGTATCAGTATCAACAAATTTTAAATGAGAAATCTACAACAAAATTTACTTTAACTATAAATTACCTGTATATGAGTTAAGCTTACTATTTTCATTTGGACTAATTTTCTCACATACTAGTGCCTTTGGTTGATAGTGATTCATTCATACATCTCCGTGACTAAATTCATGAACCAATAACTAATAAACTAACATCTATTTCTAAGTTAGGCAAATCATTTTTCCTATTTAGAAAGCCTTTGATTCACCTCATAGAAAATCATTGCAATCAACTCTTATTCTACTCCACTCTATTTTGATTGATCACTATATAGGGAACCTAGATACACAAGTAATAGGGAAAACTTGAAGTATTCAATTAATTTTTTAATGAAAAAGTACAATCAAAATATATCACTGTTTCATTGATTCTTCCTTGAATAAATACAATTTGAAAAATTCAACAATTAGATAAAAATGAATTTAGAAAAAGTATTATTATTGTAATAAATAATATAAATGAGTGAAGATATGAAGTTGACAAATGGAAATACTGTCTTAAATGTATGTTAGGTAATTGCTTTTTTGTTCTATTCGAGTGTAGGGTTGCAAGATTTGGCTAGAAGGGGAGATAATCAGAGCTTCATCTTGGAGACTTACCCAACACAGCATTGGAATAGCGCCAAATTTGGAAACAGTGAATCTGGAGGCAGAGGGGTCCTGCTAAAGAGGGAAAAATCAAGTAAGTCTGGAGGCAGATATTCAATACCATGTCTACCAGAAATATTTGGAGCTATTTCAATGCTTGTGTTTGGTAAGTCTCTCAGATGAAGCTTGGATTATCTCCCCTCATGGGCAAATTTAGCCACCCTGATTGTGTGCCATACAAGCAAACACTGAGGTCCGCTTTTTTGGGTGGAACAGGTCGAAGAGATGAATACACACCAGAGAAGGAGGAAGAGGAGAATATAGGAAGGTTTGATGTGGTTGATTTACCAGTACTTACTGTTTAATCCTGCATGAAAAATTAAAAACAAGATAGAATAGTGTAATTAATTTCTAATGGTCTCGACCAGGATGGGCAATTTAGACATGATTTTCCAATTTTTTGATTCTGGAAGTCACTCACAAATTTCGAAAAATTGAAAAAAATAAAAACATCTCAATTGGCAACACTGGACTTTAAAACATGTAGAAAGTTCTAGAAAAAAAAAATCTAAATATTGTCAACACCAACTCAAATTCGAGAAAACAAAACATAAGAAACATCTAAATTGTCAACCTTGGTATAGAGAGGCATTGAACATGAAAGTAAAAATGAAAGTGGTTAATGTTTGATACCTTATCAAAGGAAAGAGACTGTTAGCCAAATTGACAGCCTTTTTTTAAGTTAAAAGAAGGCTTATAAAATACAGAGAACAATTAATAGCTTTTTTCATAGACCCTTGAAAGTTCATGTAAAATTAATTGTCTGTTTTGATTTTTGCCAACAATTTCAATCATAGTGACTGAAATGGTTTTGTATTTTATTACTAGCAATAGTTGAAATTTAATGTATTTCCTATTATTATTTTGGAAATAAATGTTTGATTATTCACGCCCTGGAAAAAAGAAAAAAAAAAAAAAAGAAATGTTTCTGAAATGTCAAACATTTGTTGAAATGTTGAACCATAAGTCACAAACTTTGTTTTTGCTAAGGGGCAATAGTATCTTTAAAGTTCATCGGCTCTTGTTATGATGAACAATATATTAACAATTATCTCATGCAATGTAAGCAGGTTTATTCAGGTTGTATTTTCAACTCTCACAGCATCTCAAATTTTTTATTCTCTAATTATCATCAGAGATGATAAATATTGGAAAATAGTCAATTAAAATACTACTTGGCTGAAATAAAGATATGTCCACAATGATCAAGTATATTAAGGGATACCGAAAATTGCAATTTTATTTATCATCAGTCAAAAAGATAAAAGAATATTGTCCACTTATGTAATGGTTAGCACGTTTGCTACACACGCAGAAGGTCCCAGGTTCGATTCCTGGTATGGAAAACAAATTTCCCTATGCATTCAGCTACTGAGTACACTCTAAATTGTGTAATTTGGGGTGGAGGCATCCCTTCCATGGCCTTGCATTCTGCCAAGGGATGGTCATAAAAACTAGTAGGGATAAAGCTCAAGTCTCTACCAGGCTTGAGACTTGCAAGGATCACTAAGCTGATGCATATGATGGAAGCCAGGACATCATCACCAGCCAGTCATACTTCAATGGGCCTTATCTCACAAGTGATGGACACTACCTTTTTTAAGAGGATATTCATGCTAATCTTTAATTTATCAATTCTTCCATGTTGTGTATCAGTGGTACTTTTTTAAAAATAAATTAAGCTGTGTACGTACTGAACTCATCATCTTCTAACTTTAAATTAGGTGTCCCTCACAATCAATAATCAGAAATTAGTATTAAAAAAAAAGAAAAAAAAAAAGCACAAATCATAGTAAATTCAATTTCTATGTATGTATACATCGCTGCTTTGAATTAAAATAGAAGCAGGTTTGATTAGTCGCTCAATAGAAACTGTCACATGACCAACAGTATGTTATGGAGGTGATCAATGAAAAAGTTGAAATAAGAGATGGACAAATAAGTTACTTTCACCTTTTGTCTGATCACTATGACGTTCAAATTTTTATGAAACAAGCAGGCACAAAATAGAGATCAATTTTGCATGAACTCACATTGCATTGAACCCCCTACAAAGAAAAATATTTTGAAGGGAATTTTGGGGAAAAAAAAAAATTTTCTTGTCATCATCAATCTTTCAACATCCGTCGTTGGACATAGACCTTCCCAAGGATCCGCCACATTTCTCTATCATGGGCGTCAATATTCTGTCTGCCTTGGTTGCACATGTGACCTCCAGGGATTGTTTGCCATTCTTGCAACATGGCCAGCCCATTGCCATTTGAGATTATAAATGGATTCTATGATGTCCCTGACTCGTAAATGTTTAAATTTTCAGTTTACTAAAAATAAAATAACAGTTGCTGAATGTTATTCTCTCTTTTATACATAAAAAAAAAATCTTAATTAATGGGTCTTGTATCATGTTAGATACACCGGATTTCGTAACATCATCAAAGTTAAGCAACATTGAGCCTGGTCAGTATCTAGATGGGTGCCGTAACCAGCTGGGGAAGCATTCCCGGCAGCCTGGCTGATCTCCAAAAATATTAAGAACTTCTTTGTTTTGGAAGCCATCAGCATAACCAAAACGAGAAGAACTTGGGCACGACACTTCCTCCATACTAAGCACCAGGGCATAACAGCTAAAAGCTATTTACCCATGGTAACCTTAGCCGACAAGAGTCTCAGAGATCTAAGACATTTCATTTGTAGCTTCTACCACCACAGTCTATTAGTCACACAAAATTCACATACAGGTCATTTCCTCTTTAATAACATCTAAGTTAACACAATTCCCCAGAGATAATTTTTCCTTGAAAGTAAAATACTATCCCTTAATTTTACTTTTTCACATATTTGAAGCTAAAGGTTTTTTGGACAGTATTTCAGATTAACACATGACAGAAAATTTAGAAATTCAGCTTACCTGAGATATACTTCTAATTCTACTTCTGTATCTGCAGAGAATGTATCATTTGTGAATCTCCCCTTGCATTCGACTGAAAAATAAAATGAAAAATAGTTGTGATCCTGAAATCCTATACCGAAGCAAAATAAACATTAATAAAAGCTCTTCTCAGCTATCAGCCTACATCATTTTCATACAAAAATCATCATCAAAAAAGTTTTTTTTGTATTATGCAACACCTCTTAAATTTAGTACTTTTTTTTCCATTTTTTAGATGTGTCCGTACATCTCAATAATAATACTCTTTTCAGTCAGTTGTTTACAGTTACTTTCCAACAGAAAGAGGACAGAAGAGAATGTCTGACATTAAAAGAACATCGATTCTGATCACTCGATGATGTATCAAGCATTTTTGTTTTTTTAGTGTTGCCAAGTGCATGTTATACACAAATAATCATGGTAATATTTTGATAGAGACTCAATTTCGACATTGTATAAATTCAAAGATTTTGTTATGCAGACTTTTTAAGATTAACAAGGTTAAGAACTGCACCATTACAAATGAAAAATGTGGTCTTTCAACCAAAAGAAAATTAGAAGAATGCAACAAAATTCAAACATCAATTGCAAGAATTATCTTGGAAGTGATAATGTCTACAATTGATCGGTTTCTGTATCAAATGAGAAAATTGTTGATCTTTTTGATAAATATCAACCAGTTAACTGGAACAGACTTTTAGAGGTGTCCAAACATCTCTATAGACATTTACCACTGGTTTGTTTGTCAGTCTCACTTATGTTAAACAACAGAAAGAGAAAAGAGGATGTTATTATCATTCATTTTGTTCTGTTGAAAAATATAACAATGGACATGTTATTCACAACTTCACTTGATTGAAAAAAGCCTAGTAAGCTGTTTGAGACAGTTTGTCCCCCCGGCTGTATAACCTGGAGCTGCAGGTTCCTCGGGTGAAGTATTTAAAAACTTGTCAAGTTTTTGTTTGAATGAGAGTTTGGACACCAGTTATTTTTGATGTGACGTCATTACAAGGACATCAATTTATTTTTTACCAGCTATGATATCATAATAGAATGCCCAAGGTTAACATTTTTGTATATTTGAAGAAGCCAAAAAATGCCCATATACGATTTTTATCAAAAATAATAGTGGTAGAATATTCCCTAATTACAGTATTTTACAAGTACAAGAATCAATTGACTTTAAGAGCGATTACTTGCTGTTCTTCATCCTCCTCTTCCTACTACTACCACCACAAATGGTGGACATCTCATTGAACTTACGGTTCTTGTTTAAAACCATATTTAGAGAACTGAAGGAATTTTTTTTTAGCATTCTTTTAATATTTTTCAGTTACCAATGAAATTACTCACTAAAAGGAACAATATTTTGCATTTCAACTCTGTACAGGCCACTAGCAGCATCACTGCTTGCCCATAAGTTACGAGCTTTCTCCACACATGATGGCTCTAGGCCAGGCTCTGGTTCTGGTGAATCATTCTGAAACAAAACAATTAAATATCAAAATTTCTAATCAATTAAATTTCAAAATTAATCTACAATTCAAAGAAATGTATGGCTTTATAAACTGATTTAATCTGGAATACTAAAATATTTGAAACAAAATGATTATTTTTAATGAAATTGCAATAAACGCAAGAAAAGATTTTTTTAAAAGAAAGAAAATCAATCAATCGGAAGATTTTAATCTTATATCTGGACACCAGATGCAAATCTTTATACTGTATTTTCTGGCAAATGTGAAGTGCCTAAAATTTTGCAGGTATATTCTCAAAATTTAAACATGAAATAGCATTTACATCTCTTTTTGGTCTTTGGAAAAGGAAATAAAATACATTCCATTGTTAGATTATTAATAAAAATATGATACTTACAGACATCACCCTAATAAAGTTCATCAACACCCGAGTTTTTTCTTCTACTGGGCAACATATATCTGTAGATGTATGTAAGGAAACATTCAGGGGGAAAAGTTGAAAATAGATATTTAATATTTAAATCATCTCTGATGAACAAATAAGAACCTATCATCTGTAACTTTGAAAAGGGTTATCAACATACCATCTTTTTTTGGATAATTTGAACTCTTCTTTTTATCTTCAATGCACTCTTTACTTATTTATGTTGGCATCATCATGGAAATAACATGACATCTTTTATTCATGTTGAGGTTTGTACATACAATTCAGTTGTAAAAATTAAAGATTTATGTTGCGTATCTAATTGCTAGAGAATAGTAAGATTTTTTTCTATTTCTCAGTCAATAAGATTTGACTCTTCCTCTTAAAGGCGATGTTTAGTTACTTTTCTGAGAAAAAAAAAAAAAAAAAAATCCTCAAATAGAAATTTAATTAATAAATCAATTATTTCACATGGAATAAGTAGCATTGCTATCAGCAACAGTTAACAATTTCATGATAGAATAATTCAAGTTAGATCATTTGTGTGTTTACTGTAGACCTTATTATAGCCGCATGTATTGCTTGCTTCCTACTTTTTAATGTTTTGAAACCAACTATATAAAACTAATGAAGAGGGAAGATGTCAATTCTACATTAATGCAATATCCTTTCAACTAAATCTAAAGGTAAACAAAAAATGCAAACAAAATTGATCTGTGTTGATCCATATTTAAACAGCCAACTACAGTAGAAATCTGCTCAATGTCAATATCATGAATTTTGATTTCAATGAATATGTGGACCATATTAAGCTTTCTTTTAATTTACTGAATAAAGTTTGATAAATGCTGTGAACATGTGGATTATGAGGATTAGACATGATCTTATTTTCATGGTCTAGCCTTGTCGATACTAGGATAGAACCACTTAATAACCAAATGATGTAATGTCAGGTCGAAAATTGAATGGGGGGCAACTGAACTGCCTTTGGATTTTCTGAATGATGTTCATTTAATGTGGCAAACTACCAAACTTACTTATTTACTGAACAAGGGACAACCATCAGGTATAGCAAACCTTTGGCTTTAACAACAACCCCCTCCCCCTATTAGTTTGTGATAGGGAAGGATTACGGTAAAGCTCACTAAACATTTTGACAATTATACATACCAAATTTAATTGCAGAAATACATCATTAAAAGAAGCAAAGGTTTTGTTATCTTGACTTGGAATCAAATTAATTTCTGTATAACTACTAAATATAGTACCTCTATTTCTAAGTCAATTAGTACCCTGCTTTTGGGGTCTTAAAAAGCAATAACTATTAGAAGCAGCAAAAGTCTAAGTTTGTCTACTGAACACTAAAATGTAAATACCATAGTAGTTATTGGTAAACTGTTAATTTATATCAAGAGATATAAATAAACATAGTAATAGCAATATTAAACTAAGCCATATCTTCTCGCTTGTAAATAAAGTATTAAATCCGAGCATGTTTTCCAGAGTTGTTTTGTAAAATTTTTACACAGACAAGGTTAAATGTACAAATAGTTATTTAAATACCAAAAGTAAGTATAACTTCTTATAAGGAATGATCGATAATACCTTATTTGTTGATATTTGAGAAAGAAAACTACATTTTTTAATTTGAAAAAAATACACAGGATAGCAACACTGAAAATTTTCAATATAATGTACATCTTCATTCGTCAGTTATTTAAATTCAAATGAATAAAAATGCGACATTCACATTTTGAAAGTTTTCTATTCATTTGAATTTAAATTACTGACTTGAGATATACAAAAGTAAATATAGTTGTGTTTTTATCACTTGGAGAAAAAACCCAACAAAAACAAAGATACAGAGATATGTTCCTACCGATATCCTCTGAAGCCCCCGACACAATTTAATATTGAACAGAAAGTGTAATCAAAAGGATACGTTGGCCAGTGAGTTCCAAGCATACAGTTATATAGTCGTGCACTTTAGCCGTAAGATAGGCACATTTAAGTGACGTCTGCAAGAGGAAGGTGAGCAATGGCCACCATCGCTCAACCCGATAGTCCCACATCACTTTATTCAACATCCTAGAAACAGAAATTCATAAAAAAAAAAATAAAAAAAAATCAATAGAAAAATTTCATCCAATGTGTTGATTTTGACTATAAAACTTTAATTTTTTTTTTTTTTTTTTTTTTTTAAATGGTTAGATTTTTATCAGATAAGGAAAAAAAAAAAAAGGGGGGGAAAAAAGGGGGAGGAAAGAAAAAGGGGGGGGAGAAAAAAGGGGGAAAAAAAGAAAAAAGGGGGAAAAAAAGAAAAAAGGGGGAAAAAAAGAAAAAAGGGGGAAAAAAAGAAAAAAGGGGGAAAAAAAGAAAAAAGGGGGAAAAAAAGAAAAAAGGGGGAAAAAAAGAAAAAAGGGGGAAAAAAAGAAACAAGGGGGAAAAAAAGAAAAAAGGGGGAAAAAAAGAAAAAAGGGGGAAAAAAAGAAAAAAGGGGGAAAAAAAGAAAAAAGGGGGAAAAAAAGGAACAAGGGGGAAAAAAAGAAACAAGGGGGAAAAAAAGAAAAAAGGGGGAAAAAAAGAAAAAAGGGGGAAAAAAAAAAGAAAAAAAAAAGAAAAAGGGAAAAAAAAACCAGTCATATCCAGCTGAAAATGGTTAATTTAGTAACCTTGGAGGGATACTTTACAGTAAAGGCCAAGCTACATTCCAATTGGTTTATAATTGCAAGCCTCCTCATCTGACTAATCTTGACACTAGTTCATTTGAACTTTGCTAAATTATTTACCAATGTCCAATCATCACATTATTCTTTTCAGGTGTAATCAGTAAAATTTTGTAAGATTTGATAAGGAATTTAATTATAGCAAGAATATTTCCATTCAGTGCGGTGCTCTGGAGATTCTACAAGGTTGAGATTTCTTTAGTCAGTATAAAGGGAATTCATAGCGCTAGTCAAAAAGAACCACGGCTAACACTCGGCTTTATTATTTACTTTCATCTTAATTTTTAGTAGTTTTTAATCACAACTCAATTCCAGCAGTCACTCTCATTCACTGCCATAGAGTGATGGCCTGAGTTGAGTTATGATAAAAACAACTCAAAAGTTAAGATGAAGGTAAATAGTACTCAAAATTAAAACAATGGGTTACAATACTTCATCTAATCATTTGAAAAAAAAAAAATCAAATTGCAACACGAATAACAGTACATGTATGTGAGTGCGTGTGAACATGAACAAGTTTGTATTCTCAGGCTTCCTAGATTTCAAACAAATTTTTTCTATAATGAATACATGGACTCCTAATCAAGTTATTTTAGAAAGATTGGATTACTTTTGAAATACATTAGAGCACCTGTACAATACCACCTATAAGTCTATAATTTTTTTGAATATGTAAATCCCAAGTTTTAACCGAGCAGTTTGCTCATGCAATTAAAAAGAAAAAAATATTATAATTATCCTTATCATCATTATTATTATCATTACTACTACTACTACAACAACGACGATAACAATGATGATAATGAAAAATAATTAAATAAATAAACTTACATCAAAGCCTTATTGTAATCCTTAGCATGGAAATACTCTTCTCCCATTTGTACCACTGAAATAAACAATTTCAAAATATCAAATATAATAAATTTTAAAATACTCAGGAGACATTCTGACAATCATTTATGACAAATGTGTATTGTAAGATGTTAAATGGAAATGGAAATGAATAATTTCTGTATGCCTACAAACCTCACTAAATATGTTACCTCGATCTGTAAGTCAATTAGTACCTAGTTTCGAGGGTACTTGAAAGCAATAACTATTAAAAGAAGCAAAAAAAAAAAAAAAAAAAAAAATTTGATCTATCCATTCTTGTCTTCCACAGATTTACGATACATAAGGAACGAGAAAAGTTTTTTTGTTTTCTAGTAAGAGGACAAGATGGTGACAAAAAATAGTCACTAATATACCAACCAAATCGATTCATTCCAGAAATATAGTGTGTATAATAATATTACTGAATAAGTTGTCGAATTCTACTGAATTAATCATTTATCAGTATGATGAACAGTGACTTTCTATTTTACTGTCCATAACAATGGACTCTTCCACTCAGGTAACAATGATAAAAATATCTCCCAACCACGATTTGAAAACAACAAACTGAAAAAAGTCAAGTAGTTTCTTAAAAAAATTTTTTTTTAAATTTCTTTATCATGTAATAGAAATTCAATTATATTTGAATTTTTTCACAGGTATTAACTAGTATTGAAATGAGTAGACAAAAGAATGAAGAAAAAAAACTTACTTAGATGTCTTTTCATCCTGGGTGATTTGTATTTCTTGAACTGTGCAACAGCACTACTCAACTGAGGAATAATAATCCACTGTTGATAGGAAGAACATCGATTATTTAGATGGGAAAAAATTATAAGCAATCATACGGAGAAAATTCATCCAAATTTTTTTTACCAAGTTCAAAAAGTGAAGAGAGAAAAAGAAAAAAAAAAAAAAAAAGTAAGAGAGAGAAAGGGAAGAAAAAACTAAGACAAGTAGAAAAACAAAAAGAAATTTATGCAGAACATCAGATCTGTTTAGTAATTTGTTACAATTATTGTTACTAAGTCGCACATGAATTTTAACAACAGACAAATAGACATACATGAGCGAGTACATATACAGTGTTGAACATAAATAAGTACACTCCTAACATTTAAAAAAAAAAAAAAAAAAAAATTAATTTTCTCATAAACCAAACATAGCAGGATTTTACTATTTCTAGAGAAACGTTATACAATCAAAACAAAAATCAGGTAATATTGATTACTAAACTCTACAGCATTTAAAATGTTACCAAAGATACTTTCACGGGGGTATACTCATTTTTGGATGGCATCTTATTCATAAAGAGTTTGAATGCTATAGAGTTTAGTCATAAATATTACCTGATAACATCCATTTTGTGTGATGTTCTGCTAGAAATAAATTTGTGCTTATGTTTTAGTTAAGAAGAAAATTAACTTTTTATAAAAAACTAGTAGGGGTGTACTCATCAATGAGCAATACTGTTCCTCTTCAAACTTCATAAGCAAAGGTAAAAAAAATTTTTTTTAAAATAATAAGAAATAAAAATGTTTTACCGAATGGTCCACTTCCAATTCTAGGTTCTGTAATGCTAAAATCCCTTCTTTTTCTTTAACGATATCAGGTGGATCAATACCTGGAAATAAGAAAGTATCATTAGAAAAAAAAAAAAAAATAATCAATCGTAACAGTTGGCAGACAAATTAAGTAATGGAAGAGCAAGTATATAAAAATACAGGTAAGTAATATAAATTTTGTATCTTGATACTCCCCAAGCACTGAAAAGTATGTGAAGTGGATGTACATATAGATATACATACATAGACATTACATAGATAGGTAGTTGACTGAATATTCATGGATATCCATTGACGCATGAATTTTAACAAAATGTTACTAAACTGCTACACCTCAGTTACTATTTGTAAAAGTAGGTCATGACTAAGTAACCCAACTTTATACTAAGTATTTCTCTGGGGGTAGAAAATATGTCATGATCACTAAAGAAAGTGGATATCATACAGGAGGACAAAGTACAAGTAAACAATACCGGTGCAGTATACACCGATTGGTTAAACAAGTGTTGCTTACTCTTGGACTAAAATCTTGACCAACAGTATGAACTTGTTAGTATCAATACTATATTAAGTATCCCTAAGATCAAAAGGTTATTGAATTAAAACAAGACTGGTTATTTCAGGGTTAGATTTCACTCTGACGGAAGCTCGAAGTTTAAAAAAAAAAAAAAAAGTATTTCAACTGCTGTACAAATATTTTTCCTTTAACAGACAAAAATCTTCAAATTTGGCCATGGAAGGGGACTTAATAAAATACCTAGATATTTTTCTGGATAAATAGTATAAAATTCTAGATATAATTGTAGGCCTTTTAGATATTAGTTGTAAATTAGCTGTGTCCATAACTTTCTATTTTCTCTTTCTTTTTCTTTCCCTTCCTTTCTTTGATTGATTAATCTACCTATCATTTTGAACTTTTCAGTTTTTATTCTTAACCTGAAGTCTGAAATTGTCATTGTTGTTAGACAGGGAAAATAAAATTAAAAACTCAAGAGTTTCACAAAAATAAAGACTTCTGAATAAAATACAATCTAGTAAATCAGAGGTCAGCAAACATTTTGGGAGGCAGGCAAGGTTAGAAAGATTTTCATACCTTGCAAGTCACGGGGAATGAAAAAAAAAAAAAAAAAAAAAAAAAAAAAAAATGAATCAATGATCATATGAGGCTATGGAAACAGCTTGTTTTTTTAAATAACTTTAATGTTTTTCGTTATAAGAGTAAATACCTACATGAACTTCCATGTACAATTAATCAATGAGAACTATGAAATTCATTTTGGGGACAAAATATGTTCAAATATGTTTTGTGGAGATCACTGGACTAGCAGGAATATGTAGTGAAAACTATTTTAGCGATAAAACATTGATTCATTTGAGGCCAATATAAAAATGAGACTTTTGAACTATTTTTTTTATTCCAAGTTTTATCGTTCGCTACCAAAAGTAGGTGAAGAAAGAGAAATTTTATATGCAACGTCACATATCTTATCTTATAATTCACTGAAGTCAGTCAATCCATCTGCTTATGACAGCCTATTGCAAAAACTATTCAAAACTCCGATGAAATTTTCTGTGTGTACCAATTACCAGGTTTTTAGCAAGTAAGTTTTTGAAAATCATCTCCAAAAACGTTTGTGGGTTATGGGTTTTTCATTTTTTTGAATTTCAGTTATACAGAGAGAGGGAGGAAATATCTTTCATTTTTCAATTTTAATTTTACTTTTTTTATTCAAAAAGATTCAGTTTGTTTTCAAGAAAGAGTGTGAGACGAACTTTCAATTTCAATGTTGAATTAATTTTTCTTTCATTTTTAAATGAGATCAAAGAGAAAAAGAGAGATTAAATTTCATTCTTAAATTCTACTTATATTTTTTTAAGGTGATTCTGATTATATATTTTCATATTGTCACTCATCCAATGTAAATGTAAAAGAAAAATAAAAAAGTATAAGAGATTCAATGAAATAAAAATGGGTATGCACTCTTAGACAAGGTTTCTAGTGACAGCAAAAAATGAAATGTCTAAATGGGGAAATGGAAATGCTCTCTCATATGCAAAGTTAGTTTTATGTTTCATTGATGAGAGAAAGGGAATTTATTATTTCAACTTTAATTTTTATCAAAAATTTAACAAAACTTTGAGATGTTTGAATAGATTTAAAACAAACACACAACTGCAACATATATGCACCAATTTAATAATACACCTACACTTCTTTGCAACAGTAGCCTCTCCCTTTTTCTAACAGCGTAAAGAAAAGGTAATGATTCCTGAAGTTATTTCTTCCAAGAACTCAAAATCAACTTTGATGTGAAAAATTTTCTCAAGCAAGACCACTCAAAAAAAGGGCCCGATTAGTTTTGTTTTGTTATGTCTGAAACTGATCATGAAAAGTAAACATTGTTAGGTTACAAAAAATGAACAATTAATTTTAAAAAATACATAATTTTATACGAGTTTTGAAACAAAATGTTCTAATACAAACATTTTTTCAACAATTATTCCTATTGCGAATGGAATGCAATAATCAATGTAAATATTTATTTACACTCTCAGGATTGCCAACAACCAGAAATAAATAGGAAGAATATCCGGTAATTTCCAATGATAAATTAGCTATATAAAAGGAAAAATGAATATATTCCGAAAAAAAGATATATTAAAATTTGCTTAATTATTTTAGTTATGATAATATGTTACAAAAACTATTAGTATTAGTACTACTACTACAAGTACACCTGCTTGCCATGATCTTGCGAATGTTTAGAGGCACAAAAGTTCACTTTTCGAAAAAAATTTTCTCCATCCAAACTTTGGACAATGTGTGGTTTGTGGAGAAATAATGCAATTCACAACCCATTCTTCCCTTCATATTATAATTCAGAGTGGTACACAACAGTAATCACGGGCTAACTATACAATTCGTTATATAAACAAATACAGATTTTTTTTTTTTACTCTGGCTGGGACCCAAAATAGTTGGCCATGACATAAGGAGGGATCCCCATGAGCAGACATAAATTATGGATACTGTCTTTTTTGTACAAGTGAACTCATTTTTTAGCCATATGGGGATATATCAAGAAAGGAAAATTGAATGTGATTTTTAAGACCTTTTGGTCATCAAATGTGTGTCCATTTGGAAAGAAGTTATTTTGTTTCAGTTGATCTTGCCAGTAAGTAGTGGTCAAAAAATTATTACAAAGGGTCAAGATACATCATCTAACTAATAATGAATAAGAATGAAATGATAAATAAAAATTTACTTTGATGTCCTTGTCGCCACGGTCTTTGCCCATAAAAGTCTAGGTTGTTGAGATTTTCCAAAGGATTCCAGTTTAAAGGAGTAGATAATGGCTGAAAATGAAAACCTCATGTTTTAATTTCAATTAATAATGTATATTGTAATACATTTATTGAATACATTTTATCATTGTTAATAAAGTTATTAATATTGCCATAACTTAAATTGATGAAACCTAATTTGTAACTTTTTGACAAGCACAAATCATTCAGTTTTTTCTGACACTTCCGGCTCTTTTTTCCATCTTTGATGTAGTCACAACATATCATCCTATTCAGGTGTAAAATGCAATATCTGTAAGGAGAAAAGTCTCTCCTACTGGTCTCTTCTTTCAGTGGTTCAAAGGGGAAAGGAAAAAAAAAGGGAAAAGAAAAAGAGTATCTAACATAAAATTTGAAAATAAATTGCAATGCTTGCAAATATTCTATATCAGTAATGTTTACAGTAAAACTTGTTCCCTGATGAATTAACCAAAATATATTTACTACATCAGAGATGAAAAGAAAAAAAAAGAGCCTGATTCATCAGTTAAAAAAAAAAAAAAAGAGAGGGAGAAGAAAAGAAAAAAGTGGCCATTTAAATGAATCTTCTCTAAGTTGTATACAAGTCATTGTTTTTCAAATTGTTAACCTACGTACTTAAACGTAAAGAAATAAAGAACAATTCCTTACTAAAATGCCATTTTGAAAAAAGGTGTTATTTTGGTCATTTTTACTATTTATTGGTAACTAACAAATTCACTGTATATAGTCAGCAATAAGTAAATGGAAACTATTCTCTGCTATTACACTTTTATCACTTTCAGTGTCAGAAGATGTTGATTAATGTTTTGGTAATTGTTTGGATGAGGTTCGCAAAATTCTTTTTTTGCCAACAAAATTGTCAAACAATTACAAACAAGCTACTTTATCTGTTGAGGGAAAAAAAAATTTAAGTGAAAAACATTCATTTTTGGCCCTTTCAAGAGAGAACAAATTTCCTTTCATTTCTGATACCTTGAAGGAGAAAAAAGTCTCCTGTCATTTTTTACCCTTTACAAGGAGAAATAAGTCTCCCTTTACATTTGACCTCTTGAAAGTAAATAAAGTAAATATTGAATGTAGGGTTCCACTCAAGCATTAATGACTTTGTAAATAGCCCCCCTAACTTCTAGGACCCCTAAAATTCTTTTTTTTCCCCAAAAACCTTTTTAAAACTTTTCCTTAGGTCTATTGACCATGCAAAAACATTAATTCAAAACCTTCCCTAGACTATGCGAATTTGGTTGAGCTGCACCTATATTAAGGTGTGTTTTATAATATGACAGAATACCTACTTAGAGAGACAGGGATTTAAAGAAAAAAAAGAAAAAAAAAAGGACAATTTTTTTTTCTTAAATCTTTAAATTTTTTTTACTTAATACAAGTTTAATGATCACCCCTTTATCCCAATTTTTTGATTAATCATGCTGCCAAAAGACTCGTGACAGTTTCTATTTTTTTTTTTATTAATCCTCTTGTATCCCCCCCCAATTTTGCAAATCCAAATTGGGGTGTATGTATTCTTGAGGTTGGAATGTTCTAGACAAGGGGGAAATACATTAGTTTAAATCATTGTGGGTTAATTCCTAGTATTCTTGGTATTTTTCAAAATAAGAAAAGTATTAAAAATCCACTCACTTTGCAGAGTTCTTTACAGAGTTGTTTACGAGCAATAGCTAAATTGGCTGCTTGTTGATAATAAAATCCTGGATGCTGTGTTTGAATTGCAGTTAGTCCCAATTTAATTGCTTCATCAAATAAATCACCAAATATCTGAAATCTAAAAAAACAAAAACATGTTAGTAAATTTAAAAGACACATGCAAGAAAGACGTCTAATTGAAACTACAAAAAAATTGGTCCAGGTGTATTTGTGTGTATGTATATATGTATGTAGGGATAGAAAATTTTGATAACTGAACTATGGGTAAATGGATTTATGCTAAGACTTACACTGTACACTCATTATAACACAAAAGCCGGGGTCCTTAATTTTGTACTACATCATTAGTGAGTCTGTGTAATGAATTTTCCATTTTTATGAACCTTGACCAAACTTTTTCTCTTAGGTGTAAGGGGAATGGGTGTCATTTCCTGACAGCAAGTGGAAATAAGTGTAAAGTTACAGGAATTAATCTATTAGTATCATTTGATGGGGATACTCAATGTATACTGGCAGAGTAGAGAGGGTATAGCAGGAAACATATGAGAGAGAGAGAGAGAGGAGAAAGATGTGGAAGTAGAAAAAAAAAAGAAAAAAAGTATTGAAGATCTATACAGTAACAATAATCAAAATAATCCTAACAATTCAACAGTTAGAAGCTTTTGGGATAATTAATAGAATCATTAAAAGATATATTAATATCGATATTACCATGAATACATTTTTCTCCCTCTTGCTTGGGTCATTGTTATTACATTACCTCGAGAGAGTTTGATAATGCATTAGTAATCTTTTCAATGACAGATGAAAGAAAAAGAGCGATGAATTATGTTTATTGAATACTGAAATGCTTTAATCTAATTCATTCCTTTTTCACTGTTGGTGTAAACTTGGCCTCTCTAGATTTGATACTTCTGTGCTCCTGATAGAGCTGAATTTAACTTTTAAATCTGCATGACATTTGTAAGGGGTCTCTCAACTTTTGCATTTAATTATTATTTTGAGAGTCAAATTTAATGTTTTGAAAATTGGAATCCAGCTCAAACAGCATTATAAGCAATTCCACATTATATCAAGCCACGTTATAACAGGTCTATGGTGTACTTTATTTAAAAAGTATTCAGTAGTTTAATATTTCAATCAAATAGATAGTGTATTTTAAATCAATTTACAAAAATAGACAAGCTAGCATATTTCTTTGCATAAAGTATTCATTTATATAAAACAACTGGTTCTGTCTGTCAGTGTTAAATCATTTCCTAACATCTGTTTATGTAATTTATGCATGCTTTGCTAGGGGTTTTAATGGTTTACAAAGATATAGAACTATGTGTGAATTTTTCTTGTTGGGATCATTAGTTGTTTACCATGTAACCGTTTCAGGGATTCAAGAACAAAACATCTGTATTAACAAGGTTCCCCAGCAGTGTTATTCAAACACCAGCTCCCCTGAAGTTAAGATTCTAATATTTACCTTTGTTTCATTTTTTTTTTAGGGCTGTCACATAAATACATGCAGTTTGTTATTCTATATAGGGTATTATCATGATGTATTGTATATGGAAATTATTTTATACCATACATTGTTTAATTTTTTTTTTAAATAAAAGTCTAATTTGTATAGGTTACCCCAAAAACATTTGACAATGATGGATCAGTAGGTATAACATCGGATATTGACTGGTGTTTGTGTCACTTCTGTTGCATGTTTACCCATGTGAATATTAAATCCATATACTAGCTGGAAATATATACACACATATATATACTAGTTTTTAGCTACTTCCTGGAGGAATTCCAATGTTCACTCCCAGACGTGGGTGCAGGGGGCCTTCTGTATGAACTAGCTTTCAATTTATAAAAGAGTAAAAAAGAAATTCTTACTGTTTAGACATCCAAGCACTGTGATCAAATACTAAATCAGGAATTCCAACTCTGCCTTTGAAATAATCAATATGCTTTCTGAACTGTGCAATTGCATCTAATGGAGCATTGTGTTGAAAGGATAATCGGCAAATCTGTAAAAAAAAAAAATAAATAATTCAGTCTTGATGGATAGACAGATTTCTCAAGAATCTGCATGTTGGTAGCATGTTCATTTTATCTAAATTTCTATAATGAGGAATTATCATCATTACACATGGATTTACTCAGATCAATGTTATCATCTATGATGCTTTAATCAGTTTTATGTCTCTGTACTATGGCTCAATGAATATGTTACAGGACACAAGGAGGAAAGACAGATGGACAGACAAGAAAAGAAAAGACAAACAGAGTTAAATGAATAATGCAATGCTTTACCTTGTAATTGACAAATCCAGCAATTGTTTTAATTTCCAGCAAATTAGTGTCATGCATCCGCAGCTCCAAAATATGGCCATATGCTAGTTTATAATGTCTGCAATTTGAAGTTTTAGAAAAATTATAAACAAAAGATTTGGAGGGAATTTCTGCTTAATCCATAATGCAAAGACAATATGAAATGCAAGATGTACGTGAGAATTTGGACATAGGTATTTTTCTGAGCATAAGCAAAATGATCTTCAATAAAGGAATAATGCATATCAATATTTGATGATTAGAGGAGTTTACGATATAGTCAGTCAGGGGCCAACGGATAAAAAGGAAAAATTTTTATGTACAGAATTTTCAACAACCAGAAAAAGTGACTGATAATATCATCTTGAAATTGATTGTACCTCAAATAGTTATACATAGATACCCATTATATATAATATATATATATATATATATATATATATATATTTTTTTTTTTTTTTTTTCTTTCATGTATGTTTCATTGAATATGACAGATAAGAAGCATCTTTTTAATTTTATAGCAACTTTTTCTTGTTTTTGAACAAGTGAAGAATGTTCAATTCCACTGAGTATACATATTGTCCAAAAGATAAAGTGCTTTTTGTCGTACCTGCCTTTTACAATATCAGTGCAAGAACACCCCAACCTAATCCTATTTGATTTTATAAAATCTCTATAATATACCATTCGCTTTCCAGTGTTATTGGATTTTGAGGGGTTTTTTTTTTTTCTCCTTGGCAACACCAGGTATCCCAGCTTGTTTGCAATAAAGTACATATTGTAATGAATACTAAAGGATAAAAGAACCATGAAATAGTAGAGAAATAAACGCTATACAATGAATAAAAAAGACTTACTTGAGTGCTGTATGAGAATCTTGCTTCAGTTCATTGAAGAAAGCTATTTTAAATTGATGCCTGACAAACAACAACTGAAAAAGAAAAATAATTCAGATACTTTAAAAATCTGATATTTCACTGATCTCTCTATAATAACAATAAGGTTTACTACAATCAAGTTATAAGTATTATACCTTTTCCTTATATCAGTGAGCTCCCTCTAAACAACAGGAATCTAATACGAAAAAAATCTATTTTTCCAGTCATATATTAGTATACAATATTCAAGTATATAAAGATGGAATTTTTTTTATATAACAAGCAAGTAATTACTAGATCATTGTTTTTATTGTCAAATCACATGACCATTATAGAGAAAAAGATAGAGCAAAATGGTGTAATAAGCTATAATGTTTAGGATTTAAATTGCTCAATTAAGTGAGGCTTGGAATTAATAATCCATAAAAGTGAAAAAGGGTAAAAGCAATAATTGAAAACTATATCAGAAAATCTAAAATTTGGTAGATTCCAAAGATTGTCGCTATAAAAAGATATAAAAGGCACTATCAGTATTGCTGATAAATTGTTGGAAGAGCCTTTGGTTTTGAGAAAATATTTCCATCACAATGAACAATAGAGAAGGAGTTGTACCCGAAAACATCATTTTGGATATCAGTTATCAAAGTATCTCCAAGAGATGAGAGATATAAGAGAAGATTCTCTATCGAAGATAAGAGACTTACCTGATGTGTTGTTTTATTTAGAAAATCTTTGTGTGCTTTCACCTTTCTTGCTTCATTGTGATAATAATTCTGGGATAATTCATAAAATGCATTTTCCAATCTGAAATTAAAAAGCAGAAGTTAGAGACTTTCATTAATACATTTCACAAATACAAAAACAAACAAACTATGGAATATAAGATATACAGTTTGTGTGGTTGATGTTAACCCATATAAGAAAGGCGATATCCAAGATGATGATAGATGTGGCAGAATTTGAATTACCAAATATTTGAATTTTCATTTCATAAAGTCTAAATACTGTCTCATGCAAAAAAAAAACAGGGCCCATACTCCTGCCCATATTTTAGGGCTATGGCCTTGAAAATTTGCAGGAGTGCACCACAAGGCACCATTTAAAAATGGCTATTTTGATTTTTCAAAAAAGTGTTTTTTCAGTGTCTCTATGGTCTTTTTGGATTAACAAATCTCAAATCTTGTGCTTATATGATTTTTAGATAATTTTAGGAAAAAGATTTTTTTTCTATGAAAGATAACTTCTCATATAATTAGTTTTCATACACAGTGACTGATCTATGTTAGGTACAGCAATTATAACTTTCTTTTAGAAAACTAACTGACATAACATGTATATAAATAGCTACAACTGAGACATGTCAATCAATTGATAATTTACCTGGGCTTTTTGTCCATGTACATTCTTTTTATTAATAGGCCCTAAATTTTAATAGTAGTGGGTGATAAAACCATTTTATATTAAAAATGCTTAATTTTGACCATGAAAACTTAGTCTGAACCTGTAGCATATATTCAATTATTTTTCGAAAATGTACACTGATCAACTATTTCCATTCGTAAAACAGTTGAAATTTTATCAACAATACTTTATAAATACATACATTATCTTTAATAATGAAAGCAAGTAATAATAATAATAAATGGAGCAAAGTAACTCCAAAATAGTCAAATTCTCAATTTTTCAGCTAGTATATTCTCTGAAACTGGACAATTCGGACACATATTTTGACCGCAGAAATGCCTCATTTTTAAAAGTGAAAATGACGAACTAGATTTAATTTAAATTGAAGTGGATAATATATAAATCTAATGCAATGTACAATAATTATATAACGTGCAGTTAATTTTCACATGCATACATACATGCCTGAAGTTAAAAATGGCGCATAAGTAAAATGAAAAACTAATTCATGACAGCTGCTTTACCAATTAGGCCACAGAGACCACTAACTGCAGACATTCAATTACTTATTTTCCCACTAATAGTATTTGTAACAGTAGTATCTTCTTTTTTTCTCCATAAGAAGCATTATTATTAATTTTTCAACTCGTACTTATCTCATCTTAGATTCAGCTTATCCAAATTCTAAAAGTTTGAAACAATTTGAGTGTCTATTTCTTTTTCAGGTCACTATGACATTATTAGAAAATAGTATTCTGAAGACTTTTTCAATTTCATGAATACTACCAGTTTTTGGAAATATATAATTATTCTATAAAATGCTGATTTTGATATTCAGTTCCAAAAACATAAAAGTTCAAGAGTAAATAAACTACTCTTCTTACATAGAGATCCAATTTTTGCCATTATTAGGATGGCTAGACATTTAACTTTACACTGGACAGTCTGAGCACTACATGTTTGTTGGCTGTTTCCAAATTTTCAAAAAGGAGGGAAGCCTAGACCAGAAGTTCTCAACCTGGGGGTCCACGAAGGTATTTCTAGGGGTCTTTGAGATAAGTCAGACCCAAAAAAGGAAGACAAATTAGTGTCCGACTCGAGGTAGCACCAGACTGAGGACAGAGAGCTCAAAAGATGAACATATGGCCACCATAACTGTGTCCACCACCCTGAGCTGGATGTTAATTTATCCTCCTTTTTAGGGTTTGACTAAAAAACTTATATAAATTACTTCATATATACTTTCTATTTTTTTTTAAAGAAAAAAGAAGGAACAGAAATTGATGTATTTTTATTAGTGTAGTGGTTGCTTTTGAGATGTCTGCTTACTCAACAAGTTCATGGAACCCCAGCAATGCCTTTGTTTATGAACCTCATACCACCTAGGCAGGGAGCTGCAGGTCTGGAATGTCTTTTTTGGAAATGGCCACCCTGTTACCATTCGCAATGTCCCAAGGGATCATGTGCAGTTCGTCTAAACTCAATTTGTCTAAACAATTATATTATAATAAAAACTAAAAATCGTTGACAAAATTAAGTTATGTAAAAAAATATCAGCAAATTGCAGAATTAATAAAATACCCAGTGAATTTTTTTTTTTTAAATTTGGTTATTTTTATACTGTTATCAAATAAGAATATTTTCCATAACAGAAATTTTAGATAATTTCCAAAGGTCAGATTCGTGTATTAATGTTTACAAATGGATAATTGTTCACTTTTTTCTATAAATCTGATTCTATGCATTTCTCTCAGAGAAGGATTGTATCAGTTTTTTTTCAAAAATTTCGTAATAACGAATATTTTGACAATGAAAAATCTTTTATATTGGTTTGAAGCTTTTTTCTTTTGGTGTCGATTTCTTTATTTATAAATTTACAATTGTGGTCAATAATTTTACAAATAACATGAAAACAAAATTCTTCTCATCTTTAATGTAGTCACAACATTTTGGCCAATTCATTTTCTATTGTCCTCTTCAGATGTAATATCCTTGAGGAAAGAGTCACTCTCCTATTGGTCCCTTCTTCCAGTGGTTCAAAGCAAAAAAAATGGTATCAAACAGGAAGATCAAATGCAAGCTATAACCCTTGTGAATATTCTGCACTACAGCTTTTTTCATAATTTTTAACATGGAAATGTTCTTCCTTTGTTAAACAAAGGATTCCATCTCGTGTCTCTGTTTAGCAGAGAAGAAAATGAGGGTCATTAATGTACCAACAATCTAGCTTTCGGTATAGATACTTAACCATACCATCAATCAAACAATAAAGCAATTCCGCCCCCCACCCCTGCCAAAAAAAACAAAACAAAACAAACTATACATAGAGTTGTCTAGAGAAAGAAAGAAAATATGTATAAAAAATTCTTATCAAATCCATATATAAGCAAACACTAAACAGATTCTTCAGTATGTCATAGCCTTTTGCTTGGTACAGCTGTATTTCGACTTGCATACATATACATATCAACAGCTTGCCAAGCATTCACAAACAAGGCATACCGGGAGGGCAAAGTGCTTGACCAGTTGAATCCTCAAACCAAATAAGAAAGGATACACGCTTACACTACACAACAAAAATTACTAACAAACTTTCCTCAAGAACTTCAATTTGATTGATTCTTTCGCTTCCAATCAAAATGATAAACATTTCTTGAAGCAAGAAGAATTGCTTTCAATCATTCATTCATTGTTCTACAAATAAATATTATATATGTTATATAGATATTCGTTCTTTCAGTTAATTCATCTCTTCATTCATTTTGTTGAACCTTAGATTAAAACATAGTAAACCAGATGATAGTTGGTTTCTGTAATACTTAATGCACTATTCAATTCCATTACTTACCTAATAACATATCCCACTAAATGATCTGTGTGAGGTAATACATAGAGAGATTTCATTGAGAGTTCACAAGCACTACATAATGCTGAAGCTCGTTCTGTGGCTATTACATCCTCACCTGGAAAATATATAAAAACAAGTCTGATTAGTCACTCAATAAAATTGATTGATTGATTGGTTTAACGGCATATTAACACTCGGTGGATTATTTAATGCTAGAATCAATTGTGAACTAAAGAGTTTATATGGTTTTTTGGGTTTTTTTTTTTATAGTTTTTCTTTTTCACAAAAAGAAAATTGGGAACAGTTTTTTGTTTTCACAAAAAATGAAATTAGAAATGTAATTTTTAGGGGGAGATTAAATGAGGTTTGGTTGAATTCCTTTCCTTTGATCTGCCCGAATCGGTGGGACCAACTAAGAATTGTATTACCATCAGCTATCTGTCTGGGTCATTGGAACATACAAACCACTCTACCATGCCAAAGTACTTATTTGCAGAGTGGCGCTCAATAGGAACCATCACATGACCAACATGTTGTGTTGGTAGTTATCGATTGAAAATAGACAAAAGGGCTGATCAATGAATTAATTACTTTTTTTACTTTTGTTAGACAGTGATCACTAAAGTAAATTTTAAAAAAAAGCAGATGTAAAATAAGGGACCAACTTAGCATAAACTCACATTATAAACTGAACCCCCACATCTAAATAGATTTTCAGGGCGGGGGGGCATTTTTCTAGACATAAGGAGAGAACATTTAAATTTTCTGCCCTCTAGCTCTATTAGTGCAGTCTGTATGCATCAAATATGCACAGCCAGCCAGATCAACTCAAAAACTGAGGAAACCTATGTTGACAGTTTTTAAGAGAGAGAAGGTAAGCACTCGTTTCTCTAAAATGTTTATGCAACAACTGAGATTATGGATAAGTTGTTACCCATTAACTGCAAAAGACAGGAATTTCCATCATTGCATATGGTTACCTCAATGAAAATTTGTTTCATTGTGATTGATAGCAACTCTGGTCTATAAGGGCTTTTATCTTGCAATGGACGAAGGTTTTTTATCTTGCAATGGATAACTATTACTCATTACCACCTTCTGCAGTTAATGGGTTAAGATAAAGGCAAAAGCACTTTAATGTAAGATCAATTTCTTTACATCATGAATATGTAAGTTACAATCACTCTACACCCAAGATTGAAAAGTAAATTTATATGGTTAGATTTGATTTTCTACCAACCATATAACTCTTGCAGCTCAAGAGGTAGCACAACAGTTACAGAAAAATAGGCTTCCTAATGCTAATTAGAGTCTTTATGATAATTCATTTCCAATCTGCACCATTTAATAATGGCTATAGAATGATGGTCGGAGAAATTGTAATGGAAAAAAAACTAAAATTAAGACGAAAGAAATACTAGTCTAGAAAATAAAAACTCCCTCTTGGAAATTGGTAATAACTTTACTATTTATTGGTTGAAAATAGAGCAACCTGTACAAAAGTTACATAGAATTTTAAATGTTGGGCAACAATTGACAGATCAATGTTATACCTTGTGTTATTTGTTTTATTCATATACATGCAAGGTACTTTCAATATTTGAATAAATAAATGTTTTTCAATATATATATATTTCTAATTCTTATTCACCCGGTATAAAACCCAGCAAATCTCACTGATTTAATGAAATTTAAAAAAAATATTAACTGAATTCTATAAAAAGCTGGTTGCAAATTACAAGAACCATTTAGTGGCTGTGAAGATGGTAAATGGACATGCAACCAAATATACAATAGGTGTAAAGAAACATTTACCTCAACCCCAACCTATTTTTTCAATTTAGTTATTCTAAGGTTATTTTTATTTTGAAACTTGAGCATATTATATATGAATTACTTTTGTTTTTGACATTGCATATCCAACCTTCTTAGTTTGGATATTTCATACAAGGGTACCTGGCATTGCCTGGGGAAGAAAACTGACCATTACAACACATGAAAGCAAATGATAGACATCTTAAACAGAAAATTTTTTTTAAATGGGGGGGGGGTAAGGTGCTTGACCAGTTGAATCCTAAAACCAAATAAGAAAGAATTTGCAGTAGAAATTGTTTTTGCATTTGTTACTTATGTGAAAGTGTCAGCTCAAGTGAAAAAATTTAAGGTTTTACAGGGGTTGGTTCTATTTACAATGAAACAATAAAGCTGAAATGGACCCTTACAATGGCTTTCAAGTACTGCAATGACTTTCCTTGTGAAGTTTTTATTTGATGAAGGAATTTTTCATTTTCAATCATGTTCAGATGGAGTTTTTGATAAATGATTTCAGATGATCGTATTACTGTATTATACTTTGAATACTGAATAAACTGCAGCTCAAAGATAAAAATAGTCTCAAGATCATTAAATAGTTTTATATTGTTATTAAATACACTTAAATCTAATCTGTAGGAAAGCAATGTGTACACACTATGGACCTGTTAGAACACAAAAGTAAGGGTCTATAATTTTCTACCATGTTATAACAAATTTTCCACTTTAAAAAAAATCTTGATCAAGTTCCCCCCAACCCATCAAGTAATTTGTGCAGAAATAAAGAGAAAAATGCAGGGATGGGTGAGGCTAATCAAAAAGGGAGACAGAAAAGAAAATATAACCTTACCAGGTTACATTTTGATAAAACTCAGATACATATGTAACAAACGTCTAGAGTAAGGAGTTTGACAATACGTTACTAATCTTTTTTGCAGCAGAAGGGGAAGGTGTGACAAGTTTTCGTTTTGACTACGGGAATGTTTTTGTCTAATTCATTTTCTTTTTATAGTTGGTGTAATCTGTCTCAGTAGGGTTTTTTCTATTTAGCTATTATTTTGAGAGCCAAATTCAACGTTTTGAAAATTGGTGTCCATGCTCTAACAGCATTATAAGTGATTCTGTGCTATATCGAGCTGCATTATAATGGGTCAATAGAGTACCAGCCTTTGATTTAAAAATGTAAGCATTGTAATGCTCAAATATATAGCTTACCAGGAGGAAGAGGTGCATTTTTTTGAATGAGTACGACAGCGACTTTAGTTCCGCGTCCCAGCAAACTGTTTCTGCAAAAGTAGTAACAAGTACAATTATTTTACCTTTACTGACAATTAATCAAATGAAAAGAAGGTGTCAGAGTAATATAATATCTAGAGTGTTTAAACAGAAATTTGTTAACTCTAAAAAGAAAGAGAAATGAACGGCTGCTGGTGTTCAAGAGATTAAATTAATGCCTATAAGTGAAATTTTATCTAAAAAAAAAAAAAAAAAAAAAAACTTTTAAAAATGACCTTTAAGATCAACAGCTGTAAGATATCCCAACCAATGATCTTCAAGTTTCTGCTTTGAATTTTATTATCGTATTTTCCTTGATAGTCTATTTTTTTATAAGGAATTTCAGGAAATCCTCCACGTTGTTCAAGCATTCATTGAACTGATTCAAATTCTTTTAACCTGAATGTCAAATACTAAAAGAAATAACAGCTGGTAAAAACTTGTATGGCCTTTATACTGTGAATGGGAGAAATTACCTTATCATTATTATAAGGTCACAGATACAAACTCAAAAAAACTTGATACTGGTGCAAGGAAGCAGTTTTTCACTGCAAGAGTGACAATGGACTGGAACTGTCTGAGCAAAGGAATGGTCAAGCAAAGAAATACTGTTGCACCTTCTCTTAAATATGTAATCTACGCTCAACATAAATAGATAAGGGAGCTAGGAAACATTTCGTTGATACTTAAGTTAGACTAATTACCACATGGTGTCTACTAACAATTATAAAAGGTACATTAATGAGATGCAAAATAGTCTAGAGATTGTTTTTTGTTTCCAAGTCAGAGTATTCTAATGGTATTGTACCAGCAAAAATCTAGCAATGATGTGCTGTTTTTGCTGTGTTACGGTAACAAACTCACAAACAAAAATGTGATCATTATGATAGAGATGACAAGTAGTACGATCCTCTAAGACTTTCCATGTATGTAAGACAAGTAATTAGCGAGATTAGTATAAATGATTGAAGGTTTGATTGGAGCATAATTTTAAAAATACAAATCATTTCTTGATAAATGAGCTGTAAATTCAATGGTAAATTTTTCATTTTAGAACGTGGTCCACCACTAAATGGTGAATATCTTTCATTTTTCTACAAACAGTGAAAAAAAAGATTAGAAAATACAATTCAGAATCAGTTTTTTTAATAATATTCCTTCGAAGGATCAAAGAACTTGGTAAATATAGGATACTAATGCAGATATTGATCTTAGTATAGAGATTAAAATATTAACTAATCTTTTACCAGGATATTGGAATAGTTTCCTGATTTTTAAAGTATCAAGTGTAAAAACCTTTACTGTAGATTGTTTATCTAAAGACAAGATGCACATCATGTATAAATTATCTATATATCTCAAACAAGAATTAAACTGCTCAATGAAGAGTTTTGAGATGGAAAAAAAAAATGAAACTGGACCTCAACCGATCTGGTTAGTCACAATATAGAAACCATCACTTGACCTACATCATTTGCCAGCATAACGTGTTGGGGTGATCAATTAAAAATTTGGAAAAAAGAGCAATCTATGAATAAATTACTGCTCTCACTTTTTGTTGGATAGCAATCACTACAAAGTCTGAATTTTCAAAAGAAAAAAAAAAAAAGTGTGAATGCTGCCGGATACAAACTACCAATTTAGAATAAACTTACAATGCAAATCGTCCCAACTAAAAGCTTATATTGGGAGGGGATTATAAAAAAACAAACAAACAAAAATATTTTTTTCTAGACATTAGAAGGATCAAATGTTTAAATTTTTAGCCTTCAAGCTCCATACACTCATATATACATAGCCAGCCAGACCAACATGAAAAGAAACCTATGTTGATGTTGACAGTTTCTAATATTGGTGAATGTTTGTGCGTAAAATGCACTTCTAGATAAAAATACACAATAATACACAAGAGCAGTGGTTCCCAAACTGTAGGCAATCAGGGTGCCATTACTCTATGAGAATTATTTTCACGGCACCCTAAGTCACAAAAATATTGAACAATTGCATATATAATTAAGTGGCATGGTTAGTTATGCAAAAAATTGAACTTAATTTTCATTTAAATACCTAATTCAACTTAATGGCTAGATCAGACATTACATTCAGTAGATTCAATCTTCCATAAGGCCAAGGAGAATCTGAAAACAACTATATACCACTATTATGTACCAAAAATATTCGACACAGACCTAAGATAATCCAGAATATATCAAGTGAGCGCCATCTAGTATTGAAAATGTGAAATTCAATACTAGAGGGACAGAGTGATCCCTGATATGCCAGTCAGATGTTGTTTCCTATCATTGTGACAGTGCATCAGTAAATTGAATTTTGAAAATTCTAGAATATCCCGTGGCACCCCAGGGAGCTAAGTGTGGCACACTCTTTTGGAACCACTGCACAAGAGTAATATTAGCAAAGAGATACGATACCTGACAATTTCTACACGAGTTGCACATTCCATTTGTTTCTCTTTCCACATTGGTTCATCCCAGTCCAAGTCAAAAAATATGACAACTACAGCAGGAACCAGGTTTAAGTGTTTATTCATCCATGAAGTCTTTAAAATCCCCTTGGGAATATACCACTCGTATGATGTCCGTTGCTGAAGTGAAATACAAATCAGTAATATCAAAAACTAAATGAACAAATAAGAAACAGATAAGTAAGTCATATTAGTAAAGAAAAGATATATATATATATATATACACATGACATACACGCATTCCTCGGGTATGATTTAAAGGATCCTGAGTTTTGCATATAAAATAGATATTTCAATTCAAACGTAATGAATTACCGATGAGTATGTTTAGCTAGTAATATATTAACATGATAATGGTGAAAGAACCCCCCCCCCAAAAAAAACAACAACTTCACTTTCCAATTGTGCCCTTAGTAAAAAGCTTGTAACAAAGGGTTATTACCATAAATAAGGAATATATATATATATCTTCAAGACTATTCAATTTAGAAAAGTTGATAAACTGTCATTTGAAAGCTAAGTTCAGCTTTCAAGATGAACTCTTAATAACTTTGTCATAAAAATCACAGTCAAGGAAGAATTGGAAAAAAAAAAAGGCATCCATCCTTTCAGCTTTCAGCAGCATGAGAACCCTTAAAAGAGATTGCCAAGTTCTACAAATGATGGTTATACAAAACCCTCAGGTCATGCATACAAAATTTCTGACCACCATCATGGTCCTTGGGTGTGGGTTACGGGAAATTGATAACCGAGAGACAGATAACATATTGAGTGGTGTATTTATTTATAAAGTGTAGTGTCAATTAGCATCTGTATCTTTGGCAACGTGAAAACGAAGTCAAATGGCCAATGCAAACATTCAAATAATAATTTAGAGACTGCACTTGGGGGTAATCTTCAGCGATGGAGATGTCATGCCTCCTCACTTCTTTGAGAAGGACTTGAGGGTCAACACCCATATGTATGTTGAGATGTGGAGGGATGTAACGAAGCCCTGGATGGATGCCATTACCTATATCTTCCAATAGACCAATATGCTCCAGGAATGGTGTGAAGAGGTTTGGCCTTGTCCTTCTCCCTGAACTCTAACCACTATGATAACTATGTGTGGAGAATAGTGGGAACAGAAACTAGTAAACATCCACACAGAACACTTGGCTCTGTCAGGCATGTCAACGTCATGACCAACACGAATGAGGCCCAGGTTGCAAAGGTCTGCAAGTGGCCCCACTCAAGGATGCCATTGCAAGATTGAATAATCGCAAAATGGGTTTATGCATCAACCATAGTACAATATTTTTTCTTTCAACAAAATTCATCTATCTATATAAAAGCCACATATAAAGAACTAGTGTGTTTAATTGTATGACATTTGATTCCTGTTATAACCTTAAAGTTACAATGGATTGGTCTATGTGAAATAGATTAACAGAGCTAAAAAACTGAATTATATTGTTGTAATAAAATAAGAGGGTCTGTTGTGACATAACAATGAATAAAATGCCACAGAATAGCTAGACATTTGAAATAGTGTGTGAGTCACTGAAAGAGATGTTTGATGTTGAGACACAAAAAATTTTTTAATTAGGATTCTACAGTTATTAAAAATAAATTCCCAAAAAAATTGACTTAATATTCCTCAGTGCTGGACCACACATGAATAACACCATTTTTCATGGATATACGCTAGAATCTAAAATAATTGTTTTAATTCTATTTGTAAATTTTCCACCTTTACCATGATATCCCTGTATAGAAGTTATACTTCTAGATTTACATACAAAATTCTAACAATTTATTTTGAGAAGTTATCTGTGTTCCATAGACAGGCTGATAAATGAATATCAATTTAAAAGACAAAGACTTCAGACTTTAAATATTTGAAAGAGACTAAACACTTTTAATAGTATTAAAAGACTGAGATCACAAAGAAAGGAATCTAAAAAGAAAAGAAACAAAAAAATAGGCCTGGTTAGTTACTCAATAGAAAACTTCACATGATCAATGTCTTTTGACAGTATGTCTCTTAGAGTTGATCAATTAGAAAATTAGAAAAAGGGGTGGTCAATGATAAGTTACTTCTGTCACCTTTTGATGTTAAAAAAAAAAAAAAAAAAAAAAAAGAAAAGAAAACAAGCATGAACACTGTAGGACACAAACTAAGGGACCAATTTAGGATAAATTAACATAGCAAATTGGACCCCATATCAAAAATTCTATTTAGAAAAAAAAAAAAAAAAAAAGAAAAAGTTTCTTCTAAACATTAGTAAATAATGAAATTTTCAGCTCAATTGGTGCAGTCATTACATATGATACATATATAGCCAGCCAGACCAAATTAAAAAGTGAAGAAACTCCAGCTATTATCATTTCTATTTTTGAAATATATAAATTCGAATTATAAATAAATACTCTCTTTCACTTCTGTCAACAGGGGGAACACGAAGAACACTGTCTTGAATACACATAAAAGTATATCAACCTGGAAAAGGTTTTTCGAAGTGGACAAAGCATCAGACACACAATTGTTTTCTACGGTAATTGTCAAAGATGTGCACAAGTAGTTTTGTTTAGATACTAGTTTGAAAAAAATGGTGACAATATTTAAATAACTTAGCAATTGCATTGTACTTTTTTTTTAAATATTGAAAACATTGTTATTCTTCATTTTCTCATTCATGTTCAACCAGAATGAACCTGAAATTTTTATAGGTTTGCGAGGAAAAAAAAAAAAAAAAAAAATTTTAAAAAGGAGACCACTCAATAAATTATCTCCCTGAAAGATTTTACAGACAAAAAATACAGACATACACATTCAGAATACACCCTGAGACTCAAAGTCAAGAGCTCTTAGGTCTTTGTGATTGTACTTTGCAAGGACTAAAGAGAATATTCTGAGGTGTTCCTTCCCACATTAAACAAACCTTGTGTCACATACTTTTCTTGTGGGGGTCAAAGTATAGATATTTAAATTCAGATAAAATTTTAAATACCTGTCACCATAGGGTAATTATCCAAAATAACTTGATTCGGCTAAGAGACATTTTAATAGTCATACTGAGAAATTATGTGGTTATTTTGTTATGGGAACCCAAGATATATATGCTGAATTCATATCTCCCCATTAAAAACAAAAATCCATCAAAATTACAACATAATTAATGTGAATCCTTTATCTTTTCAGTTATTTCTCCATTTTTATTTCTTTCATATGGTATAAAGATTATAAAAATCATTTTATAAAGATTTTTGGTCAAGGGTGTCAGTCGATCTCACAAAAGTCTATGAGAATAACTATTACACAAGGGGTATAACAAGAAAAACAATTTTAAATCAAACTTAAATTAATAAATAGCTCTATCATCTAGATTATCTGCATTTGGCTAATAAGAATATTTTTTATTAGTCACAAAAGCTAAATCAATCAAGTATTCTGGAAAAAACTATAAACTGGAATTTGACGTTAAAGGTTTTAATATAATAAAAATGTTTCACTCAATTTCACTCTTCGATATCTTTATACATTGCAGACGTGTCATAATTGGAAATCAGGGTCCATGATTTTCCAATGTGTTATAAGTGAGTCTATATTGTAGCAAATTTTCCATTTTTACAAACGATAATCCAAGTCCAGACCCAGCCACCAACTTCTTCAAGACTGACCAAGTGATTTGTGTAGAAATGAAGAGGAAACCATTCCAAACTAGTCCAACGGGAAGACAGAAATAAATATTCCAAAAATTTCAAATAGTGACACGTCAACAAGTTTCATTTTGACAAAATTAAGATACACATGTAATGAGTGTCTAGATTAAGAATTTGACAACATGTTAGTAATCTTTTAGCGACAGATGAAAGGGAAAAGAGTGATGAGTTTTGTAAATTGACTACTGGAATGTTTTTGTCTAATTCATTTCCTTTTTACAGTTGGTGTTTTGTATTCAGCTATAATTTTGAGAGCCAAATTGGGATCCATGCTCAAACCATATTATAACAGGTCAAAAATCATGGCTATTGTAGATATTTACAAAGCGTGACTAAATTTAGCATATCGCCACCATAAAGGAGCACTCAATGAAGATCAAACTGACTATCAATGGTCTTTGAGACTGCTGACCATTTATTGATAGTCGGCTGTAGCCAACATCATGGTCATTGGACATAACAATATAAAAAAAATTTTTTAAATCTTACCTTTGATCTACATTTTGGGTATTCATGATCACCTTCAAAGACTTTGAACTTGAGTGGTACACGATCGTGACGTCTGTTGTTGACAAAGGCATCCCAGACAGCCTTGTGAATGGCATTATAGACAACATCCAGTCCTGTCAGTACCACGAGTCCTGTGGGGCGACACAGCAGCTCTTCCGGAAGTTCAGCAGCCCAGGCCATGTTTTACTGAAGATTAAAAAAGGTTTCCAGTCATATTTGTGCAGGAAGACAGGTAAAGAGTTTTAGTAAGTAAGCCTTAGAATGGTTACATTTAGATATACACACTAACCTTCAGAATTTACTTAAATGATAACTCAAAGGAAAGAGCTTAAGTAGGATGCATATATTCAGATATATGTCACAATCCTCACAATTTACTCAACTGAAAAAAAAAAAAAAAAAAGACTGTACACTTTTATGTGATGTGTGTTTAAATCAAAACACACAACATTTGAGAGTTTAGGTACCATGTCCATTGGTGTAATGGTTAGCAATGGCTGCCTCACACACAAAAGGTTCCCAGGTCTATTCTTGGCATAAGTCAAGAGTGAAAAAACTCTTCATTAGTTTCACTGCGCACTCAGCAGCTAATTGAGTACACTCTTGAGCTGTGTGATTAGGGAGGAGTTCCTTTAGTGGACTAGTATCTTGCCAAGGGGGTGGTCATAAAAAACTTGTAAGTCCTAGTCTCGACCTGAATTGAAATTTGCCAGGATCATCAAGTTGATGTATGAAATCAAAACTGGGATTTCACCACTGAATGGCTATGCTCTAATGGGAGTTATCTTATAAGAGATGGACATTTTACCATACATGCCTGTATAGGGGATGAACATTTAATTTGCTTAAACGAGTCACAGTGAGCAGTAATTCTCAGCCGTATATGTTATTTTTTGTTTGTAACTTGAGCTGATTATGTTCAACATGAATCTACATAACCATCTTGTAACCAAAGTTCGACAACTGATTGCAAATATTTGTACAACAATCATAGGAAAATATCAAGTGCATGTGTGCCATCTCATGCAAGTGGCAAATCAACAAACTTTCCTATTGATAACAGACTGGCAAAAGCAAACCAAGCCTTCAGTAGACTGTACAAGAGTGTCTGGATTAAGTAAAACTTGGAAGACAGAAAAATAAAGTTCTATAGAGCTATTATGCAGTTTACTCTCCTCTCTGATACCAAATCTTGGGTCATCTACCAGTGCCACTTACACTCCTCAAATATTTACACCAGCATTACCTCCACACCACTCTAAAAGTCCATTGGAGTAACATCATTACCAATACCGAAGTCCTCAAGAGTACAAGTGCCACAAGCATTCAGGCTATCCTGAAAAAAAACATTGCTGCGCTGAGCAGGCTACATATATACGGAAGACCATTGACTTTCAAAGGCCTTACTGTTTAGTGAGCTGGCCTCAAGACAGAGGGGCACCACAAAAGAGATACTGGGACTTCCTGGAGAGGAAATCTACAACTACTACTACTACAAATTGGGAAGCAGAGGACGCTAACAAGCAGACACGGTGCCACAAAACCTCCCAGATTACCTCCCTTGCTAAATTCAACTGCAGAATCAGAACTAAGGAGAAAGAGCAGTACGGTAAACTTTTCACTAATTACTAGTCCTGATGGCATGTCAAAAGCAATTTTGAGGGAACTAAAAAATTTTGTCTTCATTCACACACACACACACACACACACACACACACACACATATATATATATGAAGCCCCACACATTAAACTAGACTGAATAAATACTACACCATATAGAACCAGTGATGGGTTGGATAACTTAAAATATAGGGATACTGTGAATTTTTCAAATCTTATTCTTGGATCAATTTTGAATAGCTTTTTACCTTCATCCTAATTTTCAATCAAATCTGTAATAGGGAAATAAAGAGCAAGTCCACAGTGAGAATCAAATTCACACCCTTTAGCTAGAGGGGGTCCAGTATACTCACTGCAGGCTTACTCTTTATTCTCCAAATGAGCTGTTTGATTGTTGCTGTAGGACTATGGTTTGATTCAAAGTTGTAATAAAAAGCAACTGAAATTTAGGATGAACGTGAAAACTAGTCAAGATTAATAATAATGTTGAAATATAGGGTTTTTGATAGCTTAAATAGGTACTAAAGATAATGATATTATGTATTGATTTAATCGGACTGCTGTCCTCATCTTGTCTCATGGTATTCGGTAACCATAAATAATCATCCAGTGAGTGGATAAAAATCTCGCATAATTGAAATGATGTTTTGTTTTCGGGCTCTTTAACATTGACTGGAAAGTTGTAAGAATACAATAATAAAACATTCCCTAGCATGGACAGCTAAAATAAATGCCTGAAGAAGACCAGATGGTACATGACTGAAATGTAAAATTATAGATATAAATTCAGATATAAAATATCTAGGTTTGCAAAAGACATGAATTTTGATATGAAATATCTAAATTGGAAGCACAGAAGAGAAGTGACGGAAACATTTCGAAGCCGTAGTTCCGTACGACTGACGGAAAATAGTTTAACAGGGCTTGTATGGTAGGCTGCTCTACACACCATAAAGTCCAGCCACTTCCGAATATGCACCTTTGGAAATGGCACTGTAATAAGTAATTCAGACGGATAATTACATTTACTTGAGAAAATCACGAAGGTGAATGAATGATGAGAGTTGGTAGATTCCTTAGATATCAATGAAAGATATTTATAGATTGTTTGATGAATGCAAATACGAGGAATAGCAACTTAAGTTTAGATTCAATTTGTTAAAAAAAGATAATAATTGAACCCCTAATGAAAAATTTAATAGGCAACTACTTTAGAACACAAGTATGTCTAAGTTCCAAGTTGAGAGAAAATTTAACTGTCTTTTCAACCAAAACAACTGTTTAACCGAATTCTTGAATAAATGAAATAATTTATTTTCAGATACGGTATTCGATGAATTCATTAAACAGTAGAAATAAGATTCAAAATGTGTTTCCTATATGAGAGATTTAATAAATAAACAATTTTCCTTTTTACGTTTTCGAAATATTTACATAACTGACTGAAGGAGGCGGTTTTGCTAATATTTTGATGCAAATAGCTACAAAAATGTAATGATCCAGTTACATACACACACACAAAAAAAGGATTGATAATTCAAATAGTTGTCTAAAGTTTATCTTAAATAGACTTATTATCATTGTATGTTTACAATTAAATCATTTCCTCGTAACCAAACTTCTAGAGAGGACAGTGTATTAAGTGAAAGTAGACTTACAATTTTCAGTTTTTCTACTCAACGACGTTTTTTTTCGTTGATAAAAAAAGTTAAATTAATACAATCAAAATGAAAAAAAAAAATACCAACAAATTGTGACAAACTATAAAAATTTTATGCGCATCCCATTCAAATGTGTAAATAGATTTGAAAATATGAATTTAGAGAATTGCTTCAACAGGGCACAGGCAGTCACCCTAAAAAAATATGAAATAATTATAACAGGATTTAATTTTACCTTTGGATTCTTTATGACTTGGTAGGTAAAAACGTATTAATTACATTATGTTACAGTTTGATTTTACAAAACAAAGACATTAGATAATACATGAAACATCAGTAAGTTGTGTCAAAAAAGTTAAAATCAGTCGTAATTAATTAAACAAGTCATAGGTAATAAGTGAAATAATTGGAATCAGGCATTTGGTAGACTTTGCTTTGACGTACATAAACCTATAGCGGTGTTTGACCAGGATAGAGGTTAATGAAGACAACAGAGGCTCTAAAGAGTTCTTTTTTTCTTAATAGAAAGTATAATTAAACTTATTTATCAGAAATTAACACAATAATGAAATTAAACAGGTCTTTCATATTATTGTACACCTGAATTTGTCATGGTGCAACGGAAACACCGTATCCAACGTGTCAAGCTGACGTTAAAAAACAACAAAAGACAGGCTTATAATTTCATTATTATGTTTATTTCTGGTTAATGTGTTATTTAATTATAATCTTTTTTATAACAGAAATGACACTTTTTTAAAGCCTTCGTACGGCTTTTATTTTGGGCCACTCTTTGCTCACTAACCTCCGCTAGATGTTCATGTACGTCAAAGCGAAGATTACCAACATTTTTACGTGAAGGTTTTTTCCAATTTTTGCAGGGAATAAAAATTAGTGAGAAATGCAGATAAAAGATCTTAAAACATAGAAAAGAATACAAGACGTTTAATTAGGACTGAAAAAAAGATTAAGTCTTTTTTTAAAGAATTTCATATAATATTTTTATTTGCAATCACAACAGTAAACAGTAATGCATGTCAATTCGTCACAAAAATGACGATTAATTAAAGCTTGAGTGAAATTATTTCATTATAACTACTATTAAACTTTATTGTGTTTTTTTAATAGTTGACAATGAAATTTAGCTTAATGAGAGAAAATAAGAGAAAGAAAACAAGCAGAAAAATTCTTTTGGACGATGAACCTTCTGAATCTTTGGTGGGTGGAAACAAAAAAAATGAAACGATGTAATCTTACAGAAAGAAAATTGAATAATTCCTTACCACTTTGTAGATATATCGTTTAAAGTCACTATATATCATTCAGGATGTAGAAAGGGTGCATTTCTCCTTTAAAATTGCACCACTTTAGCCAAATATCAGAAATAAAATGAGCGAAGAGTTTCCGTGGATCTCTAGTAAACATCAATAATCTGCCATTGTGAATGTGGAAGAGGAATTGTGGGAAGGATGATAAAGCAAACAAGCAGCTGTCAACTTTGGCATTCAAAAATGGCCTTTTTTATAAAACCATTTTTCTTTTGATTAATAAAAATGCTTTTCTTTAGGATAAAACCGTCTGCCTCTAATTAATAAAAATGCCCCCCTTTCAGATAAAAACCATTTCCCCTTTAATTTATTGAAAAAATGCTCTTCTTTTGAATAAACTATTTTTCCTTTCATCAATGAAAATGCCCTTCTTTCAGATGAAACCATTTTATCTTTAATATATAAAAGATGTTTTTATTTTAAATAAACTATTTTTCCTTTAATTAATAAAAACTCTTTTCTTTAAGATAAGGCCATTTTCCCTTTAATTCATGAAAAATGTCCATATTTTAGCTAAAACCATCTGCCTTTAATTGATAAAAAAAACTATTTTCAGATAAAACCATTTTCTCTTCAATTTATGAAAAATGGTTTTCTTTTGAATAAACTATTTTTCCTTTTATTAGTGAAAATTCCCTTCCTTCAGATAAAACCATTTTTCCTTTAAATAATATAAAAGAAGTTTCATTTATTTTCTTGAATTATCATTATGGGTGTTTTCCTTTTTTGTTTTCAGTATTTACAATAGTAAACTAAATTAGTACTTGAAATGTTCAATATCATTCCATAACTGCAGCATATTCAGTATTGCCAAAAAATAAGGGTTTGTCAAAATTATGAATATTTCAGTTTTCATTTTGTTCTATCAGCATAGTACAGTATTTATGAGCAACTTGTTAGCAGTATTGTCAATACCTAAAATACAGCATGATTATCATTATTCCAGTTGTTTTCTGAGTTGTTTAAAATGAAATAAAAATTTCATTCTTTTATTTTGATGAATCAATGTATGATCACTTTCGAATTTTTTGTGATATAAAATATAAATATTTCAAGAACATAAATACACAGATTCATAAATGAAACCCAAATGTCAGTTTGACATAATGTCTGTCAGCTGATAAATAATCTAAAAAAAAAAAATTTTGCAAAGAGGTTTTTGAAGAAAAGTTTGGTCATATAGATGAAATGTTCGTCAGCATAATGTTTTAAAATGGTTTTATCCCATATCAGCATCAGCCATCACATAACAAAAGTTTTGGTTACATATACTCACCTTAGCTTCATTATAATAAGGATTCCAAATATTTTCCAGACTAGCATCTTGATTTTTGTTGTTTTTAATACCTTTCAGCAAATATATTCTTCAGCCTTCTTCAGGTGTATGTTGTTTTTGATTATGTTATCTTAATCAACTGAGTACTCTTTTCTTTTTCCTTTCTATTGAAAAAACTGCCAACACAGGTTTCTTCAGTTTTTAAGTTGTTCCGTCTGGCTATGTATGTATCATGCATATGGGCCGCACTTATGGAGCTATAGGGTTGAAATAATGAACATTTACTCCTTATTATGTCTAGAAAATATGCCAGAGGGCACCCTAGTCATAATAATAAAATTTATCATATGATGATCTGAAACACTGATTCTGCTTTGGAACTGTTTTCTTTTCTGTAAATGTCTGTCTAAAAGAGACAGAGACAACTCTCATTGGAGTATATAGCTTGTGACGAGATCCATTTCCTTGATTTATCATCATTCATCATCATCATCATCATCAGTCTTTTAGCGTCCGTCGTTGGACATAGACCTTCCCCAGGATTTGCCACACTTCTCTATCATGGGCGTCACGGAGCCAGTACTTCCTGAACTTATCTAGCTCGTCTCTCCATCTAACATTCTGCCGGCCTCGGTTGCGCATGTGGTCTCGGGGAATCCATGTTGTGAGTCGTGATGTCCATCGATTGTCAGCCATTCTTGCAACATGGCCAGCCCACCGCCATTTGAGATTTTTTATGGATTCTATGATGTCTCTAACTCTTGTCTTTTCCCGGATGTGTTGTGCTGTTTTGTGGTCTCTCCATGTGAGGCCCAGCATTATTCTTTCATGTGCACGTTGCATGGTTCTCAGCTTACGGGTCTGTTTCTTGGTTAAGTTCCATGTTTCAGCTCCATAAGTGACTATTGGGAGGATGCATTGGTTATACACCCTTCTCTTTAGGATTAATGGGATCTTATTATTTTTGAAGGTTGAGCTAGCTCTGCCAAAGGCTTGCCATCCTAGTGTGATTCTTCGCTTGATTTCTTCTTCTTTTGAGGGTCTCATGGAGATTCGTTGCCCTAGGTAGATGTAGTGGTCTACTTTCTCGAGTTCTGTGTCCTCGATTTCGATCTTAGTGTTCTTATCTCCAATGTGGTTGTTGCACATGATCTTCGTCTTGCTGAAGTTCATGTGTAGGCCGACTTTCTTGCTCTCCTCATTTAGTTCATCTATCATTAGTTGGAGGTCATGTAGGTTCTCTGCGAAAAGGGCTATGTCGTCTGCAAATCTGAGGTTGCTCAGATACTCGCCGTCTATTCTAATTCCTTTACTCTCCCAGTCTAGCCTTCTGAAGATCATCTCGAGGCAGGCTGTGACTAGAATATTGCACAACTGCTGCCTTTGCACCAGCGTGCTATCTTTGCCCCCAGGTACTGAGAACTCTTGCTACGCCAATGAAAAGGGCCCTGGCTGCAAGATCAAGTCTAAACAAATTCCAATACTGAAATTATATCGATTCATCTGTCATCTCAATGAATAGATACTGAGAATTGTATGTCTGGGCAGGGTTAATAAAGTTTCTTTTTATATCAATGTGTCTAAATCAAATCAAAATCAAAGAAAGAATACATCAGATGCCACAAAACATTTTTTAAAGGCAACTGGTTTGGTTAGTTAGAAGCTGTCATATGTCCAACGTTTTCTGGCAGCATGCTGTTTTGGGGGTGATCAATTAAGAAATTGAAAAAAGGGGTAATCAATGAATAACTTACTTCTCTCACCTATCATATCTGATACATATATACATACATAGCCAGCCAAACCAACTTAAAACTGAATGAAAATCAGTTCACTGATTGTCAAGATGTAGGGGAGGTGACTGCCAAAATTCCTGGATCCAATCTAAAATTTAACACTTTTTCTGTATTTTCCAATACAGTAATCACACTCCCTGAAAACTTCAGTAAAATTCATTGAAAACATTTTGAAGACACTCAATAGAAATGTGACCAACATCTTTTGGCGGCATGACTTGTTGAAGGTGATCAGTTAAAACATTGTTGATATTTTGAGTTAACAGTTTCTAATACACATTTTGGTTGGAGAGTCTCTTGCTTCCTGATTAATGGTATTTGATCTTTATACTTTGAACAGATGAAAATCAGAGAGCCATCAATTCCTAGAAATGAAGGACAAGTAGTTGAAATTGCAGACTCTGGTGTTTTTACCTTGCTTAGAAACCTAAACGATCCTTTCACTTCTGCCAGTGAAAGCAGTAGAGGTATACGGCTTCACTCGTGTCTGTTAGTCTGTCTGTACAACATTAGAAACCGTCAACCAAAACTGTAACCCAAACAGCCAAAATAGGTTTCTTCAGTTTTTAAGTATATAGAAATATGTAAGTATACGTCATGTGTACAGGTCGCACCAATTGAGCAAGAGAGCTGAAAATTTGAACAATCACCCCTTATTATGTCTAGAAAACGGTTCTTTTGTTTTTTCAGAATTACCCTCTAAATATGTTTTCAGTGGGGGGGTTCACTTTGCAATGCTAGTTCATGCTAAATTAGTCCCTAGTTTGTACCTGCAAATTCATACTTTTTAGCAATCACTACCCAAGAAAAGATGGCAGAAGTAACATATTCATTGATCATCCCTTCTTGCAATGTTTTGATTGATCACCCTCAACACGGCATGCAGCCAAAAGACATTGGTCACGTGATAGTTCCTATTGAGTGTCTCCGAAAGTTTCAAATGAATTTTTGATGAAATTTTCTTGGAGTATGCATACTGGGCTACAGAGGAAGTGTTGAATTTTGGGGTGGATCCAGGAATTTTACAGTGGCCTCCCCTGCATCATGACAGTTACTGAACTGATTTTCATTCAGTTTTCAGCGACAATGGTGTTGGTAATGGCATGTGCTCCCTGAGTACTCTCTAGTTTACCTTGCTTTGAGACCTAAACAGTTCTTTTTAATGATTGCAATGAGATCACAGAATTCTTGAATTTGTATCTTATTTAAAAAAAGGAAATCATTTCAACACAAAAGTATTTATTCACTATCCTATGTCAAAGAATAACTTTCAAAAATATTTTCGATAACACAACTATTGTTTTTTTAGTTTTAAAAAAGGTCTTTAATAAAGAAATTAAAAGTTAAAAGTTATGAAATATTTTCATGGTTCTAGGTTCAATCCCAGTGTGAGACAATAATAATACTACTAATGCTAAGTGGGGAGTGCGGTCAATACACCCCCGTCAGTTAAATAAAGGGTTCGGTTCGTTACTTCCCCACACCTACCAGATGATACCTGATGAAGGCCGCAAAGTACAACGGCTGAAACGTTGTATGAAAAACAACCAAGATGAGGATAGTCTGAATAATAATAGAAATAAAATATTTTCATGTTTGAGATCTTTACCCAGAGTTCAGGCATACTTTTGGGTGTCACATTGCTAGCCCTTCCTCCTCACCCTATGTTTTCAATTCTGGAAAAAATTTCCAACACCCTTCCCTGCTTTTATAAGGACCCCCCCCCCCAGTTTATTCATTTTTTTCATCTCTAGTTTCTCCTCCCTATTTATTGGCAGGAGGGGGGACAACTACAGATTTGTCAAGACGACTGTAATACACAATATAAGGGGGAAAACTTGTTTGATTCAAGTTAGAATGTATCCCCCTAATTTCAGCAATTTTAAATTCTATACCTCCAAGACTTTTCAATTTAATATTTTTTCTGAAACAAAAGAATTTTCTTGTTCCTGCCAATACTGTACGTTTTTACTTCTCATGTGCCTATCCCACTCCAACTATAAATCTCTCTCTAACGACTTTCTTTTGTTCTGATCATACTAAATAGTATGAGTGGCCATAGTTTTCTGCCCACCCACACACTGCTTATCAAATTGGCAGATTTTCCAGCCCCCGTGCTTATTCTGACCCCTACAGCAATTAAACATCGAAGAGTATTCTCAGCCAGATAAAATTCAAATAATGAAAAAAAATACATTTGTAGGTTTTATGAACTTGTCAATAATTCTTCTTAGACAGAAAGATAATTTGCATTGAATTATCAACTTCTTCTATATGTAAGTCCATCGATAAGTCTATAGCCTAATCATCATTCTACACAACAAACTTATTTTCAACATAATCTCCTTCCTTGTCAATATACTTGAACTAACACTTCTCTGTTAATCACATAGAACAAACATTAGACAGTGAAAATGTTCAGAAAATTAAACACCACTTTTGAATTTTTGATGTTACCTAAACGTTTCAGTCAAACTATCCCTCAGTCTTTGTCAGGCATATAAGAAAAGAAAAATGAATAAAATTTCTTCACACAATGGCGTCAGAATTACAGATTATATTTCTAAGGAAGTCTGAAGAATTGGTCAGCAGAAATGTTAAGGTAACATCAAAAACACAAAGGAGGAGTATAACAGTCCAAATAAAATTTGGAATGTTGATGACTTTTTTTTATAGTTTAAGCCATTCTAGGTACAGGGTGATTTCCTCAAAGCCAACATGCTTGGGATTTTGGATTTGGATTTTTCTGAATATTGGAAGAATATTTGCATATAACATGGAATCACTTATAATGCAGTTTGAGCATGGAACTCAGTTTTCAAAACATTAGATTTGGCTCTCAAAATAATAGTCAAGTGCCAAAATAGAAGTGACCCCTACTGAATCTGGTTACATCAACTGTAAAAAGAAAATGAATCAGACAAAAACATCTCTGTATTAGTCAATACATGAAACTCATTTCCCCTTTCTCTGTCCAATGCCTGAACACCAGAGGATGCTACATTTCAACGCTCAAATGCTGGAAGATTAAACTTCAACACCCGATTTTATTATAATGAAGAAAAACTAATCATCATATTTCAAGTAATATAAAAGGTTTTGCTACAATCACCAAATTATACCAGTAAAAAATCTTACTCAACATTCTAATATTTGATAATTAAAAAAAAATTTTAGTATAGGAAATTTTTTCAAAACAGAGACTTTGTTTTGGATTATGAAAATTTTGCAATGTCAAAGTTTTCCTTTAAAATATCAGTATTGATTTAATTTAGTTGATTTAAATATTGTTTCTATTTCACAGTAACAATAAAAATGAAACATTATTATCCTTTTCACTAGTATTTGAAGAATTCTTTTTGTTACTTTTTGAAATAGCTAGACAGCTTTAGTACTCAATCTTGTGAAGTATTTCTTCTAAGAAATACGTAATTGTTTTTATAACTTTTAACGGATGAAATTAAGCAAGGAAATCAAAGCAAGCAATTATTTCTGGAGAAGAAAGTCAAACTAAAACCTAGGACCTGTTTAATATGTTAGAAGTATCTAACCAACTCAATAAATGGTTTCTAAAAAAAAAGAAAAGATAATTTGATAAAATTATAATAATAAATGCATAAACAATAAGATTGTATGTTTTTATCAAAGAACACTTATATAAAATGAAATAACCCCATCAACTTTTTTCAATAAAAAAAAAATATATGTAATACCAAAATCTGCCTAAAATCAACATTGAGTTGTATAACATAACACCTACGATACTATACTGCAAAATGACGTCATGCAAAAGTCTGTTTTGATTCAGTAAACAGCACTAAATACATATTGCTAATTCACTTGATAAAATCTAATTCTGATCAACTAGCAAATTTATCTAGTCAAAGCAGGCAAATATTTGGCTTAGTTTTAATTATTTTTCTTTTCGAATAATTAAATTCAACAGAAAATCACAAGTATTATAAAACGATATCAATATTTACTGCTGAATCAGTCGGATTTTCGTAATGTTCAGTCCGGAGCGTATACTACTATAAACATGGCAGATGTACGAAGTTACATGATCAACAAGGGTTACGAGGAATATAAAAATGCCAAGAATTTAAGTGAAGAAGAATCTAAGAAAGATCCTGAAAATGACCCCTTCAGGTCTAAGTATAAAGCACGGGAAATTTTGTGTAGTATGCGCGGAGCCATCAGTGAACTTAATGTTGAAGGAGACGATGAATTGTTGAAGAAATTTCTAGTAGCCGGGCTCAACGTTAAACTCGGTATCAATTATGTAGAGACAGAAGAACTAGGAATGGGCGAGGAGCACCTCACTAAAGCCCTGAAGGATATAGAAGAATATAAATTGAACAAGCTCGCTTGTAACATCTACCAGGAATCTCTGAACAACTTGGGGATCTTATGGAGTCATCGTGGCGAGTTTTTCATGGATGAAGCTGTCAAATTCCTTGAACAGTCAGAAGCTATTTACAACAGTTTTAAACATGAAGTTGGGGGAGCTCCTTATTCCATGGAGGAGCTATTTCGACCAGAGGGTGAAGATAATGACCAGACTGAACACGATAGGAATTCTCATTTCGAAAATACTTACACTCATTCTATGTTTTACCTCGCTCAGGCCTACGCTGGTAAAGGGGACAAAGAACTTTCGGCTAAATATTGCCATCAAACCCTTCTCCGTCAACTGGAGTCTGGTCAGTACAACCCCCTCGAATGGGCTGTAAATGCTGCCAGTTTGTCACAATATTATCTGACTGTAGAGGATTTTCAAATGGCCAGACATTGTTTAGCCAGTGCAAGCCATATTCTCCAAGAAGCCGTTTCCAAACAAACGTGTAAACAACAAAATGAATTGTCGAATGATGATGAAAAGGACAATATTGCCCGACGAAAGGCCGATATTAGCCGTTGTTGGGCCAAATATGGACTGTCGCTTCTTGAATCCTCAAAGGAATTTTCTATTATGAATCTCATTGGACACTTAGATAGGACCGATCTGGTAAATAATATCAACAATAAATCCTCCGAGGCTGATCACAATGCAGACAAGGCCTCAGATGAGGCAGCGGCAGCCAAAAACGACATAACAGAGACTACTGGAAATGTTGATAAAGATACCTCCCGTTTTAAATTAGAACTTACAGATATCGAGGAAAAAATCCCGGCTAAATTCGTCAAGGACTTCTCGGAAGCTAGAGAAGTGTTTCTTTCCATACAGAAATGGTTGAACGAAGCCAAGGAATATTATGTGATAGATTGTTATTGTAACGATTATGTAGAGGTGTGCCAAGATCACAGCAAGGCCTACAAACTGTTAGCTTGCTTCGAAACTGACCAGGATCGCCAATGCAAAATGCACAAACGGCGCATAGATCTGTTGACGAAACTCCTCCAAGAATTGAACCCACAACACTACCTCCACGTGTGTCGTCATCTGATGTACGAACTAGCTGATACTTACACTGGCATGCTGGACATTAAACTAAACATGCACCAGGAATCTGGTCAAGCGAGCACCCCTCATGCAGTAAAGAAAATCAACACGTTGGTTTCACAAAGTATCAAACATTATATGGACTACATCAACTCTTTGAAAAACGGCCGACCTAAACTGCCAACTGAACTTGATGAATCTGACATACGTCCAGCCCTAGTTGCATATTTTTGCATGGGGAACCTCTATTCGAAATTCATTTGCTCTGATACCGAGCTGAAAATTCAGAATGTGCGCAACAGTTTGGAATGCTTTCAGATTATTGTTGACTACTGCAGAGATGACCCCAGGGGTCCTGCCGCTGTAGCCAACGAATTGCATATCTGTGAAGAAATGATTGAACTATTACCGAGGAAAATACAACAAATTCGGATAGATCCCAACTTCTAAAAGAAAACCTCTTCCATCAACCTTATTCCCCCTCTGGTCTCCTGATTTTGCTTTAGAACATTTTTATGGCTTGAAGACTTTATTCTAGATACACAAGATTTAATTGATAAAAAACGTTAGGTAATTTTTTTTTTTTTTCAAATTTACAAGTATGAGTTTAAAAATTGTATTTTTAGGCGTGTGTTGTAAATAGGGAAGAGCTTGTGTTCAACAGGATCTGACAAATCTTTTGAATTTAAGTTCGCTTTTTGGGACTTTTAACTGCTTCAAGTATCTAAAATGTTCTTGCTTAATATTGGAGTACTGGATAAAAAAAAAACCAAACATTTATTTCCTAATTTCACACTATGATCACTCGGACACCTAGAAATGTCACTATTATTTTAATTAGAATATTAAAAAAAAATTAAACACACACACACAAAACTATGACCAATTTATTACATGCAACATTCATTTAGATCTTAATACTCTTTTCCCCTAACTTAAGTTTAAGAAATGCGTATTAAGCACGAAAGTTTTCTTCGTTGTCGATAAAATAATAGATGATCATGAAACACTGAAAATTAAAAGACCAACAAAACTGGTCCTATATATATATATATATATATATATATACGTATATGCATATATAAATATTATGCAGAAAACTACGAAGATCAGCTACTTGAGAAAAAAATATTATTGCTTTCTGTGATGGCTTATTCATATATTTATTTTATATTATTTCTTGTGTACTTCATTCATTCTGCCTGATTAAAACACAAAAAACCCAACAACTCAATTCCAGGAAGTGGCCCCAAAACTGTAACAGTTTTGATAGAAGTCTGTTTATTTCATCCGTGATCAAATTAATCATTTCTCTAAGGAGTACTGACGGCTTCGATTTCGTCTTACCCCACACCAATAATGAATGGGTGTGTATAAACACCTTTACCTTATGGATCTTCTTACCCTGCCGGTGTACCAATGATGGGTGGGTAATATAAACACGTCTACCACGGATCGAACTAACTGTATTTACTAACTACTACTTCTGTTATTGGCATTTTTATTTCGAGTGAAGTTTTGTTAATCCTTGTAAATTAAAAATGTATGATTGTCACAATTATTATAAAATAATGTTATTGTAAATGGCGAGCAATCTTCTTGTCTTTTTAATTGTATTTCTCTACCTGTGTTATTGTTGTTTTTTTTTTGGGGGGGGGTAATTACTTTTTACCTACTGTCCATTATTAGTTGAAAATTACGCATTTAAAGAGAAAAAAATTCAACTTAAAAAAAATTTTTTTCAGTGCATTTAAAGAAAGAACTGTTGCACATCCAGAGACGTAGTTGAGACTGGGGGGGGGGGGCTGATCTGAAAACGCCCCAGTGCCCTCCAATGGAGGAGAGGGGGGGGCTATAAAAATTGTACTTCACATAATTAGGGAATCTTAATTTCTTTGTAAAGAAAAAGACTGTTTGTAGCTGTAAATTACAAGATTATGCTTTTCTTATCTGTTTTTGTTAATCACATATTCTCCTGTGGTTTGGGTGTGTACATTTCATTCCACTTATTCATTAGAAAGTTTTCAAGTTTTTTTTGGTCTAGTTTGACATATACATATATACACATATAATGTTGATGATAGTGAAAATTGGAAGGCGATGAGAAAAGCGGTTGTTACATCCCCCATTTTTTTTTTTTTCTTTTTTTATCACATTGGCATGTTTCAATACATTTCGACAGATGCCAGCCATCTTTTTCAGAGAAACTTGCAGAGCTGCAGAAAAAAAATTGTGCTGTCTCTATCTTGACATCTCCTTACACTGACCCTTTGTCTTACAGACTCATCTTATTTCAGACCAAACTTAACTCTCACCTAAACGGATATAGACATCACCCCTCCACATAAACAACCCACCACACAGAAATATCCCCACATCTTTCCTCAACCTCAAACATGTAAACAGCACACAATTTTCTCTGTACCGCTGCAAGTTTGTCTGAAGCTGGCACCTATTGAAATGTGCCCATGTAATAATTTTTTTTTCTTTTTACTCGCATTTCAATCACCACTTTTATCAACATTCTGTCGGATTACTTCATTTTTTACCTCCTGTCCATTATTAGTGGAAAATGATGCATTTAAAAAGAAAAAATCCAACTGTTTTTTTTTTTTTTTTTCCCCCAAATTTCAGTGCCTCTAAAAAAAAGAACTGTTGCACATCCAGAGACGTAGTTGAGCCATGGGGTGGGGGCATTTGCGGGTGCCCCTTTGCTCTCCAATGGAGGGTGGGGGAATTTTATAAATTGTACTTCACATAGTTCGGGAATCTTAATTTCTTCGTAAAGAAAAAGACTAACTATATATCATGAGATTTCTCTTTTCTTATTCGTTCTTGTTTATCACATGTTTTCCTGTGGATTGGGTGTGTACATTTCATTCCACTTATTCATAAGAGGGAGTTTTCATCTTTTTGAGCTTTTTGGGGGTTTTTTGGGTCTGGTTTTATATATTTATATGTATATGTATATATGTATGTTGATGAAAATAATAATTGGAGGGGTGAAGAGAAAAGCAGTTATTACCTCTCAAAATTTTTTTTATCATGTAGGCATGTTTCAATGCATTTGACAGACAGATGCCAGCCATCTTTTTCAGACAAACTTGCAGAACTGCAAAGAAAATTGTATACTGACTCTATCTTGATCCCTCCTTACTCTGGTCATTCTTATCAAAGACGAGCCAAACTCCGTGACCCTTCATCTCACAGACCCATCTTATATCCAACCTAACTTGACTCTCACCTGCACAGATATAAAAGCCCCCCCTCCCCATAAACAAACCACATCGCAGAAATATCCCCATTTCTTGCCTCAGCCTCAAACATGTAAACAGAACACAATTCTCTCTGCACCGCGGCAAGTTTCTCTGAAAAAGATGGCTGGCACCCATTGAAATGTGCCTGCATCATAAAAAAAACTTTAATTTTTTCTTACATTTCAATTGCCACTTTCATCAAGATTCTGTCAGATCACTTCACATCTAACACACAAATATATATAATCAGGTTAGCCATAATACTGCAAAGGGGCAACAGACCCCCACAGCTAGCTCAGGTATCTGCCAGTGCACTCCTATTTGCATGATCTCGGTGGATCATAAGATGGAAACCCCTGTTACACACACTGGCCCTTCATCCATGGTTTTACTGCTGTGGAAAACTCCTAAAAATCTTAGTTTGCAAAGCCAAGCATTATATATATATATATATATATATATATATATATATATGCACTGTGTACCTTGAGTAATTCTCTATTTTGATGAAATGGGGGGGGTTTCAAATATTTGTTATATGTGTAATTTCATACAAATGCAAGTTTTCTTTACATTTAAATTGCTTAAAATCCAACTGTGGTAATTTTTAGATTTTCATTTTCAGACATTATTGACAATGATCGTGCTGGAAAGAATTTTTGTGTGTACATGGAAAAGGCATAAACTGTAATCCAATTAGAGAAAAGTTTGAGAAAATTTCATAAAAAGTCTCGGAGCCCGGGATATTCATGACTGAAATGAAGTTTGTCCCGTGTAACAGTTGATCCTTTGGGGGATCTGTAGAGACGTTGATGATCGCCACGTAGAATCTAATTATTGAACTTGATCCTGTATCCCTTCATACATTTATTTAAAAATACCTTGATTACTGAGACTATTTTGTTCCAAATTTCTTTGTACTGTTCAAGTCCTATTTCAATTGAATATGTTTTTGCTTCCAGCTTCTACTTAGTTACATTAATTTTTACAGCAATATCTAAATCCTACTACATCAAAACCACGTTGTTCAAGGTATTTCTGTACTTTGTTTCAGTGTGTGTGCGTACACTTGTTGGTTTTTTTTGGGGGGGTTTTGTATACTTATTAACAATACCATATTTGCTCTATATTTTAGATAAAATTCTTGAAATAGACCTTTTTGATATATTTTATTTTATACTGTATTTTACTACATTCTGGCTAAATGTTTTGTTCTTTCAACTTTTGGAGCAATTGACTGTTTTCAACGATTATCTTTTTCTTTTTTTTTTTTCTTGTAGCTCCATCACATTATAAGACGTTAACATATAAAAACAAAACAAATACAATAGAATGTATATTGATGATTTATTCATGAAAGGAAGTGCTAGAGCATGCGCAAAGTGAAGATTGAACACGACACTAAAATTAACAAAAAAAACATGTCACATAATGTGATTGAACCACAAGAAAAACGTTATTTAAAAAAAAAAATGATCATTACGAACATTCAAGTAATTGCTTGAAAAGTTCATCAAACAACAAAACATTTTGTCAGAATGTAGTGAACACAATATAAAATTGAAAAAAATATAGATTGTAAGCCTTTTCAAAGTTGACCGTGTGGGTAGCAGGCTTTTGCTCCTTCTGTTTGGACAAGTTGGGTATTTATTTGAAGGAGGTTTGCCCAAGTGACCTCTAACCTACTCTTCTGTCAACCACCATAACATGTCATGTCAGTAGATTCATACCTTTCGCAAGACATGAGAGAGAAATGAGTACGAATTAGCCCCCAGCCAAAATTTCAAACTCGGTGCACCAATCCAAATTCTCACAGTGGCAACTGTTACACCATACTAGGAACAAGTTTATAAAAACAACACACTTTTGTCTTCTAAATTGTTAATAATCTTTACTTGAACTAAAATAATGTACAACACCATAATTGTATTGTATGATTTTGTTTTATGTTATGAATCTAATACGGTTAGAATTACCAACATTGAAATACAGAAGAGACGGATTGAAATTTTCAGAATATTGAAACAGCACAAGATCAACGCTGACTGCAAGTGTCTTAAATGTCCACACAAACAAATGCTTCAGTCAAGTGTTATCAAGCACAAGTCATCTCAGACTGGAATAGACTATCAGAGTCTACAGTATCAGCTGGAACAGTAGCTCAGTTCAAGCAAAGACAGGGTATGTGAATCAAACCAACTTTATTCCTATTGATTCTCTTACTAGAAAATGACCCCTTATCTTTAGCTTCTAAAAAGAAGCTTAGTGTAAACTGAAGGTTAATTCACGAATGACCAAAATGAAATGGAGTTAAATGTCAACTGGTCTCAATATTTTATCAAGAGGTGATTACTGGCTGGGTAGATGAAATACTATAGTTAAGCCTTTCAAAATGTTTTCTATTAACAAAATAATTAAAATTGATTTTGATAAAAAAAACACTCAGAAAAAGCCTTTATCAATCTTCACTTGGTGCTAATTTTCACTTGTACATCTCTAGAGAGGGGAAATGATTTAAATATTACTAACTGAAAACCCACTCTATATAGGTGGGATTCTCAGCCAGATGTCTACATTTTACCGTTGAACGAAAAAATAGATTCGGTTTAACCAATTTGATGTATACAAAGTAAAGGTTCAGTTCAGCATTTTACCTACATTGTACATCGAATGCTTAGCTAAAAACTTGTCTTGGAATTTTCAAAAATTAATTTGCTTAAAATATGCTCCAGGGTCTCATTAGTAACCACAGAAAATTTATACTTACAAATGTGTCTATTTAGCAATATTCAAAAGACAATACAAAATTTCCGCACCCAAATTTTTAATAAAGATCAGCTTAGTATCCTTTTAAACATTAATTAAGAAAAAACTGAGTGCATACATATGCCAATGTAAGGAAAAACTAAATGAAAGTCAGTTCCCCAAATAGTTATGATACAGGAGAGGCAACAGTAGAAATTCCTGGATCCACCCTATAATTTAACTAATTCTTTCTTACTTCATGGCCTACCCTTCCATAAAACTTCATTGCAATCGGCAACTTGTCAAGATCGTGGAGACGTATATCTAAGATACAGGGGAGGTAACTGAAAAATTCATTGCTTTGCTCCAAAATTTAATCACTTCTTCCTTAGTCTATATTGCTCACCCTTCACAAAATTTTGAAACCTTTTATTGGTATTATGTGGTATGTACATGTAGCTACGATGCAGGGTAGGTAACTGTTCATGGATTGACCACAATATTTAATCACTTCTTCCTTAGCCCATTCTTTCGCAAAATTTCATCGATATTCACTCAGAACTTATGGTGATATTGTGTGGACAGGTGGGTGAATACGTATACCTACCCCAACTTTGTTGGCAGAGATAAATAAGAAAAAAAATAACTGATTCCTTAATCTATTAACGTACCCATGAATGCTGTTTTTGTTTTTTAACTTTTTTTTTTCAAACAAAAAAAAAACTCATCTATGAAACTCCGATAAATTTCTCTTTGCAAGACTACCTAGCATCAACAACTGAAGCAAAGTACTCACTCAGTGCACGACTGCTACACATACAGATAACTCCATTTGTTTATTATCTCATTCAGCCATAAAATGTAAACAAACCATAAAACTATTACGAAAATTAAAATTACTTTTTAGTCTGTAGTAATGCATTCCATTGCTGAATAAGTTCGTAAACAAATTATAAAAATTCATTCAACTCTAAACTCCATAACATGCTTACACACTCATTCAGCTATAAAATGTAATACTTACTGCTAACTAAAATGTAATTTGATTTTTTTTTTTTTTTGATAAATAGTTTTATAGTCTGTTTATATTTTATGGCTGAAAGATTTCATCAGAATCCAGTCATGCAAAACTGCCCCAAAATAGTCCTGATAAGTCTTACAATGCGACTACAACAACATAAACATACTTACAGACAGAGCGAGCTAGACAGAAGTAGATCATATTAGTAAACATGAACTAAATACATCTAGTTGTCTGAATTGAACACGGAAACGATCAAAACTCATACTGAAAAAAAAGCACATCAGTAGTATGGAATTAAGTTGAATAAGTATGGATATATATATGCAAGTCAGAGATGGTTAATTCTATGGAATGATTCTTTTGATTTACACACCGTTGCCAACTGTCTGCGTTATGTGGTTTACAGCTCCCTTGGGTTGAAGACATTTTGGATAAGAAAGTGTTTCCATTAAATCAGGACCTGGTTGTGACATCAAGAATTCCTGGCAAAGTTAAAAATTACAACACAAACACCATTTTATAAAAGGAATATAATTATTTTATTTTCTCATTGATTTAGTATGAAAGGACAATCAAGATAGTCCGGTTTTTGAAAAGTTTTTGAGTCAGAAAATTACAAGTTGATACTGCGAACAGGGATCGATGGATGGACGGGTTGAAGCAACGCGATCTAGAGGAAGCTTTAGTCCAAGATTTTTTATATTCGTCTGTGATAGATTGCTCTGTGCCCCAGAAACTGGCTGACTGAAAGCAGAGGAAAAACACAGATGGATGAACCCCTCGGGGAAGGCGTAGAGGGAGAATTTTGAAAAGTAAAACCGATTTCCATTATCAATAGCGAATCAGACACTGATTACATACTCCTGTCTCTGCGAAAAACCGAGGTGCTTAATTCGAGTTGATAATTGGATTCTGGAAAAATATTGCTTGCTTCCTGCTCATGAAAATACATTTACGGACAAGGGGTATCTTTCCACCAGCCAACAGTTTCAACAGTTTCAAATATTACTTCCATGTCGTCTCTTCAACACTTTGAAATCTATGTAAATTTACGGGGCGTCTCATGTTACAGTTAAAGCATGGATGACAAAATGACAAATTTCAATAAACTTTTTGGTAATATTTATGAGAAAGGTATTTCTGTAAGAAATATTTGTGGAAATATCTTAAAATCAAACCAAAAATTTATTTAAATTCATGGAATATCTCAGAATGGCTAAACCATTAGTTTGGAAATTTTAGATTTTTATTTTTATTTTCATTTTTAAAGGAAGACTCAGATTTTTAGAAACCCAAAAAGAATGGACAATTTTGCTATATCATTAATTTTTTATATCATCAGAAAGAGTATGAAAGAAAAATTAAGTGAAAAAAAATGGAGTTGGAATTAGTGAAGCTCTTGAGCAGATTTATTATTTCTTGATGATCTTTCATAAATCCAAATCAGATAATGTCTCTACATTAGAAAAAAAATGTTGATTGTGAAACTTGACATTCTTAGATTATCAACACATTATTGTTATTATTCAATAATAATATTCCAGTATTTGCTAAATAGCATAATAATAAAAAAAAAATTAAATATTGATGAAGAAAAATAATAATCAAACTAGAAAACTGAAAATAAATCTGGTTTTTTTTTTCAATTTTCTGCTGACTTTTTTTTTCACACAACTCTGACGTCTACATGATATTTTGATTTTTAGGAAGAGCAACTAAAAACTTTCAAAACAAAACCATTTTAATTTTATTGTAGTTTTTATTTTCTGATCCAAGGTATATCCTAACATCTCATGTGGAAGTTTTGGAAAAAAATCCAACTGATTTAATTTCTCCAGGGACTTATGTTTATGAGATTGAAAATATGTAAATCGGTGATTCTGAACATAGGTCACCTCCACCTCAGGAAGTAATTTGAGCCTATATGGGGAGGAGGCATTTTTGAATTTTGGTGTTTCTTGGCTCAAAACTGATAAATTACACTGAAAACTGATTAATCAATTGCACTACTAATGATTCTTAATTACACAATACTATTATTAAACTACTTTTATTGTAAATTCTACAGTTCATTAACTTTGCAAGGAATAAAAGTTGTGGATAATTGTGCTGTTACTAAATTTCACACAATAAAGAAATTACTTAAATTTTAGTTAATTCCAAATATCAGTATTTTTGCAAAGAATTTGCCAAATAGTACATCATCTAATTATTATTATTATTTTTGTAATAAGGGGGACATAAAATGTTCAAAATGGTCATTTTTTGTTTTGTAGTCTAACACTGTCATTCACTCACTGTATATCAGTTTTAGGATTTGTCATTTTGTTGAATGTTTAACCAATTACAAAAGTCATTCCAGACACAATTCGTTGTATGCTTTGTCGTTCGAATTTGTTTTAATTATTTACTGTTGCTGTGGCCTTTTTAACAATTTTTTTCAGGCACATGTTGATATTAGACGCTACTTGGTTGATCTCAGTTATGTTCAACAATAGAAATAGGAAAGAAGGAAAAGGTTTGATGCAATCAAAGAGAATCTCCCCTGTTCAATCCTTTTCAACTAGCAGCTAATGAAGTCATAATAGGAAGAAGCCAAAAATGGCTATTTACAATCTGTATTGAAAATAATGCTCACAGAATATTTCATATTGCAATGCGTAACAAGTATAAGAATCAATTGAATCAAAGAAAGACTACTTGCTGTTCCTCCTCCTTCGTCTGCCACCGCTACCATGGATGGTGGACGTATCATTGAACTTATGGTTCTTGTTTTTCCTGCTGTGTTGTTTCCGATAAATCTATTATGCATCATGTTCGCTTAATTTAGGTGTACCCAAATAAATGTACCCAAATGCTTTTGAAATCATTGACAACCTATGGTAAAACGTAATGAAGATTATAAAAATGTTTTCTAAATTTTGTTCTAGTTTTTGCTAATAAGAAAAAAGTCCACATTATTATAAAAAAAAAATTTTTCAGTGATTATGCCAGCAATTGAATTGAACTTTTCAAGCCAATCTTTTCATTGGAAAACTTCAATCAGTGCGTGCTAATGAAGTCTTGACAGATTTATGACCGGTGTGGATTGAAAGCTTTTTCCAAGGGAGGTGATTTTCAATTTCACCATCGAAAAGTTACCTCCCTTGAAACGAGATTATACAACATTCAAAGCAACGTCAACCCATATTATATGCAACATAATAAAAATTGACTAAAAACGCACAACGATTAAAATCGAAAATGCGTAGCAGGACAAAGTGGATGACTAGATCTACCTAAGACAACACGTCTTCAAGACATCCTCAAAAGAAGGAGAAATTGAGCGAAGAATCACTCAAGGGTAGCAAGCCTTTGAAAGAGCAAATTCAACTTTCAAGAACAAGAAAATTCCATTAGTCCTAAAAAGAAGAGTATACAACCAATGCATCCTACCAATAATCACCAATGGAATGGAAACATGGAACCTAACCAAAAGACTGACCTGCAAACTGAGAACCATGCAACATGCACATGAAAGGATCATGCTCAACCTCACGTGGAGAGATTACAAGACAGTATATTAGGAGAAAAACAGAAGTCCAGGACATCATAGAAACCATCAGGGAAGTCAAATGGTAATGGGCTGGCCATGTTGCAAGAATGGCAGACAACTGATGGACATCACGACTCACAACATGGATCCCCAGAAATCAAATGCGTAATCGAGGCTTGTAGAATGAGATGGCAAGACAAACTGGACAAGTTCAGAAAATATTGGCTCTTATGATGTCCACGATAGAGAGATGTGGTGAATCCTGAGGAAGGTTTATGTCCAACGATGGACAATAAAAGACTGATCATGATGATGAAAAAAGTTCTTTCTCAGAGTTACAGTATGAGTTTGCATGACATATGTATATATATATATATATATATATATATATATATAATGAAGTAAGGATTCGTTACACAAACACATTTGTTTCTGCCATTTGAGCTTATTCAGGCGAATGATTCGATGCCTATTTAGGACATGTCTTTAACAAATCTAAAATAAACTGAATCATTCCCCTGAAGAAGCCCAAATAAGGCAGAAACATAAACATGTTGATGTAGCAAACTTTCACTCCATTATATTTTAAGCTCTGCTCTAAATCAACTTGATATTTGATGTTGAATGTATTGAGCATTTCATGAAATAAACTCATCATACATTGGATATTGTATTATATTACATTGTATTCCTGATTTGCATTATATATATATATATATATATATATATATATATATATATATATAATTAAATAATTGTGTCATCCACAGACATTTGTTTTTTGTATCATAACTCTTCAGTGTGGCTATAGACTATCCATTATCCCATCCAGTACCACAAGGCAGGATTGAAATCTTCACTTAAAATTCAGAGGCTGGCATCTAACCTCTGCCTTACACAGAACTGGATGGTCAGTAAGGTTGAATTCAAGTGATATTTCTACTCACACATGAATTCCCCATCCACCAGTGCTCTATTCCTAACTTGGAAGAGCATTGCATAAGCTTATAATGAATGATTTACCTCACTTAAAGAGTGCTCAACCCTGAATAAGGGAGTGTTAATTATAATTATAATTAAATAATATATACATATATATATATATATACATATATATATATATATATATATATATATATATATATATATATATATATATATATATATATATATATATATATATACTTATGCATGTGTGTATGTGTGTGCATCCTCAGTAGACCATATAGTTTAGGTAATCTACAGTGGTATTCTATGAGCCTAGTCCATGTGTTGTTTCAGTCTTTGAATATTTTCTTGAGGAATTATTTCTTTCTTTAGATGCTTTTTCGATGAAAGCAGGGACGTGATTTTGTTGTTGTAAGTCCAGATATTCTTTATGGTTATTCCCTCTCCTTTGTCTGAGGGTGTGATGAGTATTTTGTGGTTGTATACTTGTCTTCTTAAGGCAGTTATGTACCTGAGTGGTATTGCATTTTTGTAGTTATCTGTATATGTATATATACACACACACACACACATATATATATATATATATATATATATATATATATATATATATACATATATATATATATATATATATATATATATATATATATATATATATCATTAAGAAATCAGTACACAATCCTACAATAATTATGAATACGTTATATCATTTGAAACTCTTTGAAATGACCTCCTGTTACTACATGGTGAATGTGTCACTTGGCCTAGACAGCATAAATAGAATAAGGGAATACTTGAAGAGGCTAACCATTTGGTCACAAGTTCGATTCCTGCTGCTGCTCCATTTTCTTCAATTTTTTATTCTCCATTTACTTTTTATTTCTTCAAATAGACGAAGAAGCATCCTGTTCACTTCCTACCCTTCTAAGGGAGGAAAAAGTCTCCCCTCATTTTTGACCCTCAAAAATTGGGGGGTTTCCCTTCATTTTAAACCCTTTGAAAAACATTTACATTTATACACATATAAAATAAAAAGTTGCGTGTATGAATGGTAAAGTTTCACTTTAAACTTTCCCCTATGTCTGTTGAGTATGCATACCAAATTTGGTTGGGCAGTGCCCATGTTTAGGTGCTTTTTTATGGCATGACAGACACCTCTCACTTATATATGTATATATATATATACATATATATATATATATATATATATATATATATGAATCAAGACATTAACAACACACATAAAAAAGTGGTAATAGCTTAGCATCTTCTGAGACTTTTAAACCTAGTAAATGCTGAACATGAATTTTAAAGAAGGTTTTACCCTTGTAAGTGATTTTTCAGTGATTTCTTCTCAAAGAATTTTTCGGGTGATAGGTCTCCTACTTGTTGTTAATGTATTTTGGCAGATCCATTCAACAGCCTTCTTCAGTAATAGACAGATTGGTAGCAATGTTTATAATGTAGGATTTGATGTTTTCCTTTCCTTTACTTGTTAGACAAGAATTTCCATAGCATGTCACTGTCATAACTCTACACTTGTCTGACTTATACACTCAGACGCCATGTTGATGTATGCTGCTTTTTTGATTTTCCAAAGTTTCCAATGGCATTTTCTGTCTAATTCTAGAAATTTCTGTTTGCCATCAACACATTCGGAGAGTACTTTACACTACCAAAGAAGGCTGTAGAATGGATCATCCGAATTACTGTGTTAATAACGCTATGTTATGAATGAATGAATAGCTTAGCTTTGAACAAAGACATTTTTAAGGGTTTTTTTACACCAACAGGACCATAGATGGCAGGGCCTGTGTGCAATTAATCATCCAGCCTGACCAATAAAGTTCCAAGGTGAAGTGCGACTTACCTAAGGTCTACCCTACCCTTTGAACAAAAGGTTTGTATCCATCCTATGAGCCAACAAGGTGGTATGAATAAGAGCAGGGCCCATAGGTTGTAGGTTTGTCACGAGTGAGTTAAATCCCCTACTTTTAACCATATGTAAAACTGATTCTTCAGATTTTTTATAAGTGACACAGAATAGTCTGTACTGTTTTAGTGACATAATCAATTTTATTTGGGGCTAAGATACTATTTTACAACTACTTTTTAGTCAATACTGTCTTCAAAGTAAATGAATTGTTAAAAATTTCTTATTTTGAATCTGTTGTCATCTTCATGACGTAATGTTTTGGTCATCTTTTTCATAAGTGGGCACCACGATTAAGTTATTACATATTCTCTGCCATCATTATTCACTAGCGTGTGATTCTTAGTTTTTGCAAGTTATATCTCAAGTGCCTCTTACACTTTTCTCATGACCATTCAAATTGACTATGACAGTCCTTACTATGTTTAGTGGCCACGAGCCTAACCAATTTCCTTTCGTACTGTATGAAGGGACATTGGTCAAGCTCAGGGGATACAGATATTGTAGCACTTGATTTTTTTTTCACTTTTTGTGGTCAGAATCTAAGGGAAATTTTTTTTTCATTTTCAGGAGCTAAAATCGAATGGAAGGGGATTTTCTTCACTCCTAGATGTCAAATTTGGGGTGAATTTTTTTTTTCACTTCTTAAGAGTTGAGGACGGAGATTTTTTTCTATTTTAAAAGTCAAAGTCATAAGAGAGGAAATTTTTTTCAATTTTGGTGGTCAAAATCTTTGGAGAATTTTGTTTTCATTTCCAAAGGGGAAAATTGAGGAGGGGAAACTTGATTTCACTTTTTGGTGTCAAAACTGGGAGGATTTTTGTACTTTTAGGAGTTAAAATCAAGGAGGAACTTTCTGCAATTTTAGTAGTCATAGTTGAGGGGGAACTTCATTTTTTCACTTTCAGAGTTCAAAATAGGGGTGTGGGATCTTTTTCTTTTTTTAGGAATCAAAATTGAGGAGGAATGTTCTTGCTTTTTGGGGTCAAAATAGGGGTAGCAGAACTTTTCTTCTCAAGGGTTCAAAATCAAAGGTGGAATTTATTTTTCACTTTTACGGATTATAATCAAGGTTGAAGAATTTCTCTTTTAGGGGCCAATTTCCAGCGGGAACTTTTTTTCACATCTAGGTCTCAAAAATAAGGAGGAATCTTTCCTCTCTTTCAGTGGTCAAAAGTGTGTGTGTGGGGGGGGGGGGGGTTCATTTTTTTATGTCCATTTCTTTTTTTAGGAGTCTACAGCAAAGTTAAATAGTATTGTTACATTTGCAGTTATTTCCTCAAAGCAAGGCCAGGTATTATTGTAATATAAGCTCATTAGGATGTCATCATGTTTAATCATGGATAATGAATAATTAAAACCTTTCATTCATTCAATGTTTTTTTTATGAATATATGTTCAGTTACATAATTACAGAAAATGAAACTGAATCATAATGAAAAGGTGCTTTAAAAGGTTTAACGAAATATAAACAAATTTTAGACTTTAAAACAAAATTATGCACACCTTGTTAAAAAAAAAGTAACAAGACGTTGAAATAATTTATTTATTCATTTGAGATTCTTAACAATTTAAATGAGAAATTGTTGAAAGATTTAACTTACTTAAAATTCAAAAATTGATAGCAGACTTTACTTCACTAAGTCATGCGAAGGCTCTAAAAATTCATTTTTATTTAAGAGGTATAATCAAACAACATACTTATCAGATATCAACACAAAGTGAAAACTAGCATTTCAGTTACAAAAAATTGTCCTGAAATATCACTTATTTTATTTCGAAGTTCTACTTATTTCATTACTTAAATTAAAAATAAAATTAATTATTTCTCATTCTTCATGTGATATGGTACGAAAAAAAAATCAAATTACAACAGAACCTTATTCATTCAAATTTACAAAAAAAACCCCAAAAAACATTAAATTAATTAGTGCAAATTCAGTTAAAATATTTGTACTCAAGTTTTGACATTTAGTGATGCCTTTTGACCGTAATTCTGTGCTAAAACGTTGTCCTTTTAGTTGATGCCTGTCTTGATGCTTTCCGATATGGATTCATTTGTCCAAAATATTGGGAGGAAGTCTGAAATGTCCGGGGAAATCCAGAGTTTCATTCCTACACTCCCCTGGTCTGGGGGGGGGGGGTCTCTAAATTTCTAATGTGGACCTGCTCAGCCCCTGGATAGCTCAGATGAAACGAGGTCGGGTGGGGTGGCGTAATCCCCATGACCCCAGTGGTGCTACACGTCTGAACCTATCTAGACTTGAAAACGACTTCTAAGCTAAGATTACCATCATAAAGAATCTCTTAACATATCTCATTAAAGAGGTATGATTCGAAAAATATAAATTATTAATTATTCTAGTCTTCCTGTGACATACGGAACGGAATAAATAAGAAAAAAATTAAATCGCTATAAAACTTTTACTGATTTAAATTTCCAAGAAAAATCAAATCTCATTTACTTTATCCAGTTATATATAAGCACTAAAAAAAAGTACATTTTTTAATTAAGATATCAAACAAGTTACTAAGATATTAATATGTAAATAAAATCAAAACCTTGAATTTCTTCAAATCTAGAAGATAAATTCTACTAATAAAGACAATCATACCTTTTAATTTTAAATTTGTACAGATCCAGGGTACAAAATAAAACGTTTATTCATCTGAATTCACAAAGAAATACATTAAAATTACGTAAATAGTATAAATTCAGTTGAAATATTCGTAATCACTGTTATCCTCAAGACTGGTGTCTATAATCGAAACATTTTTGGGGGGACCTGTAATTTTGTGCTTTCAATCCATCAGACCCTTATATCCTCTTCCTATAATGTTTTCTCAGAGATTAATATTTTTCTGTTAAACGAAGGGAGGGGTCTAGCCGGGAGTGGTGGCGCCTGGGGGACAAGCGGGCGTGGGTGTGTGGCCCAGGGCTTTCCGGACTAATTAATTAACACCCGTTTTTCAAGCCTCTGACACGGGCCCAAATTGTGTAACACCCACGGAGGATCGAGTGATGGACCCAGCTTGTTAAACTTATTCCCCCACAACAAGGCGCCCGTACTTACAACTAAATAATACGAACATCATTTGAAGCTGAATTATCGAAAAAGTGTATTAATAGTCAAGATTGGAATAAACTGGGTAATCCAAATAACCGTATTGAACATTTTTCAATCAATAAAACCTTGTTACGTTTTGAAAACTGTCAGTTGAAAAAATGTGACTATCTTTCAGTAAAGGGGCCCATGCCATCTTCAGCATTTTAAACCATTAGCGATATTTTGCTACGGAAGATCATACGCGTAAGTTTCTTTCGCTGTTAAGAAAACTCGAATTTATATTGAACCGATAAAACTATCAAAAACGGGAAGAGTTAATGATTTAAATTCAAATGTCTCAAATACCCCGAAGACGTATTTTAGTACGACGGGCGGAAAGTAAGGGCTCAGAGTTCAACAACAGTTATACGGGTTGTTTACTTATTTATTATTTAATTTCATTTTAAAAGATTGATAAGCTGTATTTCAACCAAAACTTTTGATTTGAGAATATTTCTTTTTGGAGTCAGATACATTTTTTATAGACTAGTTTACATTATTAAAATGTTACCTGATCTATTTAAAATCATTTCATTAGTATGAAGTAAATAATTTATTAAGATACGTCTCTGATGAAGAAAATTACATAAGTATAATGGCGGGATTTTTTTCGTTGGTTCACGAGCATGTCTCCACCCAGAATGTCTTCACTTATATGATATGTACTAAGTATGATTTTATCAACAAGTTCGCGTAAGAATATTGAAAATTGTAAGATTAATAAATTTTTGAAAAATACCCAGAGTAGGATATTATTTTTTTTAAATTCTTACAGCATTTCACTTTATCGTCAAGACACTGAAAATCGGCGAATTATTAAGTGAAATTACTTTTTTCTGTTATTACCAATACTGTTCTAACATAAAAACAATATTTCTCATGACAGAGATATTTGACTACGTTATATAATGTTTACAAATACCCAGCTTTTCACCCTTGTAATTTTCTGTAAATCGCTGATTCCCAAGTAAAATTATATCAGGTCCCCACCATCTTTCTTCTTAATAATAAACAAAGATTTTTCCTTAAACATTATTTATGGAATGGAATAATTAAAATAAAATTAGGAGACGTAAGGACCAACAGACAAATTAAACTTGTTGATTAATCGTTATATTTATCTCATTCGAAAAACCAGAGCAGGGCCGGTTTCCAGAAGGTGCATGTTTTGAACAGCCGGACTATACGAGACGACGGCTTTGAAGTATTTCGGTCACGTTTTCCTATTCAGTGTTGCCAATTAAAATGTTTTGTATCTAAAAGATCTACAATTTAATTTTTTTTCCCCCATAACATTTATAGAAAAATGGTGATGCAAAAATGCCTGGTGCGCTGACAAATATATCTGTCGAATGTCAACAGATGTTGAGTAATCGCGGTGCACACAAGCAGGATGATTTATTTCTCCAAATGTAATTAAACTGAGAAAGCGCCCATTGCAAAAGGTGCATTTTCGGAAGGGGCCAGACTTTGTAATATGTGGAGCAGTTTGCCGTATAATTTTCTTCCTTGTCCGTGGCACTCCGATTACTTATTTTAGTGTTGCCAATTTAGACATTTTATAACTAAAATTTTTGATTTAAAAAAATCTATAATCTAGTTTTTATTTATTCACTTATTTAGATTTTTCGTGAAACGCTGGTCTGAAAAACTTCAGACTCGACTCTGCACTTTTTAAATTTGTCTCAAGTTAGAAGCAATAGATTTGTTAACGTCCATTTTTTTCCTAATTGCGTTCAAAGATTGTATGATTTTCAAATCACATTTCGAACCTTCGAAGACCAGGTCATGAAAATAAGACGTGATATTGAAAAATAATTAAAATAAAATAAATAAATAAAATGAATAAAATAGATAAATAAATAAATGGTACCACTTAGACCCTGTGGCCTGTTTTGGAATTTCGCTTACGTCACAGAAACGTACGTATCAGTAACGCAAAATATGAGGATATGAATTCATCTCATTGTATTGAAAAAAATGAAAAAAATAAAATAAAATTAATGATAATTATAAATTAAGAAAAAATTAACTAACAATTGTTTTTCTTCCCATCTTTGAAAAAGTTCGAATGCAATGACCCTAGAAGTTATAGACATATAATTCAATTCTTAAAACGTAGTTTTTGAAAACCTATTCTTATGGCTTTCCTAAATTATTATCAGAATGATAAATGCGAACCTTTTTTTATTTAAATAAAAGTAAGACCAATATTTCTAATTAGGAATATTTCTATTTCAATTATGTTGACCGGAAGAGATAAAATTCAGCCCGGAGGTGGAGCTATATCAATAATTCATAGATGGCGCCAAATGAAAATTTAGCAACGTGCTCGTGTGATTATCATTCTTTACCCTTTAAGTCACGTGGATGGTAAGACGTTTGTGAAAAAAACTCCGGTGATATTTTTTTTCTTCCTTTAATTTCTTTTTGTACAGAGAATCAAATTGAAATTTGATGACGACGAGCATCAACTGATGTTTCGATTCTTTTTTTATATGGATTTCATTTGGTCTTTGTTTTTTTTTTAAATGAGTATTTAATTAATGAATGAATGATCGTTTTTTTTTGTTTTTTCGTTGTTTTTTTAATCGCTTTCTCCATTTTATTAAAATAAACAGTGAAAGAAGTTTTCAATATGGCGGAAAATAATCTCATTAAAAAAGGGTTATCTTATGTTAACCGTAAATTTTTAATAACGATTATTTTTATTCGGATTAAATTTCTAAATAGCTTTCAAATTGAATATCAAAATTATTTTTTAGCAGTAGAAAGGAAGGATTACGGAATATATTTCCGGAATATGCCGTGCTGAATAAGTCAGAATTATGATGATTTTAATATCACCACTAACACCAATGTCTAATAAGTCATCAAATTGATGACTTATAGAGTAAATGTGATTATTTGACATATTCTATAATATACAAATTGTATCCTTTTCTTTCACGCTGAAAAAAATGTTGAATGTTTTTGTTTTGGTTCATCAACAGGGAGAAACAAAAGCTTACAAAAAAAAAGCTGCTTACCAGTACAAACTTAATGATGAAGCTACCAGCGATACGAACACTCCCTTATTTTGATTTAATAAATATTATCCTTTAATAAAGATATCTAAAGTTGATATGAAACTTCCCAAAAGTTAGAAACTCGATAATTGAAAAAATAAAATGAAAATCTAGAAATAAAATGACAATGATTAATTTCACTTTTTCACGTTTAATTATTATTATTTTTTTAAAAATAATATCCTAAATTTTCACTCAACTGGACCGTGTATATTATAAGATATTTTCAAAAATATGGACGGAATGAATTGTAAATTAGATTATCGACACCATCAACAATTGTTAACAATACAAGAAAGATGAGAAATTGTCGAGAGGAAACGTTAGAAAAATACAACGAAGTTATTAACCTAAGATTAACTTTTATTTTATTGTGGAAGAAAAAGATATATAATTTATATACCAAAGCATACATCAGACAATCATTTCAAAAATCATTTACGCTTGTTGATAACATATTCCGATTATCTATTCCGTAACTCAAACTTTCTTTTTCAAAAATCCAGATCTTCATGTGATAATATGAATGCCTATACATTATTTTTCAAGTATACATCATTACAATTTTTTCCTTTTTAATTTTTGTTTATTGTATCCTATCCGATAGTAGTTGCGATAAAATAAAGCAACAGAAATCTCTAGATGAAGTTGAATAGTGACATAAAATCAAATTTTGTTAATATTGACGATTATTAATACTTATGATTTATTTCTTAACACATTAAAGTTTCAATTTGCATTTTGAAATACATGAAAGTTTATAACATGAAGTTCATAAAATGAATTTCTGAACCTGAAACCCATTTTTTTTTTGTATGTACATAAGTCTTTGTAAAAGTAATTAACATTTGAATGAATTACTTTTTCCTTTCTTGTGATTTACCTTTATAATTCTTCATGGTGTCAAAACTATTCCATCACAATTGGATTTAAAACAACCAAATATCCAATTGGCACAATTTGCTGATAAATGTTCTTTTTTTCATAATAAATACAAGTTTTGAACTTCTTCATGACATGCTTCTGAAACTTGATTGAATTTTGAGAGATAAAAGGTAAGTGATTGAAAAAAAATCAATTATTTTCTAGATCGATTTTAAAGATGAAATTGTTTTCAACCATGTTTTCAATTGTAACAGTGTTTTTGTATTGCTTTTCAGATTTGAACTGGTGCTAAATACCTACAAGAAATTTCTGAACTTCGAGGGGAAAAAAATAATCTTATAGTTTTAAATGAGATTTTTTTCTTTTTTCTTTGCCCCACAATGTTTCTCCAAAATTGTATCCATTGACTTTGAGATAAGCTTCAATCAATTTCTACACTACAATAATACTCTGCTTAACACCGATCCACTGTATTGTCATCAATCAAATATTCTTTTGTAATATATAAATATATATAATATTCTTTAGTAATATTCATCAAGTAATGTTAAATTTCTTAAATATTGAAGAGACAGCATCATGGACAGTGTCTGAATATTGTGCCATATGTAGGATTTTTCATGTAGTGGTATATATTGACGCCTAGTGATATTTCCCTGGCACTTCGGAAAGTAGCTGTCAGATGAGATATGCAGCATTAATTCATCCTCTCATGTTGAGGCTCAACAATAATATATGAAATTAATGAGAATAAAACCTGACAGAGCACAGCAGCAGGGCAAAACAAGGACGTGCTATAAATAAAAGATCCCTACACCGAGCCACCTTCTTTGAAACTGGGGGTGTTTGCAGACATCAGCTATCGAAAAAAATATTGTACACAGACCTGTACTATATACTAGAATTTGAATGAATGTAATCCATTTAAAACATTTTTAAAGGGTCAGAAGTAGTTTTCCATTGAAGTTTAATAATTAGCCAGAAAACTAGATGCTGAAGATAGTTCACCAGAATATTTCCTTTCATAAAAAGAAATCTCCTAAGTTTCAAAACCACTCATTAAGAACATAGAGGTATTATTGTACTTGTAGAATTAAATGAGACTAATTATAAATCACAATTTCAAATGACATGTCAAAGTTTTTTTTTTATTTTCGAAATGTACCTAATATTTCAAGTGATTATGTTAAAAGTTGCACAATGTTAATATTTCTCAAGTAAGTGTGATTTTTAAAAAATTACTTTTACAAAACCGTATTTAAAAGAAAACTGAAATTTTCACAAGAAAGATGTGAAAGAATTGGAAATCAGTAAACCTGAATTATTTTGTTTTTCAGAGATGAATGTCATAACTGAATAAGTTGGTGGAAATATTTGTTGGAGAAACAGAAATGATAAACAAATGGAGGTATGTTAGAAGGTGTGGATGGATTAGGGGAATATTTTCATTTCTCATTTAATTACTACAAAAGTTTGATAATTGAAATTGGAATGTTGGGTTTTGATAACCGTTTCACTCTACCCGTTCTGAAACCAGTATCAAGTGCTATATTGATGTAATGAACAATATTGAATAAAGACATTAAAGATTTGGTGTTGGTATCTTTTTATTAAATGAAAATATTTTTGTTTACAGTTTCTGAACTTACAAGGACTCCACTGTACATGATCAGGTGCAAGAGATCTGGAAGAAAAAAAAAAAAAAAAATAAGATAAGCAACAATATGACATGAAAGAATTGGTTTTTGATGTATCTTTACATTTTATTTTTCTCATATTCATCAACTTGAAAACATGACGATTTGAAAATTCATTTATATGCATCATAAAAGGCTATCAGTAATAATACATGAATTGTAAGGTCATTGGTATTTTATAAATTAATGTTTCCCACAACACATTTTTTTTAAAATTTGATGAGTAGGGGAACTTGTGTTGATAATTCTTCATTTGAAAAAAATCAATCCAGGTTTTGTTTTTTTTAATTTTCATGTGAATGATATTCTTTGGAAATTATTGAATATCCTTAGATCCATGTTTTTTGTTTTTTCTTGTACCTATATCTGTTTTTTCTCATCAATTCTATTTTCACCTGTTTCTTTTTTCTTCCCTCTCAATCACATTTGGATACAAAGAAGATTAGTTCATTGGCAAATGAATTGCAAAAATTTCAAGCTTTCTCATGACAAATTATCTTGTGGCTTTATTGCCTATTCAAAAATACAAATCAATCTCAGAAACATATTTTGAAAAAATATTTTCCCCATTTCTTTTCTCTTAACTACACTCAGTTACAGAAATTTTGAAATTTTTTGATGTGTGCGAGTAAATCACCAGATGCTTTTGAATTGATATGTGTAAAATTTCATGGCAAAAGCTAAACTTTCTTTTAGTTACAATTTCCACCCGATGTTGGCATTTTTGAAACCGAGCGTTTGCACAGCAGTCCCCTTTTTTAACTAGGAAAAAAAAAAACCAACCTTTCCATCTTCGTAAAAGAAAGCATCATTTTCATCATGGCCAAATCAAGTTGATCTTTCATGATACACAGAAAGAGTTATGTCCCTTATTCTACAAATTCACAATTGTTCAGTCAACTTTTTTTGCTTTTACTTTCATGTAGTCGTTTTTTGTTTTTTAAAAAAAAAACAAAACTTTTTTCATGTTAGAGCAGAAAACAAAGAACAGGTAAGTTGAATATTTGTGTTTAGAGACTGAAAAAATTCTACAACCTTTCTTAGCTTCATATCATTTAGTCACATGTTGACAATGTTTAAAATTTATTTTCTGAACCTCATCTTCTCTGATTATCCAAAACAGTTACTGATTCGGAACAATATGAATTTTGTTCTTGAATAATATATATATATATATATATATATATATATATATATATATATGTGTGTGTGTGTGTGTAATTTAACTTTGGAAGAGACTAATTAAAAGTATTTTATGAAGATAAAATGGCAGGGAAATATTAATATAATTTTACTTCCCTAATACAGTCTTTATTACATATTTTTACTTATATTTGATAAATATATATGCTCTTGCTTTTTCAGAAACTTCTAGTAATTCAATATAGAGTAAGTATATTTTCATTATGTCAAACTTGTATAAACAATTTTGGAACATGTTTTCTTGATTTGTTATGAATTTCTGATACGGGGAATCATCATTATACATGAATTCACTCAGACTAGTGTCTTCAGTTGGTAAGGTTTTGGAAATTTCAAACAACACAATGGGGATAATTTATTACCAGGAATCGAGTGAAGTGTTCAGTTCAAAATTCCCAGAAGGTTACCAACTGATAGGCACAAATCAGTGTTAATCGGTGCATAATGAGTTCTCTCATGCTACATGTCTCATCAGCATTTTGGAAAAGATTCTATACAATAATCTAACCCAAGCTATTGATATCATTCTCATTTTGGAATAATGATTTTCATTTTTGTGAACTACTCATGCTGATTTACATTAACCTTCACACAAACATCTCTACTTCCCGTATTCTTGAAGACTTTTTTCCCCCAATGATTTGGGGATTACCCAATTAAATTCCTCAGTTCTTTTACAATTTGTACTTCCACACACTTATCTGAATTGTGGAATTTTCCCATGCTCCACATCTTTTTTTTTTAAAAAAAAAATCATTCTTTTCTCCTGAAAATTTGAATTTGTCTTCCTACGACTCCTTGATTTTGGAGATATTTTCAATATCAGTCCTTTTTCCGTTCGTTAACCAACACTTTATTTTTTAAATTTTGCTCTCCCCTCTGAAAATTTCTTTCCTTCATTTTAGTATATCTGCCATACAAGTCCACTTGGGGATACATTCTCTGCTTTTTCATTTTGGCATATTTCCCAGACAACTCTTTCTTCAGTTGAAGTTCTTCCAATGAAATATACACTGCCTTCTTCATTTTGGGATCTTCTTTCCCATGAACACAGTTTTCTTGGAAAAAACAAAAAACAAAACTCCTTGCTTTCTGCAGTTCAGGATATTTTTTTCCTATAGATTTGCAGCACTTTCTTCATTTTGGGATCATTCTTCCCATGAAGACACATTTTCTCCAGTTTTGGGTCCCCCCTCTCAGAGCTCCTTGCTTTCTTCAGTTTCAGATTTTTCTCTCCATAATTACACCTCTTCCCGCCACCAGAAGACCTATTTATTTTGGGATCTTTCTTTCCCAGAGAATCCTTCTGCGATTTCCATTTTAATATCCTTTTCTCAGAAAACTACCTGCTTTCTTTGGTTTGGGATCTTTCTTCCCTATGACTACTAACTAATTGGAATTTTCTTCCAATGAATATAGTTTTCTCAGAAAACTCTTTGGATTCTCCAATTAGGGTTCTTTTCTCCCCATGAATACACACTCTTTTCCTCTTACACTAAACTGCTTGCTTTCTACCCTATAACTAACTTCATGTTTGGATCTTTCTTCCATGAATATATACTGCAAACTTGATTTTGGGATTCTTTCCAATAACTCAATGCATCCTCTCTTTCAGGATATTCTTCCTGCAGACTACCCAGTACTATGTCGATATTGGGATCTTTCTCCCCATGAAAAGACACTGCCTCCTTCATTTTAGGGTCCTTTTCTCAAAACTCTTTGCTCCAATTATTTTGGGATCTTTTTTCCAATGATTGCAGGCACCTTTTCTTTTTTACCATGAGAACCTTCTTGCTTTCTCCAGTTTGGGATCTTCCTATGATTATCCAGTGCTTTCTTCATTTTGGGATCTTTCTCCCCGCGATTACATTCTGCTTTCTCCGTATTGGGATTTTTCATCCTGTAAATTCATATGGCTTCCTTCATTTTGGGATCTTTCTTCCCATGAATACATACTCCTTCCTTCGTTTTGGAATCTTCTTTCCTTCATTTTGGGATCTTTCTTCCCATAAATACAGACGGCTTCCTTCATTTTGGGATCTTTCTTCCCATAAATACAGACGGCTTCCTTCATTTTGGGATCTTTCTTCCCGTGAATACATGCAGCTTTCTTCATTTTGGGATCTTTCTTCCCATGAATACAGACAGCTTCCTTCATTTTGGGATCTTTCTTCCCATAAATACAGACGGCTTCCTTCATTTTGGGATCTTCCTTCCCATAAATACATACCATTTCCTTCAGTTTGGGGTCTTTTTCCCCCATGAATACACACTGCCTTTCTTTCATTTTGGGAGTTCTTTCCCAAGATTAAACTGCTTTCTTCAATTTCTAGATCTTTTCATCAGAAGTCTTTGATTTTGGATGCCTTTCTTAATTTTGAAATTTTCCCTCTCAGGAATACACGATTCTTATTTCCTGACTTAATTCCTTGCTTTTTTCAGTTGGGGATTCTTCTTCATATGAATACTCACTGCTTTTTTGTCCCAGAAAACTCTACTTCTCTCAATACAAAATCTTTCTTCACCATAAATACACTCCGCTTTCTATGTGAATTCCCCTCTCTAAACTCCTTGCTTCGCCCCCTCCCCCCTATATACCACTCTCTTCCATCTGGGATCCTTTGTTCCCACAAATACCGACTGTTATCTTCTGATTTGAGAATTTTTCTCTTTCCTTGATTTTGTGATCTTTCCTCCCTATGAATATCCAGAGTATTCTCTATTTCTCCCTACTGATATGCACACTTTTCTCTCCTTGGGGATCTTCCTTTCCATAAACACAGACTGGTTCCTTCAGTTTGATATCTTATATCCACAGAACTTTTTTCTTTCTTCAGTTTGGGATTTTCTTGAAACTCCCACTTTCAATATTCTTCTCTGAAAGCACTTGCTTTTTTTCCCATCTCACTTCTTGGAAGACTGTCAGCTTTTGTCATTTGGGGGACCTCCACCCCCCAGCTGCATGAAACGATCTTATTTCCAGGAAACCACCCTGCTTTCTTCTGGTTGAGATTTTCTCCTCTACAAAACCACTATGCTTTGATCAAATTTGAATTTTTTCCACCTTGGGATCTTCCGACAAGAATCCTTTTCTTAATCTGGGATTTTCCCCTTGGAAAATGCATTATTTTGTCACCTTTTCTTTGATTTGGGAGTTTTGTCCACTCTTGTGACACTTCCCTGTTTACTTCATATCAAACTAAAAATCTCTTGGGTTTGGGATCTTTTCCTCCCAATAAACCTTCCTGCTTTCTTTAATTTGGGGTCTCTCCACAGGAAACCCCACTTTTTTCTGGCTTGGGATCCCAATCCCAGAATACAGTTTGCTTTCATCAATACAGAACATTTTTCCAAAGATGCCTCCTGTCTTTTTCACGTCTGTAGTTTGGGATTTTTGTTCCCATGACAACCCATTTTTATGAATTTGGTATTACCCCCTGACACTCACACACAAACCACCAATCTATTCCCACACCCATGCTATCCTTCTTTTCTTCATCTTGAAAAGTTTCCTCATCACTCATTGTTGACATTTCCCCCTAAGCACTTTTCTGGGATTCTTACTCCCCACTTGCATATCGTAAGATTTGGGGTGTCGTCCTGTGCAATCCTTTTACCTATTTTCCAAGATCAAAAATTTCTTCCCACAACATACTGCCTCCATCCAACCTTCTATTTTTTCAGTGCCAACCTTTCTCTGAACTTTGTCATCAAGAAAGAGAAAGTGAGAAGTAAAATGACATGAAATCGAATCTTTTTCGAAATGTCAGCAAGCATAAGATTTGAACCAGGCAACTCCACAAGCCCCCCCCCCATATAGTGTTTCAGAATTCCACCCTTGAGTATAGCAAAGCAACAGTAATTACAAATATCATGAATATTGAAAATTCAAAACAAAGAATCACTCCCCATGTTATATGGAATGTACACAAATAAGACCATACATTTATGCTTAGATATAAAAATGAATTTATCTGACCCCTACTTCAATTTTCATCACAACTGTTGCAAATATAATTTATGGATTGCTGTATTTCACTGCAAAGCTTAGTGAATATCCAAGCCAAATCAGAGTGCAATAATAAAGTTGTGATGCCTTCGGATGAGAATATATTTTATAAATTTCCATGTTATTTATTTTGTATACAAAGTTGCCTAAAATGTCACATACTCCAAGAATATTTTGAAATTTATCAATATTTATGTAAATTTACTTTTCTTGACAATAAAATTTCTAAACTCATGAAACTGTTGAATTTCAATTGTTATGAATAAAATTGTTGAGTATTTGGAGACAGTCTCCACCCCCACTACTCCTTGTATATAAGGAAATGATAAATTTGAACTCAAGACCTGAAATATAAATTGTAATAGGATGAATAAATCTTAGATTGATTCAGATTTCATCTTATCTATATTGATATATTTGTTATCATTTGACTCGGATTGAAATAATTCGATATTACATTCATGGAAAGTTCATTTATTGTACTTGTATTTAATACTAATATGATCATCATTGCTTAACCAAAAAGTGCAAAGATTGATGAAACTTGCAGGTTCAAGTTAAAAACAAATACAAAGAATGTTGACAACCAACGTGGGATGCTGAGAAAAATTAAACATTTACTGTTGTGAAACAGTTAAAATTGTTCCAAAATTTTTCAAACATTTAATCAACAACATCAATGAGGATAAATAGTAGAAATATCAAACTCTAAATGAACCCAACCAGGATATACAAATTAATGAAGAAAACACTAAATAAAAGGCTTGGCTGCACCAAGGTAAAACTTCTTTGCTTTGTCAAAATCTAAAAGGCGAACAAAATAGAATTCATTTTCCTTAACCATGTGTCCCATTTCAATTCTTCCATTAGTAGTCACTGTTGATTGGATTTGCCAACTTTAACAGAATAAGTTGACTTAAGTTGGTCAAAACATAAAATCTGTATAAATCTTTATTTCTAGGATGAATGAAGTTTCCACCGATCTTTTATGTGAAAAAAAATTTGATTTTTACAAAATTAAATCCTCACTCAAGTGCCATGAACTAAAAGGTGAAGTTCTTTTCAATGATGTAAATAAACATTCCAGATTGAATGTTCACTAATTACAGTACAAGGTCAAAATAGGTGTAGAAGGTTATGTTGCACCTTAATTATCAGTCTTCAGAGCTCTAGCTGCTCACCTGAGCTCAAACACCAACCTCTGCTGTGAGTAGACAATATGCACCTGTCTGACCTACCAAACAGACTTAACAACACATTCCAGTTAAGTAAGGATATTATCTTTAGATGCACACTATATTAAAATTATTTTTTTGTACTACAAATTTGATAGTTTGATATTTCAATTGTTACTTATTTTGAAAGATACAAGGGTGCTCATTTTTCTTTTGGTCTAAAATAATGCAATTTATCATCACTATTCTAAAATATACACTTAAAAAAAAAAAAAAAAAAAAAAAAAAAAAAAGAATTCTAAGCACTTTTTAATAACTCTATCACCTATTTCATAACCTGACTCAAAATTAACCAAGTCCACCCCTCCCCAAAAAAACAAATCTTAAATCCTTATCTTTATTGAAAAATAAATTCATTCTGCATAATTTTTCTTTGATATGTGAACAAAAACCTATTAATCAAGAAAATATATTTTTCCAATATAGCTAGAATATATAACATTATTAGAGAGTCCTTATAGGTCAACATGGATATTGTGGTAGACTTCAAAATGATAAATCTAAAATTTACAAATATGATTTGCTGCAATTTACCTACATCACAGTTATAAACATACCTAGGATCAGAATCATCGCAGGAGGAAGTATAACAGTTATTCCCCTTGTCACATTGGAATTCAAGCTGATGCTTGGTTGACTGGTGACGGGGATCAAGTTAAAATCAAGCAATTAAGAAAAACAAAAGTTGATGGAAAATTATATCAAAGATTTAAAAAAAAAAATTCCTAACTGTTTAAAATAATAATAAAAACAAGTTAGATGAAGGACTTTATGAAATCCATTCATATTTAATTGTTCTATTTGAAATCTAATACTGAGTGAGTGAAGTGTCACAGTTGAAGCATTTTTATGATCACAACTATTAGTAGAGATGGTTAGCAAGCTAAACTCACTAACTGAATAATACAAAAGTGAGTTCTATCCTCACTGGGTGCTCTATGAGAATTTATGCTAAACTAAGCCAAGTTAGGTTAGAACCTTCAACAATTACACTGCACACAAGAAACCATCTACATAATGTATGGATAACCTTTTTGATCCAGGGGGTCACAAAAGACATTTTTATTCAGGCCACACATTCACTCCAAAAATGTAGATAGTATTATAGAGAGCATATTTAATTTCTATTTTACACAAACATGAATTTTTGAAAAATTATTGATCTGTGAAGCCAAAACAATAGTAATTTAACAATGTAAATTATAAAATTGACTGAGAAAAATTACACATGAATTTGAATAAATGTCTAGATTGGCCACAGACCACCAAAAATATTGAAACAGACAAAATCTGGTCCATGGACCAATGGTTGTCTACACGTGATCTATATTACTGACACGCATAACAACTACTACTACAGATTTCTCTGTAGAGGTAGTCGACTGCTGATTGTTAGACATAATAGATCAATACAGAGAGAAAAAAAGAGTGCAGAAGAAATAAAATTACTATTTTGTTTACTAATTGGCATCTTTGCAACAAAAAAGTTTGAATTCATTCATGATAAGTGACGGTAAGTTTTGAATTAGGGTTGCAAACCAGTTTTATCCAGAAATTCATTAAAATTTTTTTTGACATGAGTTTGGAAGAGCCAATTTCAACCATTAAAATTATTGGTGATGTTTACTAGGAAGGACAGAAATGCCTAAATGTATAATTAGATACAGGAACTGAGCAACAATTAAATGAATGAATTCTATGGATAGATTTTTTATGAAATATTTTATTCATTTATATGTACTTATAAGAAATCTCGATTCAAAAGAATACATCTATTCCCAAAAATTCAATTTGAAATAAAGCTCACCATAATGTAAACTGTTCAAGTGAAAGTTGTTCTATCCCACAATGAAGAAAGCCACGGAACTATATATATAATTTATAAATAAAGCATTAAAATGTTCATTAGGTCTTCAATCCTAGGTGTTTTTTCTAAATTAAACAGTGGAGTTTCTACAGGTTACAGATAGATGAAATCCCTAAAGTTATTCCCCTCCCCCTGCATGCTAAGATAACAGTTGCTCAGACGATCCCAGCAAACCACCCAAAATGTGAATAACTGATAATTTTTGTTGAATGGAACCAAATGGAGAAGAATGAAATCCACAAGACAGTAGAACACATTTGAAGTGATTCATACATGAAACTTTAGCAAAGCAAATAATTCAGGAGTGCACAAGAGAATTTATATCCACAATTATAGTCATATCCAACAGCAAGGAAAATCTTTTCCTGAATTGGATACTCTTTAATAAGAAGAGAGTGTTTATCATTAAATGGAAGTAAATCAGACTGGAGGGAAGGATTGGAGTTCTCACAAGGATCAGTCTGGTCTTTCACTGTTCATTCTTTTAATGACTGACCAAATATTAGACCAAAATGCATCATTTTTGCTGACAACATTCAAGTATACAATTCTGTAATATATGATAATAGTCTACAACAGGAGGATGACATGACCATGCTGGTAGATTGGTTAACAACTAGGCAACTGTTATTCAGTACAGCTATAAGTTATGTACATTGGAAGAAACAATTGAAGAAAATAAATGAATATCAGATAAATAATACACGATTGAAAATGACAGGACATAAAATAGTTAAAAAAGCATCTTAAGCAACAAGAATAATATGAGCTTATGTTCGATCATTCAGATACAGAAACATTTAGACTTCTATACAAAACATAAACCACTTTTGGAAATATCCAGTTCAAGCATGAGATCCATATCTTCAAGATATCAGAGATGAATAATGTAGAGCATAAAAAATAGAGTCTAATTTTGCAAAATCTTCAATATGAAGAAAGGCTACAATTAACAACACCTTTAGATAGAGAAGAATTAAGGGAAATGTGATAGAAACATGAATAGCAAAGATTCCAGCTGATAATCTTTACAATGATTAAAGAAAAATATACAAAACTCACTGCAGAAGGACGAGAGAAAAAAAAACTATCAATTGATTGGAACACACTAGTAATGGATTGTGACCCAAAATACACTGAAGATAAGTACAGTTAACAACTTGATGAACAAATATGACAAGTACACATGACCAGAAAACAAAATCCATGATCCAACCAAGATAACAATCAATTGAGCAAAATTATTTGGTGGATTATTGATTTAAGAAAATAAATCTTTAGTCAAACTTCAAAAAATTGGTCCTTAAGTATTTCCAAATAGGGCAATATAATTTGGCGAATTACAGGAGTTCCAATTTATGATCGACAAAAGTTAAAAAAATTTTTTTTTTTTTAAAAGACAGCAATTTGTAACTGGCCGATTAATTGACCTTGATCAAGGAAAAACTGAGATAAGATGTAACTGTGCCTTATATTGTCATGTTCACTTCAACTAAAGCTGGCTTAGGCCTAATGACGCAATTGAAGCCTAGTTATAGTTAAAGTGCACGATATCCTTTGAATAGTAAACAGAAAGTGCAAATGCAGCTATGAGCAGATATATTGGGATCATCATTCACTCGGTATGGCTACATGTGATATGCGAGAGAAAATCGATTGATTTATGAATGCAAACATTCAGCCAATCATTTTTCTTGTTTCACATCACGTGCATGTAATTCGGTCAACCCATCTTCGTCACGTGTGACAAAATTCGGTCAACTCATCAGATCGAACATAGTAGTAGCTGTAACTGTAGTAAATGAAACTAAATCATCATGAATAAATGATGTTTTTTTTGGTAATCTTTGCTATAATGCATCAGGGCCTTCGAGATCAGATTTGATAAATTACAGTTTCATTTTAAAAGTTTCAAATATTCAAGTTTTCTGCTTTCATTTGTTCCGTTAGCAGCAGCAGCAGACAAAAGCTTATCCATTTAAAAAATAGCTAGTTAATTCAAAATGGCCGCCAGGCCCTGATGTAAAATTGTGAGGATTTAATCAACTTTTGCTTGCACTGTATATATCCATAGGGTAAAGATTTCGGATTATTTTTTATTAATATATGACTAACACAGGGAAACAACAGAGTTGGTCACGCAGTCACAAACCTACCCTTATTACCCCTGACCGGTGATCTACACTTGAGGCTCTGAGTAAAGATTCATTAAAAAGTAAAAACGTTATACATATTCAGTTGTTATTAAGAAAAAGCAACTTTTATAGAGAAAAGCTAGCGAGTTGGCTCCAACAAGAGGAGGGAGTCGATTAACCAAGTGGATATAATGTAATACTGAACCCTGAACTTCGTGTCTGTCTTCACAACACCTGCTGAATCAATCTGGCGGGACACATTTGGACATGAAATTATTCAAGGGGCACATTTCATTTGTTTTTTTTTTTTAGTCACCAAACTCAGACAATAATTTTAAGCCATTCAAAGTCGCTAAAATAAAAATGCCTACATGATGTGTCTTTGCAAAGATAGCCAAAAAGTGCTCTAATAAAAATTTTCGTAAATTTTATAAAAACGCCACAAAATTTATGAATTAACTATTTCTATTTTTCTTTTCTTTTTTACTCAATTTACATCGAGTGGGAACGGGTGTGTAATTTTCACACTCAAAATTCGAATCGGGACCACCTTCCTTATATCGTGCCGAAGATAACTTTCATAATCGAGTATAGAATTTGTTCAGTAAATTAGGGATACAGATTTATTGCGATGCGATCTCTACAATCTTGCCTGGTGAAAGAAGGGTCTAGAACATTTAAGGTGTACAAATTCAATAATTCTAAATTAAGCAGGTTGTGTAAACTGGCTAATTTAATAAAATTGAAACAGATAAATACAAGGATGAACAAAAAATAGGAAAAAGGATGATTTTTGACAGAAAAATGAGTTTTTTTTTTACTTACCAATAAAAAAAAGCAGCCAAAATCCAAATGAGTCGATCAGAACGATGAATTATTTTTCCTCGTGATATTCAGAATACTATTAAAAATCCAGCTCAAATATATGTTTATCAAAATTCTGTGATGAAAATCAATAATAGTAACTCATTCCTTAAAATCAAGATTTAAAAAAATTAATGAAACGAATCTTAATAGATGAAATAGACGAGAAATTATGACAGTCCTACGGTTGCAGGTTAACCTGCAAGCAGTTTTGGAGGGAATTCTGGGAAATATTTCTATTGGTTAATTGAATAGCAACCCTTTAGGTTGTACAATAATCTTTTTTTTTTCTTTTTTTTTTAAATAATTGATAATACGAGAAATAATTTAGAATTTACACAATAATGAATGTTGAAAGAAAAAAAAAGAAGATAAATTTTCTCAATTCCTAACTTAATTCAACATTGATGAGTTCGCTTCTCGTTTTGAGCTCACGTTATCGCGGTATTTCATCTGTGAGTTTGTTGGGGGTTTTTTGAAAGATTCCCATGAAAGTGGAAAAGTGCTTTTTAATGAAAATAGAAAAAATAGATAAATCAAAATTAAAATCAAAAGCAATCAAAATAAAGAAGTAATTAATAAGAGTGTCATTCAACATTTATCTTATACGAAAAATTTGCTATACTCCTTACGTAAGGGGCTAGCACTTCCGGTACGTTCGTATCAAACCGGTATTTTTGTTTACGCTTTCTGAGACATTTGGTACTATATTCAGAAAATTTGGTACATTTTTGCAATTTCTCTTCAACATTTCGTACAGTTGAAAAAATGTATAATGCTGCTAGCATACTACCCGTCAAAAATGATGGGACTATTTAGGAATTGATATGTTATTGAAGTATATTTTCCATTACTAATATATTTATTACAAACAAAATGAGGATTGTGTTTCTTCCATAAATTAAAACCAAAAAACTTGACCAAATTTGAAACAGAACAAAAATGGTGAATTTGGGTCATCAAGCGAAATGGATTTGTGATTTTTACTTTTATTTCATTTATTTCATTCCTTTGTAATAGAAACTGTCTGCCTAACATTTAACAAGTGACAATTGGGGATGGAGGAGTTGAATCTAAGGTGAGAGATGAGAGGACAAATGCTGGCTTATTACATGATGGAGGTTGGGAGGCGGCCATAGGTGTCTTTCTATTTTCCTTCTGTCTTCCCTTTTTCTTGCAGTTTTTAAAAATCACAATTCTAAATGGACTCCCTGCTCGTGGACGTGCATATACACAGTCAACAGTTAGTCGCATAAGTTTTACCCACTTCCTTTCATCAATTAGCTCTATAGAGAAAAATAGTGTAAAACCTGTTTTCACTGTGACTCTTTGACATGAACAGATAAACTTATATACAAATAAATTTGGTAACATTGGTACTTATGATATATTATATATATCATATAATAGATATTTACTAAGCTTAGCTTAGTCTGACATGAGGCCATAGTTGTCAGGACTGAACTCAATACACAGTTAATGATATGGCTACTTTGTACCTACAAAACTTACGTTTGACACATGGACACATTTGTAAAGACTGAAATTGCTAGACAGTGAAATGGTTTACTAGACCTATTGTTTTGTCATGCTGAGGGGCCTAATACTTACTAAATTACGCTTAATCTGGTCGCAAGTTTAGCACACCCAGTGGGAGTCCGCCAACTTCTGGTTCCAGCCACAAGAATTCTTTTACTTATTTTCAACAGAGAAAATTTTGTTTGTTTTTTTTTGTTGTTGTTTTTTTTTGTTATTTTGACAGCAATTCCAAACATTCCATCATTATAGGACAGCCAGTTCATATTAAGAAATTTTGGTATGTTTTAGTTATTTTATCAATTTTTCATTTGCTTTTTTCCACCAGAACTTCAAGCAGACGAGCACAAATGCAATGGACTGATGACAACAAGGTAAAAGATGTCAATGAAAATGCTCAAAACTAATAACCTGTCAATTTTTGTTGTAATAATCTTTGTGTTATTGATAAGATGAGAGTTTGTATGAAATTTTCATCTAAAAATTATTTGGTAAAATATATTTTTTACACTATGAAAAAATGGCGTAATCATGATAGTTCACAGGAAAACTTGACCTTTGTTTTTCAAGAAAAGATGAATTCACATGCATATCTTAATGTGCATGGGAATACATCTTTTCTTGAAAAACAGAGGTCAAGTATTAGAAACGGGAACAGTTAATGATAATGATAAAATTACTTTTTTTTTCTTTTATAAAAAGATTTTTTATGATTGAATGAATAAATTAGAATGAGACAAATCTGATTACTTTTTATCAATTTATGTGTATCTTATTACCTTTTATTAACCTTACTTTTGAATTTATTTTTGCTTTTCCAAATTGGTAAAAATGTCAAACAACTATCGAATGGTCAACATTTAATTCCTCTGCAACCTCAAATTGTTTTGCATTTGTAATGGCCCTAATTGGATGTTGTCAATCACAGAAGGACCTACATATCTTCAAGGCTCTTATCTCCATTTCTAAAATTTTGGAACCAATGTTGAGCTGTACATTTGTTGACAGTCCCTTGGCCAAATACTGAGTTGATATTGAGAGCAATTACCCTGCGTTACATCCCTTTTTCAACTCGTGTAAAAAAATTGCTCGATTTGTTTTTCTCCCATCTTCTATTTGTCAACCTCAAATAAACCATAATGAATAGTGAAAAGAAAATGTTTTGCTTGAATAAATAGATGGAAATTCACTCTTTGAAATGATATATTTTATGAATATAGTTGACTAATAGTTTATTCCAAAACAAGCATCAAAGTTTGAAATGAGAAAAAGCATAATTATTTTTGTACCAACCAAAGAATCTTTTTTCTTATTAATAACACAAAGATTATTACGATCAAATTGACAGGTTACTAGATTCAAGCATTTTCAAAGTAGAGCATTCCTGTAATAAGAACCTTTTTAAACTGAATTAAATGTTATAAAGCTAAGAAGTATTTGCAATTAATTGCCGCTGAGCTATTGGCAAGTTTTTTCTAATCATATTCATTTTTCAGAGAACTGCTCCAAGTCCCAGAAACTATCAAAGATAGAAGCATTCATATATTTTGAAAATTAATTTAGAGTGTAAAAAAAGACCTGAATGGCCAAGTCCATTTGTCACACATTTTGATACCTAATAACTCTGAAACTAATCAAGATAGAAACTTGGGTTTTCACCAATCGATAGCTAATTATCTTAAGACTTATTACATATGTAGTGAGTATGTGGTGGGTTAAGTAATAGAGGCATTATGGTGGTTTTTCTGAAGCCAGTAATTCTTCTTACTTATACACTTGTAAAATGTGTTAGCTGTACATAGCATACAAACATTATTTTATATCCATGTAAGCAAGGATTACCTCATTTTTAGAGTATCTCAACAGCATAATGTTTTTCTGAATATTTTCTGAATATGTTTTAATCAAACAATAGAACAGCAAAAAATAAGTACGAGTGACATCTTGTTAGTCTTTACTGAGTACTAAAACTTACCTCTGTATTAGTGAAAAATTCTTGTTTATATTCATTTTGAGCATTATGTCCTCACTGAAAGTGAGGATTTATAACTAGTTTATTTGCAAAAAGATTGTGAGTGTTCCCAGACCCCCAAAATTGGGATGATGGTATGTTAGGCTGAGCTGTCAGAGGTTGTAATGATGGGAGGTGTAGGAAAGAGAGGAAAAGGTAGCATGCTACGTTTATAATGATTTGCTGCGAAACAAACACTGAGCGTTATTTTCATTTTTGCCTTTTTTCATAAAAGTAAAAAGGCGTCACAAACCAAACTTTCGGAGAACAAGGCAAATGACCTCTCTTTGTACAGGAGTTGAAGAGTGTCATAATTCAACGGATGAATTCTTAAATCCAAAAATCAAAATAATACGAATTCTTTCTCTGACATATGGTACGAAAAGAAAAAAGGCATAATAAACTTCTTTATTCATTCAAATTTACAAAAAAAATAGTAATAAATTGGATCACCCAATCAGAACAAATTTAGTTTGAATATTTGCGCAACTAAGCTGACATTCATGATTGATGCCTTTTGACCAATCAACATTGTATCTTGCAATAGTCTGCATCATATTGCTTGGATTTTGACAATTTTCTTTTTGTCCTGATGCCTTTTGATCAGTCTCCAATTTGACCCATCTCCAAATTCTCATCAACGTTGTACACATTTTTGATTCTTCGCTTGATTTCTTCTTCTTTTGAGCATCTCATGGAGATTCGTTGTCCCAGGTAGATGTAGTGGTCTACTTTCTTGAGTTCTGTGTCCTTGATTTTGATCTTAGTGTTTTTATCTCCAATGTGGTTGTTGCACATGATCTTCGTCTTGCTGAAGTTCATGTTTAGGCTGACTTTCTTGCTCTCTTTATTTAGTTCATCTATCTTTATCAAAGAATGAGAAATCTCGACATTGACTATTGGGAGGATGCATTGGTTATACACCTTTCTTTTTAAGATTAATGGAATCTTCTTATTTTTGAAGATTGAGCTTGCTCTGCCAAAGGCTTGCCATCCTAGTGTGATTCTTCGCTTGATTTCTTCTTCTTTTGAGGGTCTCATGGAGATTCGTTGTCTTAGGAAGATGTAGTGGTCTACTTTCTCGAGTTCTGTGTTCTCGATTTTGATCTTAGTGTTTTTATCTCCGATGTGGTTGTTGCACATGATCTTCATCTTTGATATATCTTCTGATTTGCAATTGAAAATAATGAAATGTAATATTTTGCTAATAAAAGGTGCAAGGTGGCCTAGTGGTTGATAGCATGGAGGTTGGCATTGGTGTGCCAGGTTCAGATTCTGGCTGAGATGGTTTGTATTCATTTTGCTCCAATGTTCTTGGGAAAGGCAAGTTTCCATCTAAATTTTCAAAAAACAAGCTGGCAGAAATTAAAGAATCAATTCAACATGAATGAGCATTGTAAATTGAGCCCTCCATTAAAAACCTACTGGGGGGGTTGGTCAATAAAACAAAAAATAGTTTTTCTGGACACATTAAGGAGTAAATTTTTACATTTTTAGCCCTTTAACTTCATTAGTGCAGTCTGTATATGTGACACACATATATTGACTCTTTTCTATTCCAGTTCAAACTAGTATGAAAATAAATATGAAACTAACTAACTAGAAAAATACATAGCTCTAACTATGAAAGCACTAAAGCTAGCTGATATTTACTGCCATCACTTCCTTCTACCTCCTGCCTATAAAAGCCCTAACTTCCATTTATCAGCGTTCAATCACCAGCTTATCAGCCATATGTAGTCCCGGTTTCAAGACTGGTTGTATTTTTTTATATATTAGTTTATAGTTATGATAGTCCCTATATTGTGTGAGGTAGAATAGTAATGGTAGTTGGTTTTATGTAGCAACTAGATGGTAGTGGTTGCTGAGAACAAAAGGATTTGTCCCCATGTAAATTCATTGTTATGTACTGACGTCACTATAAGTTTTGGAACAAGGAAGGTAGTTGATGATCGCCAGAAGAGAGAATTTCCATGCTATTTATGAATATAGGTGTTGAGATTTAACAGAGTTTATAATCGCAATAAAGACACATCGAATGTTAAGACAAATAAATAGGACATACATTTAATGATGAGATATTTATAACAACATATATAGAGCTGGAAAGAAAAATGCATGTAAACATTGATAAGATTGATTGTGATAGAAGAGGCTTGGTTAGATAAAATAAATAAGAAATCAAGGAAGGAGATTGGATCTATGATAGAATGGGTATATAATCAACATGGAGAGATCACAAGATAGCACAGTATATAAGGAACAGGAGTTCGAGACATCTACTAGAAAACTTAAATGGCATTTGGCTGGTCATGTTGTGAGAATGGAAGACAATCGGTGGACATCACAACTCACAACATGGATTCCCAGAAATCACATACGAAACCGAGGCCGACAGAACACAAGATGGAGAGATGAACTAGAAAAATTTAGATAATACCGGCTCCACGACGCCCACGATAGAGAAGTGGGGCAAATCCTGGGGAAGGTCTATGTCCAATGATGAATGTTGAAAGACTGATGACAATGATGATGATGATGATTTAAACTTGAGTGCTTTGCTCACCTTCCTTTTCTCTTTATTGAATAGATGTCCACAACAACATTATGGTAGTCAAAGAACTAAAACAGGGACCTATTCAGCATCTTTACTTTTCTCCACTGGATCATACCACCTATACAAAGCCATTTCACAACTTTTTTCTATTCTACCTAGTTACAGTTTATGTGGCTACTTTGTCAATATGTTTACTGGTGTTGAAAACCATGTACTCCTAAGCTCTTACATATTATCCTGATCACTATCTTCAATAATATTGCATGGTTATTCTATACTAAAACTTATTGAAGACAACATTTTCAGCTTGCACCATTAAGTAAAATATATGATGACTAGATTTACTAAATCACATCTGTCATTTCCTAATTCTTTTCCGTGTATCACTTCTCCACAATAACTAGTTAGATATCAAGTACACTTTGAATCTATAATCCTAAATGATGAAATATTTGAACATTTTTGCTTTCCAACTTTAAATATATCATTTATAATTGTTATTTTTGTCTATCAATAAATGTTTCTATGTTTATCTAAAAACGTCTGCATTCGTCCTCATTTTCATTTTTATGAACTCTTGTATTTATTTTGTTGATTGGACTTTCTTTGTTGAACATTTTTTGTTTGGAACATATTGATTCAAACAAAATGGCTGACTTCTTGCTTCTTGAACTTCTCCTTGTGATATCACACATCTGGCAGGAATATTAGTCACCAGCAGAAGTCATGTCAGATTGTCCAACCATTTTTGCTGCCAAGAAAACTTTTACCACACCACACCATACCACATGCCCTCCCTCAGTAAGACTTTTCATTTGTCCTTAGCCAACAAAAAGATTTCAAATTGGAACTTCACAACTTTCTTTCTGTATAAAAATTTATCTTCAACTTACAAGTTCCTGCCAGGAATCAACATTGCTTGTATTCTAGTATAAAAAAACAAGTAAGAAAATTTACATTAAAACTTTTGAACAATTTCTTCAAAAAATAACTTTTCTGTAATCCTCCTGATTTTACAGATATTTAGCATATTATATAGGAACTTGTTCTTTTTATCATTCAAAAATTTATTTCCATCTGAAGAACATTCCAATCAGCACATTCATTTCTTTTGTAAAAAGAAATTCAAATTGTAAAATATATCTGCACACACAAAAATTGCGTAAAAAACACTTTTTATTGATATAAAAAAATACAACCACTAATATTCGTACATTTCTTCTTTTGTATCTTTTATCACCAATGAAACTCATTATACTTTGTTCTTAAGAATGAATGCTCCTTTCCTCCTTTGAGGTCTCACCACTCAGATTATGCTCACTATTTATGGCCTCTTGATAAAGTGGTTTAAGAAGGCTAGAAGTCAATTTATATCCACAGGAAGTAAAGGATGATACCTTAATACATAAAAATTCAACAAGGCCTAAAAACATAGAGGATATTCACGTTAAAAAATTAATATCTTACAATGAAAGTGACTTTTTTATTTATAGTGAATATTATACAAGCTTAGGGAGCCATGTTTTTGTGAGGTTAAATTAGTTGGGTCTAACTCTATCTAGCTTCATTGGTCACATGAAAACTTAACACTACAATGTTATAAGTTTCTTCAAGATTCTGCTGGTTGAAGTTTCAGCAAATTACTACTAAAGATTCTGAACCTTGCTAGACTTTGTGTCTCTGATATATATCATATTGCTCTATAGGTTGCTTATTCCCTCCTTTATTTTTCTTTCCTTCTCTCTAACCTCATAGCCAGCATAGTTTTCATTCTTTGACTGTAGCTATATATATAATCTTCTGTCATTAACCTTCCTCAACATGAGAATCTGCAAGAGCTTTATAGCTACTCAATGCAAACACTGCAATTATTTCACTTATCTCATTCTTGATGACACAACACAATCACTGCACTTATCACTTTGCCTCCATAGCTCCTTATACCTAAAACAGAACCAACCGTCTTTTGATAACCTAATCTGGTCAAACCTACCACTCATTATTACAGGCTCCATTTGATAGATAAACCAAATGACATTTGACCCGTTATGTCATGTTTCCTGAATCATTCTCTCCTATATGATATTTTAATGTATAAGAAGAACCTAATATCCGACTCTCTCCTTTTCTATAAAGATACTAAGTAATCATCCAAACAGGCCTCTTCTCTTCACAATCAATCTTATCAATGTTTTTTTATATGTATTTTCTTTCAATCTTCTATTGATATAAATATCTCTTCATTAAAAGTATGTCACATTTGTTTGTCTAAACATTCATATGAGTCATTGTTACAACCACAAACTTTGTTGTTTGATATGCATGTCCACTCATACTCAGTGTGTATATTCTCCATCCTGTTATAACGACTATCGTCCACCTTCCTCCCTCAACATTTCCAGTGATGTCAGCTTGTAGTGGGAAAAACCAAACACGTCTTGACAAAATCCTTTGTCCTCACCAAGTACACAATCTCGTCACTACAGAAACAAACAGCCATCACTACTCACCCTCATTCAGTATTGGAACCACCGATAACAGGTGACCTTTCAATGTAAATAGATTTAATAGCATCTATATTAGAAATGTGATATATATCCTGTTACAGCTGCAATATAACTGATCTTACCTTTATATTCTCTGCTACAACTACATAGAATATTGTACTCATAAGTCTTCACCTTTTTTTAACTCTGGTTGAGGTTCAATACTGATGGGGTAGTTGTTCTTTTCAATACTGTCCTGATGTATTGTACTGACAGTGGATCATCAGGATCTTCCTTGACATGCCTCTGGATAAAAATAAAGTGACTATAGCCATTGCCATCCAGATCCATACGACTGTTGCTTGATGCTGATATCATGCTCTACAGAAAACATTTGATTGATATTTGAAAATCTCTCCCTAAATAGGTTTTTCGAGGGAGGGTTTATTTTGCAATGTAAGTTTATGCTAAATTGATCCATTAGTTTTTATTTGGCAGCATTCATGCTTGTTTGTTTGGAAATCCAGACTTTTCAGTGATCCAGCAAAAGGCAAGAGAATTGACTTATTCATTGATCACCCCTGTTGGTCATGTGACGGTTTCTATTGTTTGACGAGAGAGACCTGTCTATTTGTTTTTTATATTTCTGTTGCTTCTTATCACAACCCTCAGACTGTCATTCTATGATTGTTAGTAAGGTGTGTGGATCAGAGATAAAGACTAAGCCTCTTTTTTTTTCTTTCTTCTATGGATGATGGGAATCAAAACAGATATTATCGGGTAGACATTGGCTTTCAGGATACAGATGTCTTGAATTAATGCTCTGTTTAAATCATTAGTACACCTAAGAATGTTGTTTCCTTTTCCAACAGTACCAAGGATTGTATGGAGTTCACATAGTCTAATAGTATTAGCAGATCTTTCTGGTAAGATCAGAGTATGAATGTGCCATCTACATATCAGATGCCTGGCCTCAAAAGTGTTGTCCATAAGGTCATTTCTTCAAAGTATCCTATGTTTGTCGCTAATGGGGACAACATTGATCATACAGGTGTGCTTTCCTCTTGTTGTCAAACTCCTACTGAGTTGACTTTATTGACAAGTTCAGACTTCTGGTTAAGACTAAAAAGTGTAAAGTTCAAAATGATGGATTTAGAGCAAAGGGGAAAAAGAGAGACAGATCCTATTCCTACATTATCAATCAGCAAAAGGAAGATAGAAAGAGAGAAATGGAGAGAGAAAGGAAAAATGGAAAGCTATGGATGATAGATTGAATCATCTGGTGTCACTAAATAGATTATCTTAATTGGAATTTATTACTTTTTCATCATTCTTATCTTTATAATAATCATTTTCATTTTTTTTATTTCTCTACCCAATGCTAACCATCCATAAAAAAAGCTTGGAATTTTGCACACACACTACCTTCAACAAGTAGGGACAACATATCATTTTGTTTTTCAAAAATTCAGCACAGTGGCTGGAATAGTTGCATTCAGAGTGCAGTTGGAACCAGAAGCAGCCAGTGTTGTTGATAATTGTTAAACCTCAATTACACATATTTCTTTGTGTTGCCTCTCAGGATAATGGTATGTTCACCTGGTGCCAGATTGGATCTCAAACCATTAATGAGGCCTTGTCTTTTGGAAAACAGTTTCACTACGTCGGAATTCACCATTTGGATATCATATGAAAGGGAATGTCTTTGATCATTTCCACGAAGTAGTTCTCTATAAAGACTTATATATTAGTGGGCTGGTTATAACTATCAGGAATCTTTGGGTAACATGATGAACCTTGGCAACAATGAATGGGCCTAAATAGAATATCTTCTTTGAGGATTTTGGAAAAACTGTGAATATGTAATAGCTTATTGTGGTGGTGTTTTAGCTGTCTATACATATTGCAGGTGAAGTGATTTCTTTTCCTGTTCAAAATCTGCAAAAGCTTCTCTTTGGTTTTAAACACCAGACCCTTTTCCAGTTTGCTACAGCTACTGGACTTGTCAATTTTTTGAATACTGCAACTTGTCCATCATAACCATTGCTAATGATATTGTCTGCCAATTGTAGTATAAAACCCGTAAAAAATGAAATCTTTCTAGTATCATGGTAACAAACCAACAAATATACAAAATTTGGATCTTTAGGTAAATTCAAACCAGAAGTCACTGAGCAAAAGTAGGAACCATGTCTGTTTTAGCGTTTGCGCCTTACTTTTACATGTTTTAGGTATAAAATAAATCACTGATTCTTAGTGATAAAAAAAAGGTGGGGGTCTATTGTACTCGAGTAAATAGGGTAACAAGTATTGAATACCAAATTAGATTATTTCTATTATTATTTGGACTATCCTCATCTTGGTTGTTTTTCATACAACGTTTCGGCCGTTGTACTCTACGGCCTTCATCAGGTATCATCCGGACACATAGCGTAGGGGTTAGAGAATCAGAAAGAATTACTGCAAGTAATCTAATGTCTCTAGGTTCAATCCCAGTGTGAGACAATAATTATTTGAAAATACTACTACTGCTAAGAGGGGAGTGAGGTCTATATACCCCCGTCGGTTAAATAAAGAGTTTGGTTCGTAACTTCCCAACACCGACGATGAAGCCCGTAGAGTACAACGGCCGAAATGTTGTATGAAAAACAACCAAGATGAGGATAGTCTGAACAATAATAATACCTCATCTCAAAAATTCAGAGAAATACTATCATATTAGATATTTCATAATTGTATGCTTTTTACATCTATCTGCAATTTGCTTGTCAAAGTGATCCATGATTTCTGGTGATGTATTTTCATTGTTGTTTTTTAAAAATTAGGCTGTCTGTCTAGCAATCTTTGTGGCTTTGTTATCCTCTCTCTGGCTCAATTTCACTGATTGACAACACTTGGGGTTTGAATTTCTGATTCATAGTATCTCTGTAGCAGTAACCCATGTGTATGTCATTAGTCTACTAAAGCCCATGTCAAGTGATTGGGTCACTATAGTATTTCTTGATTTTATACATTGGTTTGGAATAGAGAGACAGACATCTGCACAAAAAAGTGACAATGGTATTTAAATAGATTACTTTATAGCTGTTCTTTCCTCTTCAGTGATCGGTTGAAGAAGTCTGGTTTTCTTTAGTGTTCATCTCACTTCCAATGGTTTAGGGTTAGGAGCATTTCCAATTGGGACTATTATATCCAAGAATGGAACTCACTTGCTATGGTTGTGAAGTTGAGGCCTTTATTTAGTACTAATACTAAAAATGTACTTGACTGGTGTTTCCTGATTTTGACAATTGCTTCAATGGGTTGATGCTGAACTTTGCGGTAATTCATTTTTTGGTCTTTCGATTTCTGGAGTTTCTGTTACTGGCATTCCTTGATGCATCCAAACTCCTGATGATACTACTTTTCCAGTGCTTTTTGGATTCTGGTTTCGTATATAGTGTTATTTAGGCAAAGAATGATTTTTTCCAGTTGAAGAGGCTATTTTTGAGCCATTATTCTTTCTATAATCATTCTCTTGGTGTTGAAACTACTATAGCATACTATCAATAGTTTTGAGAAGAGTCATTTAGATTGAAAGAGTTTTCCAGATCACAAACTCCTTGTTTGTGTTTCGGCCAATCCATTCTATGGCCACCTTCAGGTGTACAATTCAAATGTGATGGTGGTAAATAGGAACTTTTCCCAATGGTACCAATACTATGGTTTTGGGTGATATCTTTCCTCTACTCAACAGGGACAAGTTACGAAACAAGGAGAGGGAAAGATCATCTGCGTTCGGTGTTATAGGATAACAAGCTGCCATGATATTGTTTGTCTGCAGCTAGACACATAGAATACTGCCTGACTCACTCACGCAAAAAAGCAATGAGATGAATACGTATTGAAAATGAAGAAACATTTTTATAAATTTGAATTATCGTATTTCATGGCATATTTTTTGTAAGTTTGGTCACCGGAAGCAAATGCTTTATCAGTATTTTACAAGCTACTGCGCTATGCAAATAATGCAAACAGCCAACCATTGTTTGCGTTCATTTAGATTTGAATAGATAAGAGCAAAATAAAATATACTCGATGTTGTGCGGGGCTATAAATAAAGATGAAGGTATTTTTTTTTTTCTTTTTAAGAATATACCTGCAAAAATTGAGGTTTGTCTTATTTCTACTGATATTCGGAGCATCCTCATCTTGGTTGTTTTTCATACAACGTTTCCGCCGTTGCACTCTACGGCCTTTGTCAGGTATCATCTGGTAGATTTGGGGAAGTAACGAACCGAACCCTTTATTTATCCGACAGGGGTATATTGACACATGTCCACATGGACACATAGCGCAGTGGTTACAGCATCAGACAAATTACTGTAAAGTAATCTGATGGTTCTAGGTTCGATCCTAGTGTGAGACAGTATAACAATACTACTAACGCTAAAAGAGGGGAGTACGGTCAATATATCCCCGTCGGATAAATAAAGGGTTCGGTTCGTTACTTCCCCAAATCTACCAGATGATACCTGATGAAGGCCGTAGAGTGGAACGGCCGAAACATTGATGAGGATGCTCCGAATATCAGTAAAAATAATAATAATACCTCATCTCAAAAATAATGTGAGGTTTGTCTTGTATGGTGGTGCTTCTTATGTGCTGGGAAATATGGTAAATATTCTTATCACTAAATAAATTCAATTGTTTGGAGCAGTGGAAGCAAAAAAGAACTGTTCTTCATGTAGCTGACCTCACCTGTTACTCAGGATGGTTATTTTTGATCTCTTGATCAGGTATGGAATTACATATAATCAGTGGAGCTCCCTAAAAACATTGTTTTGATACCCATCTGGGTACAAACTGGGCTTGATGTTACTCAACATTGATGACTGTATGAGAACAATTGTATCCAACATGATTTGGCAAGAAAATTTCAAGTCAAATGTTACAAGTAATGTTTATATTTTATCAAATAACTTGACTTCCAACAGAATAATCACAAATGACAAATCCATTGCCTTCTCAATATTCCTTTTATAACAGTGGTTCCAAAACTTTTACAATTCAAGGACCCCTTCTATAAGGAAATATTTTGGCTGATCCCTCTTTTTAGCATTTAGTTTTTAGACTTTAATTAATGAATTATGATAAAAAATAAATTTTTGACCTTTAAAAATTATATTTATTCAAAATGGATTACGTTTATTTGAATTCTAATATCTGGCACAGATTTGTGTACAATTATTTGTTTTTGATAGCTATGTAATGGATGATAATGTTTCTCTGCCACTAGATTAGCAAAGGCAGCTCCAGAGGGAACACTGTTGCCGACACCTAAGCATTATTTTCTGGCACCAGTTTCGAAACCACTGTTTTATAACACCACCAATGATAAAATAAATTCAGAACCCCCCCCCCACCAAAAAACAAAATGTTTACATTTTTCTGCTTGTTACCACCTTTTTAACCCTTTCAGGGTTGAATATACATATGGTATAAATAAAATAAAAAATTAATATATTTTGGGGGGTAGAGATACGTAAAGAATTCAAAATTTGTCATTCAATCAAATATTTCATTTCAGAGGGAAAGTGAGGGTCATATGGCCCTTACAACCATTCAGGTTATGCAGTGTCGGACAAATTCATTGTTTTGGGCCATATGGCCATTTCAAGCTTGGAAGGGTTAAAATAGGCATATCAAAATCAAATTCATGAATTTGTTTACATAAATGATGAGAAAAATCAATTTTAATGCTCAACACTCATTTTTATTGATCAACAATTCATAATGACACAAAAAAAATAAGAAAAAAAAAAAGAAACGGAAAAAAAGTAAAGATGTTGCTGATAGCATTCATGACTAGATACTGTGACCAACACTGGTACGTCCTTCCTATGTTGTCCAGCCAATTTACTTGTCTGCAGCAGTTCAGTTATCAATTTGCCTGCTAGAGGATTCATCCCCAAACATTTGGGGCAATAGATATGTGGCAACAGTTAACAAAAATAACTTTCTTTTAAGTAAGCAAGCATATTTTCACAACATGTATCTTCTGAATTCAAAATCCTCCAGAGCACTTGTTTAAATATGGTTTGTAAAAACAGTATTGACAGTGAAAATACCAATGAAAAAAACCACGGTTTTAGTATTGGAAGGTGTAGCACTGTTTTTGATGGGGGAGTAATAACGTTCTAAATTTTTTTGCATATAGTTTTTGTAAAGCAATTTTTTTTCTTTAAATTCTTTCAGTAGATTAAAGTAATCTGCACCAGGACAGAGAGGAGTACAGTCCCTACCCTCTATCCAAAAAGCTAAATATAAGATAAGTAAGGTGCGAAAGACACCAAAGATCAAAATTCAAGCAATGTTTATATTTTTCTATACTTTGGGGAAAATTGTATATATATTTAAAAAAATTAAAAATTAAAAAAAATAAAGCAGCGGTAAAAAGAAAAAGAAAAAGTTGATCATTATATAATCATTAATTGCTACTGTTAATATTTATGTGTGTGTGTGTGTGTGTGTGTATATATATATATATATTTATATATATACATACATATATATATATATATATATATATATATACATATACACACATTCATAGTATATATACATTTTGTATGTACACATACAGACTCACATGCATACAGTAAAGGATCCTGCCCTTATATTCATCTTATCTAGGAGTTAAAGAACTATATATACTCTTATATACATACATTTTGAGATTTTATATATATATATATATATATATATATATATATATATATATATATATATATATATATATATATAAAGACAATCATTTTTTTTATTCACATCTATACAAGCTTCTGATGTAATGTTTTATTGCAGCTAATCAATAATCAAAAAAGCAAGATCTTATAAAAATCTGTACGGTAGTAAAATCTGTACGGGAGCTCTTTAGTCTTAATGGCATACAAATTGACACAAGTACAACAACAATTACAAGTAATAATATATAAATGAAGTACAAAATAATACCATTCAAAGATAGTTAAGAAAAATTGCATAAAATTACTAATAAGTATTTTGAATATCTTTCAGAAATTTTTTTAACAAAATATAAACTGAAGCATGTCATTGTCACAACTATTTCCTCAATTTAGGGGAAAGAACGAAAGTTATGAAAAAAAATTCTGGGGAGACAATATTGAGGAATAAATTACAAAATTAACCAAGAAATACAAATTTTCAATGATTTCCATTTTGGATTTCAAAACAAATTTTTTGGTACATCGTCTCAAATTCAGGTCTAAATCTGTATAAATTTGGGCGTTTATCTGGTTTATTTGCACCTATCAAAAGGAAACATTTAATCATCACAATCAAACAATTATTCACAAATAAGACAAAATAGTAGTGAATAAATACCCACATATGTGTTGAACTACCACAAGATAATTCTACTTAGCACTGCTTATATCTATAATATAACTATTTGTAAGTTAATGAAGATATCATTTTCTAGATTGTACCCTACCTTGGTTAATGCAGACAAATACTAACACATACATATCTAGAATAGAAAATCATACAGTTGCTCTTAGAAAGTGTTGTTAGATTTTGATTCAGATAAAAATTGCTGTTTTTTTTGGTTGGGGGGAGGGGGTTGAAGAAATTTTTTTTTTTTTTAGCCACAGAAGCAAAAAGGTTTGGCAGTACCCCTATTTTTTGTCTACTTTCCTTGGGTAATTCTATCAATGGAAAAAGAGAAAATGAGGTAAGAAAAAAACATTTTTCTTTTATACATATCACCTGAATTGAAGATTACCTATTCTTAATATTTTAAATTTATAAAAAGCTGGAAATTACGCTCCCCAACGTATCAACATTTATCAGTTAACAAATTAAATTCAAAAGAAGATAAAGAATTGAAGAAAAAAAAAAATTGAAAAAAAAAAATAATATTAAAACGAAGAGGAGCTGCATACAAATAAAAAGATCAATACAGATCAATAAGATCAATAAAGACCACAACAATTTTTTTTCGGGCCGTATTAGGAGCATGATCAGTATAAGTTCTGTCTCTCATCATCTCCATCAGATTTAGAAAAAAATCTTAGCATACAATTTTCCCTCTCATTCTTATCTTTTCATGTGCATTCTTTTCAAAAATTATTTTTCCAATCAATCTTTAGCAATAATAAGTAATGCCTGAAGTACAAGTGTAGCCTACCTTACTGACAAAAAATAAATAAATAAAACCTAAATTATTTTTGAAAGACTGCTGTTTAGGTTATCTTATCCATTTTAGCTATCACTTGACCAAAGACACTTGAATAATGGAATGCTTGAAGCAATCTTTTCTCAGATAAAGAAAAAAAAAGAAAAAAAAAGAAGAAAACCCATGTATAGGCAAATTACATAAAGCTATTATCCCATCTACCTATAAAAATTTCTTAAAATCCACCTTAATAGAAGGTTTTTATCAATCAAAAACGAAATAGAAAAAAGTATGTGTATATCACATTTATCCACAACTAAGCTTGTTTTAAAATAAATACAAGCACATACACTAATTTGCCACTGAGAATGCTTCATGTGACCTGTACACATACTAATGTAAATTTTAGATCTACATATTTTTCTTCACACCATAGAATCATTCAAGTTTCCATCTATGTAACAAAGCTTGCAAATAACATTCTGTACATTCTTTGTACACTTTCGTTTATCTTTGTTTTCTTATATATTTGTCGCCTTTTCATCTATCTGTTCAAACTCTTACCGATATGGTGGAACTGATGAGAAGTTAAAAAATGCATGCAGGTGAGATCATTTGTTTTCATCGTTTGCAACTTTTTCCTGAGAGCTCACCGATTCTGTCAGGGAATTTACCATTGGTAAAGGGGGTTGATCAGTTACTGATGATGTAGACATTTCAAGGAATGACAATGAATTTTCAGGTGGGGTTAATGATTTCAGTTGAGGTGACAGGGTTAACGACTTAGAATCTTCGGGAGATGGGATGGTGGCTGATTCACCAGTGCCAGCCCAAGATTGTGACATTTGTATAGCCGGGGATCCAGATGCAGATTTACTCTTGGGACTGCTCAGGGGCGAGGGCCTGTCGTGTACTATGAATGTCCCTGACCGACGTTTCACTTTGGACTCCATAGACCCGTCCCCTGTGACGGAGGACGATAACTGATCTCCTCCACCATCTCTGTGATCCCAGTGCTTCGGTGACCTGGAAAACCTGCGGGTCGGATCTGGCGATCCAGACTCGCTGCCTGAGGGAGAGCAGCTATACATCTTCAGGATATTCTCCTGTGATCCAGACAGTTCACTCTGGCTCATTCGCCATTTCAGCTCATCAAACTCCATAGACAATCTCTTGTTAGCTCTAGTTTCTTTGTTGAACTTCCGCATCAGGCTTTGACACTTTTCATTCAGTTGTCTGAAAGAGACAAGAGTTTTTGTCAACATTATTGTCAGTTTTTTAAATTTTTATAACTAACTTTCTTACCACTATTTCCTTTCATCTTATTAGCTGTTGCTTTTTATCGCAGTTTAACTTGGGCTGGCTACCTTTCAGTAGCTTAGTGGTAAGAATGGCCACGCATTGAGCAAGCCACCCTCCTACATACAGGATAGTGAATTTGATTCTCACCTGAAAGTTATTGTTCATTCAGATCTGTGGTGTTAATTTATTTACTCACTGTTCAAGGGAAACTGAACTTAGTTGCAATAAAAAGCAACAGCAGTCAAGATGAAGGTAAATAGTAGCAAAAACTTGATAATCATTCACAATATTTCATCAAATAAAATAGATAAAAATAAAATCTGCAATGCCAATTAAGCTTTATACATGTATACATAAAGAAAAATTTTAAAATTTATGTGGTAAATATTGGTAAATTCTACGCATATTCTTATTGTGTCTTCTATTAAAAATGTTTTCTTTGAATTTTGACAAAAAAGGCATTATTGATATGAAGCAGTAAAAGGTCAGGGGGCTCAAGACTTCCAGCGCCCCCCCGCCCCTGCATGACTCATCAAGTACAAATAATAAAACTATGTCAAAAAGAATACATTTTCCTCTATTGACAATCATTTAACGGATATTTCATGCAAAAAATGAATTTTTCAGGATGGAAAGATCTTTATATACTGTATTGCCCATAAATGAGTACACCGACACCACTTTTGGATAGAAAGTTAATTTTCTTCCAAGCCAAACATGGCAGGTATTTATTCTTTCTAGTTGAAAATTACACAATCAAAATGGATGCATCATTGGCAATCATATAGGACCAAACTCAACAGCATTGAAACCCTGTTGCAAAAATATCTTTTATGGGGGTGTACTCATTTTTGGATGGGAGCAGAGTTTCATTGCTGCAGGGTTTGTTTATGAATAATACCTGACAATATCCATTTTGATCGCGTAATGTTCCACTCGAAATAAAATCCTTACTCTGTTAGGATTCAACGAAAAATAATGTTTCATAAAAATTGGTAGGGGTGTACTCACTTATGGTTGACTGTATATAAGCCATATCTAAAGGAGAAGTGGAAAAATCTGGTATGGCAGACCATATCAGGAGAGAGGAGGGCACATGTTATTCTCTTGGATCATGTCCAGATAATCGACAGGGGACACTATTTGAGAATTAGAAAATTGAAAGTTGCAGGCCGACATGGATTTCAGTGCAAAGTGGTTTTCTTTGCTCAACAGGGAAAGGACTAGAGAGCACACCCATATATAAATTAGAATCACTCGTGTTACACGGGTGGCAGTAAATAGCATTGTCCTTGTTGTTCATGTTGCTTTGAATAAACCAAACCAGTCAGTATATTAGCTACTATTTTTTGTTTGCTATGTTGTTCAGAAAGAAAAGTTTCCATTCTGGCTTAAAAATGGATTGGCTGGAATGGTGCAGTAACAAGGTCAGTAACACAAAGAATGTATTCAATTGTTTGAACGAATTTTGGAATAGTTATATAATATCGGCCATTTCAACCCTCAGTGCCAGACTAAGCTGATCTTAGTAAATATCACTGACACTGGATTGCTTGTTCTTTTGTCTTTAATACAAATGAAATATTTCACCAAGCATTACAAAATAGAAACTTTATATGATGAAAAGAACGAGGATAATTTGCCAGTACAACCAGACATGGATCCAGGAGGAGGAAAGTGGTCTACGGAGGGGAAGGTCTCACTCAAAATCCTGTATCCGCCCGACTGATTATCAAGGCATTTTCTAGTTCTGATATTTTTTCATTTAGAACCCCCCCCCCAAAAAAAAACAACCCTTATATAACTTAACTTCAGACTTGGAAATTCAATTTTAATTGTTTTTTTTTTTAAGTATAAAATAATATCATTGTATTTGGTTTAGTAGGACTATTTTCCCTGTTTTTGTTGTTAATTTTTCCAAAACATTCCAGCCGTGTACCCTCTAGCCTTACACGGGTGTCTGTTATGTTCTGGAATGTGTAATTTCCGGAATGAAAGACAACTGGAGAAGGCTAGAGAATACGTGACTGAAATATTATGAAAAAACAAAGATTAAAATCAAAGACTGAGAAAATAGCCTGACTAAACCACATACAATAACAAAAACTTCCTGCCTGACAAAATTCAGACAAGAACAGTGAAATCATACTTACTTTTCATGATCAGATTTAATTTGTAAAATGGCTTCCAAATTCTCTATTTTCTGCTGCAGGAGAGTTATCTTTTCCAGGGCAGATGGTAATTCTTCAAGCTGTTGTCAAAGATAACAAAAATCAGGAGTGAGAAGAACAAAGTTAAAACATAAAAATATAAGAAAAATTACTTAAGAAGAGAAGCATTCCATTGAGGGAAATATCATTTGTTTTAATTGGAAAAAAAAAAAAAAAAAAAAAATTGTTTATTGTGATAAACTTTGTGTGGAGCATAGGGCCCCTACCACTCTGCTGCATTTTCTGTAAGTTTGATGAGGTGGAGTTGATTGCTCCAGATCGAACCCTCCCACTATGTCATGTGACTAGCAATGGCAACTGCCAAGTTGTAGGTTTTTTTTTTTTTTTGTGAGAGTTACTTTCTCTTAGATGAACTACCTTACAGTGTTAAAGGGCCCAAAATGCCCGACTATTTACTTACTCATAGCTGGGGGAGGAGTGGATTCATGGCTTTCCAAAGGGCAATAATGCGAAGTGAACATGAACAAGCTCAGCAGAAAATTAAACATAGTTCACTGATTATGATACTATTACATCCTCAATATGTTTACATGAAATGAATCAGTGATGAATTGTATGATATGAGATAAGTAAAATGAAAACTGATTAGATCTCATGCATCAGTCTGTAACGCATGATACATTCATACACAGTCAGCCAGACCAACTCAAGAACTGAAGAAACCTATGTTGATAGTTTATGTGTAGAAAGAAGACAGAAAAGATGGAAGAACAATAAAGTGTGAGGGAACAGAAAGATGAAAGAGAAAGAATAAAAGAGTTAAGTCATTGAATAGGAACTGTCATGAGAACAATTTCTTTTGGCAGCATGTTATGTTGGGAGTGATCAATTAAAAAATTGGGGGTGATCGATGAATAAGTTACTCCTCCCATCATTTGTTGGGCAGCGATCATTAAAAAGAGTCTAAATTTCCAAGAATAGAATACTGCTGGACTAAAACTAGGAGATTAATTCAACATAAACTTACATTACAAATTGATCCCCCTGGACTAAAACTAAGAGAATGATTCAACATAAACTTACATTACAAATTGACCCCTCCTTGGGAGGGGGAAGAAAGAGTCCCCCGCCCCCGAAAAATGTAAATGCTCAAATTTTCAGCGCGCTAGCTCAACTGGTGCAGCCTTTAACGCATCATACACACACACACATACATAGCCATCCAAACCCACTTAAAAAATGAAGAGACCAATTTGTTTGGGTTGACAGTTTGCAATAAATAAAAGAGGGATACATATTAGAATGGGGATAAAAGAAATGACAGATGTTGATGAAAGCGGATAGAAATATTTTCTAGAGTTTTCTTATCCAGTAAATGAAAATGCCCGAAAGAAATGACACCCACCTGTTTTTCAAGATCTATTTTATGATTCCTAAGATCGTGGATTTCTTGATTCCTCATTTCCAAAACTGTCTTCAAACTCTCAATTTCACGGGGAAGATCACGATAGGGTGACAAAGCAGTCTGAAAATAAAAATAAAAATTTAAAAAAAAAAATCGGTCAATTTAAAATAAAATCATGATAATTAGTTACTAGTCATAAATTACCTAGCATGTACCTGTCACAAATAATGGTGTTATTAATGTATGGATCACCACTAAGGAGCCTAAAGCTATTTTAATGGGTCGTTCATTTTTCATAATTTAAGTATCATAATTTTAATTTTTCTTAAAGTCTCAACTCAAGCCATTTTAATGTATGAGCAAACATAAAATTTCAAGAGTTTCTATGTCGTAATCTCCATTGTAATATCACAACAAATGATTCTAGCTATGTTAATTCATTTCACATGGACCAATCCATTATAATAAGTATTGGATAGGATATACAATTACACATAATAATTAGTATATATGGCTTTTTTATGGATAGATAAGTAGTTCAGTTAATGATAGTCTCTTCATTTTGGTCTGGGCAACTAAAAATTTGCAGATATGAATTTTTTGTAAATATTCCAGAACTATATTGAACAACTGGTGATCTAAGTGATAGATACTTCTCTTTGTAATGGCCCACTTATGATTTTTCACTCCAGCCCATGGCCCATACGTATGTTATATCATATAAGAATTTGCCCAGAGGCCAATGAATTCCCAAATATTGACTTAGTAAGTTAAAAGTAATATAAAAACCTGCATATGTAAGAAAAAATGAAACCAATTGTGATACAAAAAACTATCTAAAAGCCATCAACTGCTCAATGGCCTATAGGTAAATAAAATTTGAAATTTTTTAGGAAAGGTAAGAGACCCAAGGGAGACCACTTCAAAGCCTATTTTGTGGGCACTGGCCCACCTGTTGCAATCCTTGATCTCAGCTCATCTATTATATAAAAGTATATTAAAGCATAGGAAAATTCGGTATCTATCATTTTCCAGCAGATAGCCCAGGAGGGAACATCCATTAACTGATGGCAATTTATCTAATAGAACTTTTAAATCAGGAATGGGTAAAATTCAATCCTATTTTAATACAAAATATATGTTAAATAAACAGAACAAAAAAACAATACCAACCTGGACTCTTACGTTAGCCTCTTGCTCTAGGGCCTCTTCGCACATCCTGGCACGCTGTCTGAACTCTTCACATTCGCAACGCAAAGATTCAACTTTTTCCTTTGAAGATTAAAAAGATTAAAAAAAAATGAATAAATATCTTTGTTTTGTTTTCAATTCTTATTAGACGAAGTATAATAAATCATAATTATTATTTAAAATTTCTATCACTACTGGTTCAGATCTCACCTGAGACTTATTCTTTATTTTCCAATCATAGGCTATTTGCTCATTGCTGAAGGGAAATCAACCAGAGTAAAAGTTGTGATAAAAGCAACTAATTAATTAAGATGAAGGTAAAAAGTCGACATAAAAATTTAAAATGATAATGAAGTAATACATCTGGGAGAAGATAGGAGTCAGAGACATCACAGAATCCATTAAAAAACTCAGATGGCAATGGGCTGGCTATGTTGCAAGAATGACAGACAACCAATGGACATCACGACTCACAACTTGGATCCCCATGTGTAACCGAGGTCGGCAGAGCACTAGATGGAGAGATGACCTAGACAAATTCAGAAAATACTGGCTCCATGACACCCATAATAGAGAAGTTTAACGAATCCTGGAGAAGGTCTATGTCCAACGACAGCCATTAAGAGACTGATGATGATGATGATGATGATGTGAATGAAATATCTGTTTGAACAATTAATCACCATTAGATAAAAATCAAAATTAAAAACCAAAAAAGCTTGTCATAATCGTTATTTATATATCTACATCAAATCATTGATTTTAGTTATATGACAACTCTTTACCTTCATCTTAATTTATCAGTTGCTTTTTATTGCAATTTTTGTCTTAAAATTAAAAATAATGATTTAAGATACTTTATCAAATAAAAAATATAATAAAATGTATCAGCAGCAAATATTCCATTCCAAGGACAACTGAGATATTTTGCAGGATTAGAAGCAGAAAGAAAATCGAATTGGATAAATTTTAAGTTTGTCATAATTTTTTTTTACATAATAATTAAAATGGACGTGCTATGCTCTCTGTCAATATTTCATGAATCAAATTTCAATTTTTGAACAGCAACAAAACAAATAATGATCAGTTATACAGGGATACCTTGAATAGAGCGATTTCAGTTTGTGTTGGTTCTGATGTAATACAATTAAGGTATTGTTGAACAAATTAATGTTATCAAGTATAAAATCTATAATAAACTGTTAAGACAATGAACATTGTAGTTTTTAACAGTAGAAAAAATTTTGGAATGAATTAACCGCACAATTCAAGGCATGCCTGTATATACATAATGCTTGTGAAAAAATTAAGATATATTTGAATTTCTATGATGATTTTTTTAGAAAAGAAACTACTGAATTGGTTTCAGTGGAAGAGTCCATTGTTTCAAATGGTAGATATTTTTTATTAGCAAAATTTTTTCCAAAGAGAGAAAAAAAAAAAAAAAAAAAAAAAAAAAAATCAAACTGTTCATTATATAAGTAGATTTTGAAACATTTTTTGAAAGAAAAAACATTGGAAATCAAAGTCTTTTTAAAATTTTTAGAACATTGAGTACATGGCTATTCTGACTTTCGACTTGGCAAAGAACGGATCTGATAGGAAAGGAATCCAGAAAGAAATTCTGAATATTTCCAGTACTTTTCTTTTAGAATTGAAATTTAGATATCTTCTTACCGATAGAGTCATCTTAATGCTTTCAAATGTGTGTGTTATCTCCTCCAACTTGTCCCTATGTTGGCGATGTAAATCTAGAAAAAATAAATTTAAAAAAAAGCATAGGATCAGATTTTTAAAATACAAAATCATTAAAACTAAAATGATTCTCATGTCTTCAGTATTGCTAAGAAGCTGAATACAAGGAAAATAAAATATCATATCTTTGTTTAATAATTGGGAATTTGGCAGATGTAATATGGTTTAACTTCAAAGAATTTACAATCAGATCCCTAGCATATAACAAAATAAAGCTTTTAATAAAAAAATCAGTTGAATATGAAATATTAATACAAGAAAACTGATCTTATTCAGGCTAATAACAAAAGCAGATAAAAACCAACATGTAATGTAGAGTAATAAATATTTAACTGAGATAGGCTCAACTCATTCTCATCAATAGCGGTAAATCTAATAAAATAACATGAAACATGAAACTCATACTTTTTTTACATTATACATTCATAAATATTCACTCAAATGCTGTCTTTACCAGCCATTAAGCTCAATGTCAAGTAAGCTTGGGTGGAATTGAACTCACTTTTGAGAATCTGTGAGAGGAAGATTTGGTCAAGTACCTGGAATAATTGCTTCAGGCAATGAGTTTCTTCAGATATTACATAGTTCAGATTTCCACCCTAGGTTTACCATTAGCAAATCAACCGGTATTTATTAGTATTAATAATCTATAGAGTGGCTCAGAAGGAAAATATGCATTCCAGAACGGTGTCCACATCTTTGACAACTTTATTGTTTCTGGCCAACACTCTCAAGTTTTGCACTATTCAATTGACTATTACGTACTGTTTACAAAGATGAGCATGACTGATGGATCAGAGTGGATTATGATATATCCAATAATATTAGAGTGAAATGACAATTTCAGAAGACCATGTGTGTTACAAATAAAATTTCTTCAATTCATTTCAAAGTTTTGCCAGTGCATATTGGCTTTATCAAGGAAGTATGATGGAGATAGAGGAGATGGTGTGTTTACATAGGGTCTGGGTCTTGTACTTAGTGGGATCCATGACTGAGTGGATTCTGAGAGTATATAGTAATCAGGGCTAGGCCAGGTCGTGAGTTAAGTCATTGGGGATAACAGATGTCGATGTGAATAATTTCTTCACTTCTTTATTTAACTTTTTGCAGATTTGAGAAAGTAAGATAAAAATACTAACCTTCCATTTGATTTTCATGCTTCCTTTGTAAAGTGCGGATTTCTTCAAGATGTGTTAGACGTAAATTATCCATATTGTTTTTGTGCTCAGCTGTCAAGTCAGATTTCTATGGGAAAGAAGGATGTTCATATCATTAGTGAATACATAAGTATACATATATATATCTTTGTTTTTCTTTTCGGCAAAGGGAAGTCCGAGACATCATAGAACCTATTAGAAAACTTGAATCGCAATGAGCAGGCCAAGTTGCAAGAATGAAAGACAACCAATGGACTTCACGACTCATAACATAGATCCCCAGAGATCACATAAGAAACCGAGGCCAATAGAGAACAAGATGGAGAGATGAATTGGACAAATTCAGAAAATACTGGCTCTGCAACACCCATGATAGAGAAATGTGGCGGATCCTGGGGAAGGTCTATGTCCAATGACGGACATTAAAAGACTGATGAGATATATATATATATATATATATATGTTTTTCTTTTCGGCAAATGTACTATTATATTTAATTTTCTTTGTATATTGTATAATAAAAAATTTGTAGTATTATGTTTGTCAAAAAGAAAAAGAAAAATATATACTTATCATAACTGTGCTACTATGGATGTCATTAAAACAATTGAAAAATTGTGAATATATGAAAAAAAAATTGTATGTTAGTCTACGTTGAAAACAAACATTTGTGACTGGCCCCTGTCAAGGTTGGCAATTGGTGGAACAGCCCCCCCCTTTTTTTACAGTAATTACAGTAAATACTAGTATCAAAGTAGTTACCAGTACAGAAGACTGAATTGGTGAGCTGAGTTCAAACTTAGATAATCTGTGTTTTCTTTGCACTAATGCCCTCAGGAAAGGTACATACCCATCTATTCTCCCCTCAGCTATGTGTAAAATAGTGGTTGAAGTGAGTGATGCCAATTTGGGTGCGTGTGCCTTCTTAGTCAATTTCATATACTACCCGAGAAGAGAAATCCATGATATGTAGAGCCCTGGGGCAGGGATATCTGAAGCCATAGTCAGATATTTGAATTTACTATTGCTCACTCATCTACTCTGCCAGAGCTCACTTACCTAAACCATTGAGACATACCAGTGATTAGACATTTTTTGTCAAGATATATGGTGAGGAGGCAGAATGCAGGGAGAGGTGGATTTACGCCTTTCTCAAAGGTACCAATGCAGAGTGAAACAAACAAATTTGCCAATTCAGTTTTCAATGCTCCTAACCATTTCACATCTTGGACTTCGACAAAAAAAGGTCTACTGAATAATTAGATAACCAGTGAGTGACCACTTAAAAATGTAGATTATAATTCATGCGACAGTATTGAAGAGACAATTTGGAAAGCCAAAGTAGATGTTACAAATGTAATTTTTTAATTTAACATGTTTTGTTAGTCAAAACAAACATTTTCTGAAATTTCAGATGTCAGCTTCAACAAACAAAGCATGTTAAATTCAATAAAGAAATATCATTTGTAGCATCCATTTTGGCTTTCCGAATTGAATAATCAAATAAAAGTTTTGTTACTTCAAAGAGATTCTGATGAAATAAATTTAGAATGAGAATTAGGATAAATCATCCACCTTAAAATACTTTTCTTTTTTACTTTAAATCAGGGCTGGATCAGGCATGCATGGGGCTCCAGGCTTTAATTCAAATAGGGGCCCTCCTATCAAAATGATTACAAGTTCAAGTAAATAAGAAATTCTATTGAATTCAATCATAATTATATTGAATTTCATCCACATGATTATTGTTACATTTTATATTTACAAACTTTTCTCATAGCAATTTTTTTTCTGTTAACTAATTTTTGGGGCCCCCTGGATTCAGCCCAATCAGCCCCCTCCCCTTAATCCAGCACAGCTCCAAATTTTCCATTATTGCAGAAAGTAGAATAAAAGTAATCATTTGATGCAATTAATGGCTTTTTATTTAATCTTGAGTTATTATTATAAATGTACTTGAAATAAAATTTTTCTGACAGCATTTGGTTGTGTCATAAAGCCAACTTCAATTTAGTTGGGGGTGGGATTAAACTAATAAGAAAATTGGTATGACCAATATCAGATCAAATTCATTTAAAAAAATATTGATCTTCTCCGGTGTGGGTGTCTTTTCACTCAATTTCATACGTTCAAAACTCTTGCCAAGAAGAATTTTTTTCTAACACCAGAGGAAGTTTGAATTGGTAATTTATGGCTATATCCTCTTGTTTTACTGTAGACAGATGAATCCAGCATTTTCTCATCAGGGCATTTAAAGTAGAGGAGTGTGATGCAATTTTCTTCAAGTAAATCAGACAAAGTAAAGTTATCAAAGATTACCAACTTAAGATGTAATAGGGGTTGGCTTGTAAGGAGTGAGTATTTTAGAAGTATTGATATTTGTGTGATAAGCAAAATAATTCTGATAAGTTGTTTTCAAACACACAGAGTTTACTATTTATTTTGATTATGAATTTTAGTATGAAAGAGATCTCAATCAAAACAAGAATCAAGATCTTTTTTTAAGATGTCAAACAGTAAAATTGAAAATGAACTCTTTCAGTTACCTTTTCAGCTTGAAGCCTTTTGATTCTCTCCAGTTCTTTAGCATGATCTTCATTAACTGTGGAGAGGAAGTGTAGAAAATATGAGGGAGGATTCATAAGATTGTGGTCTACGGTACAAGGACATGAATTCCACATTTTCAACTAGATACATGTACAGTTCATCTTGAATGATTACACAGAAAATTTCAAAGTAGAACGAGAACTAAAGAACATAAAAAACACTCTGAAGCGAAATAACGACCGATTTCGAATGATATTTCAAAAAATTATGATGTTGTTGTCATGGTGATCATACAACATCATTATGTTCTTGTGGTATTATTCCAAATTCAAACTTAAAAGATTCAAAATATCCATAAAAAAAATAAATCAATAACTGTCACATAACAGCAGCAGAAAATGATGTTATATGATTCTGATGTAAATGGCCAACATAACAAATTTAAAACCAATCTGATGTCATTGATAGCTAATGAAATGCGTTATTAGTTTTTCCAATTTGTTAAATCATACAACTTAAACCCTTGTAGAGAGAAATATAAAGCTTGTAAGAAATTTTTTGAACAAGGTTCACAAAGAGAGAAGGGAGCTAACTGCTATAGACACAGTACATGATCAAAGTGTATATTAAGCAGACAATTTGGAACAAGTAGGAGAATGTTTGTATGGAGAAATTCTGTTGGAAATGACTAAGATAAATCACTTAATCATTTTATGATATAAATTTCAACTGCATATTCAATTTAGTGTTACAAATATGAATTTTAAAACAGCAATCTCTACCATGACCGTAAACAATAAACCTTAAATTACATCCTTTGTAGCTAAATTTAATATAATACAGTTTTTAATGGCCAAGTTTTTCTGCTTTTGTTCCATAATCAGTAGTTACTTCCCTTCTTTATTTGCAACCTCAGCTAAACAATTACCAGCTAGTTGATATAATATTAATCGAATTCAAATTGGGTTCTTTACTTGGCATCCTTCTGAGAACTTTAAAAGGATGTTTCCAAATTATATATATCCTATAATCAAGCCAGAAGGTACTTAAATGGATTACCAAGATAGATGGTTCCACAACTGAGTAAGCAAAACATTTAGATATAAAATATATAGGTACAACAATGTCTGTAGCCTAATGATGAAAAAAAAGCATCTATTTTATACTAAAACTATTTTTCAACATTATCTCTTTGTTGGTTCACTCATTTCAGCGATGAATATTCAGAGATCAAACATTATTCAGTGAAAATTTTGGATTGGAATTCAGCTAATCACAGTTTCAGGCAATGGACTAATTGATCCACACTTGTAAGATTTTTTACAAAAGAGCAATTTGAGTTGGTCAATAGTAAAAAAAAAAACTGTATTGTTATTTGATATTTTTTCTACACATTTTGAATGTATATTAGACATCAACCTTACCTTTTCTGATATTATCAGTATTTTTCTGAGTTAAAAATTCCTTCTGATTGAGAAGACTAGTACTCTGAGCATTAACCAAATCGGTCAATGCTTTCTCGTGTTGCTTACTACAGTCCACAATATCTTGCTCCAGTTTGGTTTGTTGCTCTTTTAACTTATCTAGAACGACAAAAACAAATTAGTTTTTTAGTATATCTGAAAATAAAAGCTAAGGAGCCAATTTTGTATCGATTTTCAAAAAATCCTAGTAATATTTGCTAATTCCATTATATAAACCCATAAATCCTGTATTAAAAGTTTAACACAGTCCATGGGTTCATATAATTGAAATAACTTTCATATAACTAGTAAGAAAAAGGTGTACCTGCACAATGAGTTGATATAATTATAAATTCAAGAAAAAAAACAAAAAATACTGAACAGGAATATTTCAACAAAAAATATGAAAGCAATGGTACAAAATGGCTATTTTTATTGGCATGTACCCACATATAAGTGAACTTAGTAAAATAAAATTGTTTAACTTGGCCAATGCATTCGTATCTTCCTTGTACCAAAAGGAAATACTTTTGGCACTGATAAATCTGTAACTAGTCAAATTTTCAGAAAAAATGCCATAATGCTATTAGAATATTATTAGATTACTCTGAATTTCATTGTTATTAGATAGCTAAAGTTCCAATATTAACTGTGCTGGTTTTAGATACCCTCTGTAATTTTGAGATGAGTTATCATTCCAATTTTCATTCGGGTGACTGATCTCATTCTATTCTGCTACTTGTTAATGTCGTTTATACAATCAAACTTATGGCCGCCTTCACATATTCCCAGTATTGTATGAATGTATCTTCATATTGACATCATTTGTATGTAATATACATATAATTATTTCAGTTATGCTTGTTTTTCTCTTTCATATATTCAACTGTTATATTTGACTGAAGCATTATCAAAACAGTATCTAAATATATACACGTTTACTATTCAAAAGATACTATGATCATCACATTATTTCTATGGTCAGATGATCATTTAATTTCTCTCTAAACAAATGACTCTTCATCACAAATGGTGACCTCAGTCTATACAATTTCTACAAAAAATATTTCTCTGAAAAATTCATCTTTTAAACAAAGCATCAAGAATAACTTGCATTTTCAACTAATTGCTGACCCAATGTTCAAAGAAACAACTATATCATCATTATATACTAGTAAGTTCAGTAGATCATATACACTACATATACATACATATATATATATATATATGTGTTTATCCACCCCATATATAAATCACATTTATTTTGCACTGATTACAAAGGTCTAGGAAATAATGAGCAGTTTAAAATTGGTTGGGGGTACTTTTTCCATCTCGCCCAAGCCTCCTGCTTGCCCTGCCTGGCTCTTGACCGGGACTTTTACTTCAAGAACATTTTTGGAGTCAGATCAGTTAATCCACTAAAACTTAGTATATAGTTATTTTATTTGATAATTGATAGCATTTTTAGCCACAAAATTCACTGAAAATGGGAAAGATTTAGCCAATTTTAGCCATTTTTAAAAGAAGTTTTAGCATGAAGAAAAATTGAGTAGGCAACACAGCACACAAAAGACTTGCTTTCATGTTCAGTCTATATCATCATCACACCCTGTTTTTCAAATGAATGTTTTTTTTACACATAAAATTCATTACAGATTCATAATTTGTCTTTTTATTGATAATCCATGTGGCTTATACTTATAACTATGTATGAAAAAAAACTTAAAATAAGTGTTTCATCAATTTCTCTCCCTATTAATCTGTTTAGCACACATGGACATGGTTTGGTTTTTAGTTTAATTCATTTGATGATACGTCAAAGTAATTTTAATTAAAAATAAAACTAATAAAATTTTTGAAGCTTTTCTTAAAAATGACAAATTTTGGGTGGAAAATAAGCCTTAAAGATCGAAAGCACAAAATATTACTTGCGAAAGATTTTTAATTTTTTTTCCCATTGAATATTCGACTTAGTGTTTCTGTTGTTTAGTAAAAGTAAAAAATAAAAATTTAGATATGAATATCCTAGATTTTCTCAGATTAAATAAAATTGCGTTTAAATCAAAATTACGCTTGTATTTATTTTTCATTTAAAAAAAGAATTCTAAGTAAATTGCAAATGGATTTTGTCTAATTTTCAGTGAGAATGCTGACAACCAGTGTCAGTTAAGAATTTCATTTATTAAATAAAAATGCTTTGAAGGGTATCCTGTAAAAAATTTACAGGAGAAATATGTAATATATGCTCAGCATTAAAATATACATTAATTCAAGAAACAAAAACATACAAAACACAAAAAAACAAAACAAATCAAGCCTTCTAATAGACAAACATTAACCAGGCACATTTTCTTTATTACACCGAGGCCCCACAAATGACCAGCCTGATCAACCAGCTCAGTGAGCAACAGATTCTTCTTCATAAGTACACCACTAGTCCCCATTAATCCCCCCCAATAGCTTTTTGGGGTCTTCATTGTCATTTTTTACCCACTAACAATCCCAAAAGTTAAGATAACTTTTTAAAGATAATTTTAGGTAAATGAAAGATCTTTTGGGGTGTTTCATTGATATGACCTCAGTAAATATATATTCAACAATGTATTAAAGCAAGTTTTGCATTTGAATATATTAAAATCTGAAAAGAGTAAAAAAGGTAAAGAAAAAAAAACCTTTGCCCAGTAACATTTGATTTAATGGACATTCGCAATTAATGGACAACTGTCTGCACCTATCCGTCTGTAAAAAAACTAGGATTACTACACACCTGAATTTTTTCATGGGGAATTACTAGTAATAAAATATTTACCAATTTGTTCTTCTGCTTGGCTCAGTTCGTTCTGAACTTCTGTTAATTTCACTGCAAGAGTCGGACAAGCAAAGGCATCAAGCTGGAATAAGAAAGAGAAATACAGATTAAGAAAATCACAAACACTTCAAATTTTATCATTTATTTTTGCTACTATTCACCTCTATTTTAATTGTTGTTGCTTTTTATGACAACTAAACTGAGGCTGGGTACTCTTCAGCAGTGAAGTGATTAAATTAACAATGCAGATTTAAATAAAGAAGTTCCAGGTGAGACTCTGACGCACGACCCTTTATAAACCCTCGGAGAGTGGCTCGCTAAACAAAGGATCATTCTTACCACTAAACTAAAGGAACTTAGTGGCTAGCATCAGTTCGAATCAAACCCTTAAACAACAATTAAGAGGAGGTAAGTGGTTGCAAAAATTACGTGATAATGATTTAAAATATTTCAAATCTTGTTTTCGAAACTTACATTTTAATGTAAAGATCTCTATAAAAATGTATCATCCTAGAATACTTATATACAAATATCTATACTTGATAAGATCGAACATAACATCAAACATCTAATACTAACTGTGACAGTAGTGGCAGAGTTTTGTACCAGCTTGAGCAAGGTTCGACCAGAAAACTATGAGGACGGACAAAGTTTTTATATAAATAATATGTATTAAGATTACATTTTGCAAGCACCGGTGAAGCTGCACGGAGACTGGACAAGGCAACTACACCAGTGAATGACAGCAGTAACAAATAGGTATTTATTCACCTCCATATGAGGAGGGAATGTAACACAAAGTCTAGTTTAATGTGGGCACCCTCACGTGTATATGTGGGCAAGAAAAAATGTCGCGGTGAACATCATCACAAAAACGTCAGGATGAACCATGACCCTCTCCATTTAGTGCAACGGAGAGCTGCCACCCGCCTCATCCCTGGGCTAACTGATCACCAGAGACTGGGAATACTTTACTTTTTTGAGGTCACATGATGAATACTTAGCTTTGTAAATAGTAACTAATAAAATTGTCTTCTGAATACCAGTTACAAAGGAAGAGAGATGCATTCGGCTGAGAGGGGTGGGAATGATGATTTTTCGTGGGCGATAACACAATTTTCCACATAACAGTTCCGAAAATTTGTGAACATGGATTCAAGTTTGCAAGTTAATTATTTCACAAGAGGTAAGTATCTCATCGTTGCAACTTTAAAAAAAAATCTGCACAGAGCCCAAAAGTTCATATAGAATTTAGAGCAATTAAAAACAAAAGTAATTAAAGCTCGACAAATGATAGTTTTGAAACTATGGGTGAATTTTTATGTGTAACTTTTGGGGTATGTAATAAATAAAAGAAAAACTAACTATTACTAAGAATATGAAATCTTGTCTCATAACATGTAAACCCCCCAGAAGAAATTTTAATAGGTAGAGGCATATAATAAAACAAAAAAGAATTTCCATCAAATTTTTATGGAAAAAGTGAAATTTTACAAATCTTTTGAGGTATGTATGCCTGTACTTGTGTTTCAAAGATAGTGACATTATCTCAGGTGGTGACACCAAGAGGACTGTCTAAAAAATTTTTTTTACATAGTTTCTAGGTGATTCCTTTTCCTAATAAAACATTTTTATGTCCACGTGATATCTCTAAAATTTCTCCATGAATTTCAATTCAATTTTGTGGAAGAGTCGACAATGAGAAGAGAAAAAGTTAATCAAATTTATGGATGGATCCAGGAATTGTTCTTTGTTTGAGAGATATTCCAGGTATAATTGATATACATTTTTCTATATGCTCATGGCTGTCCATATTATATCTCCAAAAGTTCTTAAAGAATTACTGTGAAAATTTGTCAAAGGATAAACAATAGTTTATGGAAGAAGTGATTAAATTTTAGATAGAAACATTTTCATGGTACCCATACTACTTTTCTTCATATTCTTTCACTAAGTCAGAACTGAAAAATTGAAAACTAAAGATGAATAGAATTGTTAGTAAATGCAGGTTTATGCCCTCACATTCAATAATATGGGAGAATCATGATGAATAATGAATAGTATTAGTACAAAAAGATCACCAAAATTCTAGATATCCTGGGAAAAGAGCAAGTTCTGGAAGGTTGGGGTGGGGGCACCATGAGTTACCAACCTTGGTGACACCAATCATAGAGTGCCACTGGTAGTAACTTCTCTTCAAGGCTTACTGCTTTCTAATCATACAGTAAGTGACTGTTCTAAATTAATGACCCCTGGAAAATAGCCTCAAAAATATTATGCTGGAATTTGAGGTCATGTGTTCCACAATCTAAAACAATCCTTAAACATAAAGCGTAAAAACAAATAACAGTTTAATGAAATTCGAGAGGAATGATTAGTAAAGGACCTATGGCATTTGTAAAACAATAACATATCAATTATTGCAAAGGCTTATTTTAGAATGTTCTGAGCAATAATAGCTACTGTGTTTGTAGGAAACTTTTTTTTATATATATATATAAAAGGTCTATTTTGAAAGTAATGAAACTGATTGAGTAAAAAATATTTATTATCAACTTAAATTACAAATAAACTTAATCTCCTTCAAAATAATTGCTTTAGGAAGTCACACGCCAACGCAGACGCTCCTACTCCTGAAAACAGTGCTGAAAGTATTCAACTGACACTGCTTTCAGTTGCAATCTGTTGGATATTCTCAGCTAAAATGGTGACCATGGATCAAGGTTTCAATTTTGGGAAATAGGAAATTGTCACAAGGACTTGGATCGGGGGAGTAATGAGGCTATGTTACCACAGGTGTATTCTTTTTAGCCAAAAACTCGTTCACAGAGATTATGGTGTGACAAGGGGTATTATCTTGATGAAGCATCCAAGAGTCAGCAATCATAGGCCAAATATGACTGACCCTTTTTCTTAATTGTTCAACGACCTTATAGTAGTAAGTTTGCTTGACTGTCAGTCCTTGAGCCCCTCTTGTCTTCTCCTCTGATCCAAGTCTTTGACTATTTCCTGAACTGTTGAGAACATCTAACAGGTTGTCACAAACCAACTGAAGACAGTGTCAGTCAGACTTACCGGGAGTGAGGACAACAGCAGTATGTGGCTTCCCAAGAGACCAATTTTGGAGAATGTAAAGTTGATTTGTAAGTTAGTTGATAATCATAACTTACTAGTCTGAGCAGAACAAAATCGGCTGCTTATGAAGATTCCTGTACAATTTATCAAATCTTTCTTTTTCTTCTTTGCAATATTGTTTAATGGATATTGTTTATGAAGTCATAAAGATTGTGTTCAGTTTACAATCAAATTTATGACATTTTTTGAGCTCATCTATGGCAAAGTCGACTATGAAAGCAAACTATCGCTCAGAATAGATATTTTCATACAATCTGTCTGAAAGCTTTCTGAAGAGGCCTCATATGTTGTGTGAGCAAACTATTTCTTAGACCTATGCACAAGTGAAGTTGGCTTTACTTAGTAAATAAATACATAAAATTCTCTAAAAATAACTAAAAATTTTATAATAGTACAAAACATGATGAAAGGATAGCTGTTTATATGCTAACAATTCATGCCACAATTTGTACCTTCACACCCCTTTTCACAAGCTTCATGCCAACTTTTCAAAATTATTAACATACATAGATGCATGAAAAATAATTTGGTAATAGTAATATTACAATCATGATAAATCTAATATATCTGATTTTTAATGATCAGACAATGAATCTTTTAATACAAGATTAAGGTAAGAAAAAATTACTAATAATCCTTATTGATAAATAAGACATTCTAAAATATAAATAAACAGGTCTGATTAGTCACTTAATAGAAACAGTCACAAGACCAACATCTTTGGGATGCATGGCATGTTGGGGTGGTGATCAATTAAAAATATTGGAAAAAGCAGTGATAAATGAACAAGTTACTCCTCTCAATTTTTGTTAGGCAGTGATCACTAAAAATGTCTGAATTTTCGGAAAAATAACGTGAGTGAATGCTGCCAGACACGAACTGAGGGATTAATTCAGCATAAACTTACATTGCAAACTGAGACCCATACTAAACACCAATTCAGGAGGGGAATTGGAAAAAAAGAAAAAGAAAAAAATAAACTGTTTTTTTTCTAGACAAATAGTGCAGTTTGTATGCATGATACATACATAGCTGGCCAACTTGAAAACTGAGGAAACCTATGTTGACAGTTTTGGTTGACTGTTTCTGATAAGTATGTATTTTTAGGAAGGTCGTGAAAAGCATATTGCACTAAAAAGGATTCTTAATCAACTGACAATGAAGTTTTTAAACTGATTCTTTGATATATATATATTTGGTGTATCTTCTGATTTGCAATTGAAAATAATGAAATGTAGTATTTTGCCAATAAAAGGTGCAAGGTGGCCTAGTGGTTGATAGCATGGAGGTTTGCATTGGTGTGCCAGGTTCAAATTCTGGCTGAGATGGTTTGTTTATTTTGTACCAATGTCTTTAGGAAAAGGTATGTATCCAAACTATTGTTACCGAATGAAATTTTTTTTTTTTTTTTTTCACTAAACCGGCCTTGGAGAAGCATTAAAAAATGTCAAAACATTACTATTTAGAGAAGCTATAAATGGCTATATTTGCCTAAATGGTTAGAAAATAGCTAAAAATAATGCTAAATAATAAATGATCGTACTGCCAAGCCGACATGAGCCACAATCTTGGGGAAGGTCTTAGTCCAACCACAGACCTTAAAACATAAAATATAAAATTTAAAAAAAATAAAAATAAAAAAATAAAGAAATACTTACATCATTAGCCAAATAGTTTACTAGTACTGCCATGGCATCAAAACCAGCCAAAGATGATTTCAGCTGCAGTTTTGTATAATTGAGGTCTTTTGTGCGTGTCTCACACAGTGCCTCCAAACGACTAATTTCTTTCGAAGTGTTGGCCTTATCAGTCGTTGTTGTCTTCAAACTGGAGACCTTGCTCTTTGATGTTGTCCTGTTGTTATTGAGTTTATTTTGATCAGATACTTTACTCTGATCTGAAATGGAAGAAGGAAAATAGGATAAGTATTAAGCATATTTCTTTCATTAGATAATTCATGAAACCTCATAATCTATCGTGTAAACACATTTAATATTACAATACTTAAAAATTGATTGAATGGTAATTTTGCTGATATCGACTAGCCAGAAGTTTCATAGCATTGGTCAACAATGTATATCTGGAAACGAAGATTGCTTTAGATAAATTCACGAATTTCTTTTTAAAAAAATGATATCTTTAAAACAATAAATTGAATAAAGTATACATATACAACAAAAATTCCAATACAATTGAATTCTTAAAATGTTTTAAATCCTTGCTTAAAAATAAACTACCGTATTTCCCGGCATCAAATTTTTCAATGAAATAAGCCTTAAAAATTGACTACATCCTACAGGCTAACGGTTATTTTCATATTTTTTTTTTTCAATTCTTTTTTTTTTTCCCTTCAGAATTTCGCAAATCAAAATTGGGGCATGTCCTTGACGCCGGGAAATATTGTAATCAAATTAAGGATTGACGGTATACCAATTTTAGAAATGGTAAATATAAATAAATTCAGTTTTAAAAAATTCTTGGTATGACCAAAACTTTCTCTAAGTTTACTTAATAAACCAAACACATTTTTTGGTCAACCTAAAATTTATCAAACTTAACAGTTTTAGAAGTTTCCATCGAATATGATATAAAAATTCTTAAAGAGATTCAAATATATAGATACAGAATCATTTTAAACCAATGAAAAGTAAGTTGAATGTTCTTTTAAGAGAATTTTATTGATATTCTTCAATTAAGATAAAAGAATGTAAAGAATTAGGAGGGAAACAAGTCAAATCAATAAGCATAAAGAAATATGCAATGTTATTTAATTGGATAATCAAAATTCAAAAGGGAGATAAATCAAAACTCAAAAGGGAAATAAAATAATGACACATACGGCAAAATCGCAATGGATACGCCGGTTTGTATAAGTTTACCAAAGTCAAGTGATGTCGAGCTTGGTCATTATTCAGATGGGTGACCATCTGGAAACAGTGTTCCTGATCCTTTCTCAGACACATGCTGCTCCGTAAAGGATACATGACAATGTGCTCTCCTCAGAGCCCCGACACTTGTATTGAGTGGCAGGGAACACACACTCACTCTGGTCAAATGAAAATGATTTTATGCCCAAATTTTTGAGATGAACGATCATCAACATCTATAGATTTTATATAAACTGCTGTCTTCATCTTTTGAATACAACATTTTGGCCATTGTATGCAAGAGCATCTTCAGGTGGGTGTCTTAAAATAGTGTTTTTCTCATCTTTGGCCATCTTTTGAACATAACATTTCAGCCATGGAGATCAACATGACTTAGGGAACTTAGCCTACATGTGTACCAGATCTAATAACCTAAAATATTATCTTTCGAAATAGATCTTTTATCTAAATATAACAGTATTTGGACAAGAGTGGGTAGTGGAATGAAGACATTCTTCACCCATGATCCAAAGAGGCTCCCTCATCCAAATGTTCTAACAAACCCCATTACGACCCCCCCCCACTAGAAGATGGCCATAGGGCACAATGGTTGGAACGGTGTGTTCAAAAGATCAACAAAGATGACGATGACAGTTCAAAAAAGTCTATACAAATATTCGTACCTTGCATAAATGAATCACCATAGCCTGCATGTGTACCAGAATTAATTACCTAAAAAATTATCTTTTGAAATAGATCTTCTATCTAAGAACACCAGCACAAGATTTGGGCTTTGTAGGTCCAAAATGACCAGAGAGATCCCCAATTACACTTGAACCCCCCTCCCAACTATTTAGATGGTGTCTAGTGGTGTACTCATTCACATTTTCGAGGTTGTAGCCCCTATAATGTGAACAGGAGCACTTGGAGACACACACCAAGATGAGCCAAGACAGAAAAATACATAGCCCCCTTGGCTGATAGGTCAGGTGGGCCATTTGTGAGCAGTGATGGAAATTGGGGGGGGGGGGTCGCCAGGTGGATGGTATTCTTCTACTTTTCAGTTTCTATGAGGGTTCGGTAGGGGGATAGTGTCTATCCCCCATCTCTCCCAACCTAAGCATACACCTATTTTCTAAAACCCATTTTCATCACTGTGGGGCTATGGTGATTTGATTTTTAGAACCCTGATTGCTTTGTATCTTAACCTACATTTAGAGCCCTTGGTAGAATTGGTAACATTTCCTAAGAAATCTTGAAAATATTTACTCTTCATAAGTTAGTCAGAATTCATTGCTTCAGGTATTATGATACTGATAAATTACCATTGATTAGGTTTTAGTTCAGAATCCAAATTAACGAAAAAAAAAAAAAAAAAATCAACTAGTTATGAAAAACCCTGTTTTACACAGTGAACATTGAAAGGTAGAAATTTTTACCCTCATAAATGGGCATTTTCTGCCGCTTTTCCAATGAGGGTCAAAGTTATATATTCTTCTAGGTAGTGTGTACAAGAAAAAATAGTTATATCCGGATGTTGGTCATCAATTAAGGGACTAGAGAGTGCCCAAGCTGCAGCTAGTTTTCTGCTCACTGTTCTTAGAATCCCTTTGATACCTGGCCTCTACACGATTCCAACTGAAACCCCCCCCTCACCCTTGATGAAAAAGCCTGAACCAGAGGTGGGCAAATGTTCTGTTTGCACCCCACCCAACCAGTGGATGCCCACGCCATCATTCCACTCAAGAATCTCAAATTTACACTGGAGTCAACATTTTAAATTCTTTGTGTTTCATGAATACAAAATTTCCATACGAGGCATAGAAAAATATCCACTAAAATTTCGAAAGTTGATTTTTACGATGCCTCCACCAGATTTTGTACTTGGCTAAAGATAAAATTTTTATATCATTAGCATACTTCTCAGACATTTTCATATTGAGATATTCATTTTCTTTCTAGGACTCATAGCTTCTACCTTTGAAGATTTTTCGTGAAAATAAATTCAAAGACAATCAAAATCCAAAAGTGAATCTGACCTAGAGGAAGATTAAGTTCTGCTACCAATGAAAAAAAAAAAGCATTATAACAATAAAGTAGAGAGATTTAATTTTGTTAAAAGCCAAACTGATATTCTCTTCTCAGAATTATAAGATAATATACAAAAAACAGGTCTGGTTAGCCACTCAATAGAAACCATCATATGACCATCATCTTTTGGCAAAATTCTTTGCAGGAGGTGATCAATTAAAAAATTGGAAAGATGGATGATCAATGAATGAATTATTTCTCGACCTTTTTGTTGGGCACTAAAATAGTATAAATTTCCAAAAACAAGTGCGATTGCTCCTGGATACAAAGTAAGGGATCAATTCAACATAAATTTACACTGCTAATTGACCCCCCACAATAAACCTATTTAAGGTGGGTTGGGTGGGGGGTATTTAAAAACAAAACAAAAAACATTCTTTTTGTACACAAGGAGTGAATGTTAAATTTCCTGCCCTCTAGGTCAATTATAGCAGTCTGTAAGCAAGAAACATACATAGCCAGCCAGACCAATTCAAAAACTGAAGAAACCTGTGTTTATGTTGACAGTTTTGGTTGATAGGTTCTAATAGAAACAGAAATGAGATCAGAAGGGAATGGAAAGCAGTCTGCTTATTGCTTATGCTAGCACAGAAAGACTATGAAGATATATAATTTTGGAAAAATAAACTTGTAAAGTATCAAATAGGAAAAAAATGAATGAACAAAAGAACCAGTTTCAAATATCAAATCTATTTATACTACATTGTAAAGGTGAATATATTAGAGAAGATTGAAAGGAAGGAAATGAAAGTTGAGAAGTCAAATGAAAAAAATTGATTTACTCTTCTAAAGCCTTTAGCATATGTTCATATTTATTGATTGGCTTCTGATGTGGTATCAATAAAAGCGAGTTACTACAATTCATTTATTTGAAAAGAGAAGGTGAGAACAGGATATAGGCAAGAGAAAGATAAGGAAGATTGATCAAAGAAAGAAAAACCAGGTTAAATGAATGTAATAATACAATATTAGACATGATCAGATCTAGCTTCAAAGGGAAGTAATCAAATAATTCTTTGTTACCAGTATCAAGATTGCCACTGAGGTCATCAGATTTAGTAGTGGTAGTAACAATATACATCTATATAAGTTGTATCTGTATTCGGCAACCTTGGGACCTGGCCATTGCTGTGCTACAGAAAATGCCAGATAAGAGAAATTGATCCCCCTGGGATCCCCTTAGAAAATATAGCGATTTTTAATAATTTTTTGATAGTGTGGAAAATAGAATAATCGACGAACTAATGGTGGCAAATTCAAAATATGTTGGATAGAGAACATCCTGCATTAAACATAATCAAATATAAGCTCGAAAAGAAATAATTAAGTAATTCATTGTTTGTACCAGTGCTAAAAGTAGGATTGAATTTATCAGTTTTAGTAGTAGCAGTAGTAACATGATAGATAGATAGATATATATGTATATAATGGTCAAGAAAAATTAGTGTTACTAGCAGTATAAGAAGCATAATTAGTAGATACTTTGATAAAATTTGGTTTTATAGGGGGCAATAAACTTATGTCTTAATGAAAATGTTTAATTACAGTACATTTAATTATATTGCTGTACTTGATATCACTAATTAAGCTATTAGTACTGATACCGTTATTACAATTTCTATAAATATTGATACAAAGGATAGTAATTGTAGTGGTGGTAATGCTAGAAACAGTGCATGTAATATAGTAACATTAGAAGTACTAATAATAGCTGTAAATACGGGAATGTTAACAGCAAGAGTTTCAAGATGTAGCATAGACTATGACTGAATCTAAGCAAAATAGGCAGTCATGTTAGTAATTCTGATGCCAAATCTAGACCTGTCAGTTTCGGTATGATTGCTAGTATGCAGGATAGTAGCAACACAATCTAGACTACCGTTACCACAACTACCATCTGTGCAAAATCATAGTTATAGGATAAATGGTTTTGTTAAAAATGATAGCAACAAATATTTTGATGCATACACAGAAGCACAGATCATTGTAAAGTGTGAATATTAAAAGAAATTAGAATCAAATATAAGTAAAATTGATTTTACAAAAGTTGTAAGCATGAGGTTGTTTTCCCTAAGTATCATTTCCTGCGAAAATATTCACTCTAAAATATAAATAAGCAGGTCTGGTTAGTCACTTAATAGTAAATGTCATGTGACTGACATCTTTTTTTAAAGGCAACATGCTGTGTTGGGGGTGATCAATTAAAAAAATTGAAAAAAAAGAAAAGTAGCAATCAATAAATAAGTGACTTCTCTCGCTTTTTGTTGGGTAATGATCACCGAAAAAAATCTGAATTTTCAGAACACAAGCATGAATGTTGCTAGACCAATTTAGCATAAAACTAGAAAGCAAATTGAACCCCCGTACTAGGGTGGTAGAATTTAAAAAAAAAAAATTTTTTTGTAGACATAAGGAGCAAATGTTTGAATTTTCAGCCCTCTTGCTCGATTGGTGCAGCCTGTGCGCATGATACATACATACATATGACAACCAGACTAACTTAAAAAGTGAAGAAACCTGTTGGCAGTTTTGATAGATGATTTCTAACATGAAGATTGTTAAGGACGTTTATTCATAAATAACACATCCAGCTTATTCATACATCATTTTTTAAAAGAAATTGAATCCAATATCTAAGTAATATGAAAATAAAGCATTTAAATTGTATCAGCTATATCCTTTAGTCATCAGCTTGTTGTGGAGAATCTTCAATAAACAGTCAACAAAACTATGCACTTTGTATCTTCTATAAAACTCCCATGAGCACAATTGGATGTCCTTTCACTTGTATCTCATTTAAAGCAGACTGTTATTTTTACTGCAATGAGGATAGAGTATACCAATATCTCAGCAACCGATCATCGGGATGATATTATGAGACAACAATCGTGATTTCTGTGGCAATGACAATATATCACCTGTAATTAGAGGCTGTCAACGAAATAGTGAATCACGGTAACGGCTCACTATACCAGTAGAAATCATTTTCTTCTTTGGAGGGGCTGATGGATTAAAAGGATTTTCTGGATTAAAGGAGTTACCGGATTAACCAGAGTTAATGCCTACAGGACTACAATTGTCAGTAGGCATGAATCAAACTGGTGTGAAAACAGAACTAAAACTTGAAGACGGGATTTAGGTAATGAAAGCTAAGTGGGAGGAGAAAATTGCATAAAGAAAGTCATATTGCTGGAAATGAAAAAAAAAGATTTCTGGGTATATAACGAACCATTAATGCGATTCAGTCTTGCAATTTTGCTTATATCCAAGCAATAGATTTTAAAATAGACTTATTACCCTAATCTATCACAGAAATGGCTGTAAGGATGGTGGACGCATCGTTGGACTTATGGTTCTTGTTTTTTCAATTTATGACTAACACTGAAACATGTGGATCAATTTAATTTTCTGACTGATCAAATCTAATCAATGGATGAGTGAACTTAACAAATAGGTTGTTTACATGAGTGACAGGGATAGATCAGAAAAAAAGTCAATCCCTTTTTTTGTCTGGTCATTCTAATAGCATGAAAGTGAAGGCCACTTAGAAGTTGGTCATTGTATCCAAGACCACAGAAAAATATCAGCATTGCCACACATGGACAGCAGGGATAGGCTGGTAACATAATCACTTTTCTCGTGTTGTTATTTGAAATATGCTGTTATTTGAACAAAATAGCCCAGAAAACAAGAACTGAAAGTTCAATGAGGTGTCCATTATAAAGTTTAAATGTCATTGCCAGATCACGTGATCCTGAGTGGATGATTTCCATGTAAGAAGCATCCTATCAAGGGGAAACCTTTCTATCAAGTTTCAAGTAAATCTCACTTCAAACAGCTGAGAAAATCAATTTTGAAACAAAGTTCAAACATCATTATTGCCATATCATGTGACCCTGAATGGAAGTTTTCTCTAGGTAAGAAGCATCTTGTTTAGGGGCATGTTTCTATCAAGTTTCAAGTCAACAGCTGAGAAACAACAAGGTGACAGATCTACCAACCTATGGACGAAGCCTTTTATAAGGGGGTTAGGACATCTCTAAAAACTGGTAAGAGCAAAAAGAATCATTCCAATATGTTTCTCTGACAACTACTTGAATATGGAAATTATCAGTGGTTCATTATTTGAGTTAGAATCTCACTTAGAGCTTATTCTTTATTTATGATCTTCACTGTTTACCGAGTAAAATAATAGTCTGAGTAGTTGCTATGGAAACCAACTGTAATTAGGGTGAAAGAAATATTTGTCGGAAAATTCAGGTTAAACAATGCTTTATCTATTATTCATGAAATTCAAGACACGTGACCATGTTGGGTGTGATCAGTTCAAAAATTGGAAAAAAAGGGTGATCAATGAATAAGTTACATCTCTCAACCATGATGGGTGGTGATCACTGAAAAAGTTTGAATTAAAAAAAAACAAAAAAACAAAAACAAGCAAGGACACTGCTGGACTCAAATGAACAGGGCAATTTAGCATAAACTTACAGTTTAAATTGATCCCTCCACTAAAACCTACTTATTGGAGGAAATAGAAAAAAAAATGTTTTTCTAAACATAATGAGTAAATGTTCAAATTTTCATTACTCTAGATCCATAGAAGCAGCCAACACACTTGACATGGACAGCCAGACCAACCTGAAAACTGGAGAAACCCATGTTGGTATTGACAGTGTTGGTTGACATTTTTTTTTATTAGCAATTAATGCTAGGTTTGATATTAGAATGGAATTGACAAGCCAAGTTCAAGTTTTGGTCAGGACTGCATGCTTTCACTTAGCAGTAATGCCCTTAGGGCATGATTCCATGTCTTGTAGCTAAGGGTAAAAGGTTGGGCAGTTGGAGCTCTTTAGCCACATGAGGAAGTTCAACTAAGAGAAGGTTATCCTGACAGGAAAAACTAGAATACTGAGTCTAAATATAGCTGTAAAAAGTTGGCAAAGGGCTGGCAACTCTACGCCTTGAAAAACTAACCCACTACCAAAATCACAGATGTGGCCCTATACTCCAAAGGAGCCCACCAGAACCAATGATGATGATAATGATAACAATTTTGGTTAGTCACTCAATAGAAACCATTACATGACCAATGACTTCTGGCAGCATGCCATGTTAGGGTGATCAATCAAAAAATTGGAACGAGGGGCGAGATATTTCCTTTGCTCCGTAAATATTTTTTCGATTTTTCGATGTGATGAAAATACACATTTTGTTATTTGTTTTGTTTTTTCCTTTTGACACCGCCACAATTATTACACCCTCTACTTATTTTTGCTCATCTTTTGTTGGATCACAAAGAAGTTTGAATCTAAAAAAAAATCAACCCCCCCCTCAAAAACAAAAAAAAACATATGGGTACAAACTAATGGATCAATTTAGCAAAAACTTACATTATAAATCGAACACCCAATGAAAAACCTATTATATGGGGGAATCAAGACATAAGAGTTAATAATGTTGAGATTTTCAGCCCTTTAAATCCATTTGTGTGACCCCCACGTGTTATACACACATTCATACTTAGTCAGCCGAACAAACTAAAAAACTGGAGAAACCCATGTTGACAGTTCCAGTGGTAATTTTGTTATGCTGGTGCTGATAAATATTTTTACTCAATATTAGCAAAAAATGATAAACTGAATAATTCATTTCACTGATATAATTACGCTCATAAGAAAGGAAAATTCTGACACATTATATAAAAAAAGTTAGATTTGTTAAATTGGTTTAGATTTCCGATAGAAATCTTATCTTGGATGAAACATGTTTTATATACAGTTGGGTGCCAAATAAACTGGGTGGAGGTCTACATTAGCGTGACGTGGGAGGGGGCAAAAAAAAAAAAAATGAAAACAAGAGTAATGAATAGGGAATAAAGGGGGTAGAAAAGGGGAAAAAAAATAACAGAACATGTATTTTCATCATCACATAAAAAAAATATTTACAGAGCAAAGGAACTCTAGAAATCTAATAAACGTTTATTTGGCAACCAAGAGTAGACTTGTAGTCAACATCTGATTTCAGTAGCTGATATGCTTTGGAACACAATTCCAGGAAATCTTGGATACATAATTGTGTCCCGGTGATTCTCACTCATTCTTAACATTGAAATTGGACAAAGCTGTGCATATGGGTGAATCAATAAATTTGTGACATGACACATATTGATCAGTTGAATTTTGAGCCAAAGTTTTCATTGAATAAGGTTTGATCTATGTGATAAATATTTACCATTGAATTAAGTACATAATCAAGGGATGAGATTATGTTGAAAAATGAATATTTGTTGCGTGAAATGAATGCTTTTTCCATTATTAAGCTAAGGACTTATTGATGTATTTATGTACATAAAGCTTCAAGTTAATAAACTCTAATATAAAGATATAGATTTTTTGCCTTATTTTATTAGATAGAAGTCTTGTATTTCTAGAAGCAAGCCAAATATTTATTTTTCCAAATTAAGAGTACAAATGTAATAAATATGGAAAAGTGCCAAGATTTGGGAAATTGAAAAAAAACAAAATGGTTTCTGTTTATACAGGTGTTTGGTCTTGTCAGGTTTCATCAGGGACTTTTTAGGAAGCTATATTTATGTAGGCAGATACTTTGAAAGCTTAGCGTCCAATAAGATAAGGAAAATCATGATAAATTTGCCTCAAGAGCTTTCAAGCCCTTTCCACTTCATCTCTGATTGAAGTCCATGATACCATGTCAAGTATTACATGGGGGTTTGTGAATCAATGATGAGTTAATGTAAGAGGGAGATGGGCACCTACTTTCCACCAAATACCCAGTAATGACTGAGCAATAATATTCAAGACTTGCATTCTACAATGGATCTATGTCTGGTCAACACCCAATAAAAATATTCCAGCCTGATCAGAAACATAAGGTATTGTAATCATGTGTTCTCCACATGTATGTGTGTGGGCCTCCACATTAGAACTGACCTTGCATCACATTAAATAGGTAGTAGTTAAATAACTAATAAGTAGCAACCCTTTGTAATTATGTAACAACAGGAATAAATAAAAGATATAAATCCTATACAAGAGACTTGGTGACAAACTCTCCTTGATTTGAAATAGTTTAATGAATCAGGCATAAATAATTACTGAATAGATATTACACACAAAATATGCTAATAGTTAAGGAAATCAGAATAGGAGACACATGAAGTCTTCCAGGTCTCTATTCTATTGTATCGCATTCAGATATCATATCATGTATGTCGACTCAATGCATCTTCCAAATTGTCATTAGATTCATACAATGCTAATTATCATCATTCATTATAGAACATATATACATATATAAATGAATTTATGTCTGTATGTATGTTCCATATTGTAGGCTACAGTTTTGCAACTATGAAGCTAAAATTTGGCATAAGGGTACATATTTTCATGAAAAAGGTCATAAGCTATAACACTCTTTCTGATTGTGCATATGTGTGGATTAAGATATTTCTTCCTCCAAATTCTGCTGGTGAATTCATGTGATTGTATTTATTTTAGGTATTTAGAAACCCAGCAAAGCAAGGTATTTCTTTAAAAAAAAAAAAAAAAAAAAAAAGAAAGTAAAATTGTTCATAACAATGAATGTAAATTTACAATAATGAATATAAATTGTTTAGATCTTTATATCCTTTTGCCTAATGTTATCAATCAGTAATTGTTATCAAAAAGACCTTGTTCTAAAGTGATCACAATGAAAGTTTTTTTTCTGCATATATATATATCCATGAGATGCCTTATACTAATCATTTATTAAAAATATAAGATTTAGCATGACTAAGTATTGATTCACGGTAGCCCTCTAAAGGCCTGCCCAACCAACCAGCCAAGCAAGCTACAGATACTTCTCTTTGCTCATTTGTGTGGGTGTTTGTCTCAGTGTGTCTCCAGGCACTCCTGATCATATTTTTGGGCCTGCAACCTTGAAAATCTGCATGAGTACACCACTAGGCACCATCTAAAAACATTTTTTTTTTGCACTTCGGAGGTTGGCAGGTCTGGGCTGGTGTTTTTTTTAAAAGATAATTTAAGACAAGTTCCGGTATATGTATGTGCTACAGTGATTCATTCATGTTAAGTATGGATATTTTCCGTTTTGTTTAAAAAAAAAAAAAAAAAAAAAAATGGCAAGAAAAATGAAGGAAAAACAAACAAACAAAAAAAAACAAAAAATATACTTGTCGCCATTAATTTACTGGATGCCAACATTATTCTTGTCTACTATTTTTCTAAGGTAAGTATAATATAAGCTTGTTTTACAACTGTCTACTGGCCAGAGGTCAGTAATACACTTGGACATTTGAGCCAAACAATCTGAACTCCTCAAAAGCTAGGGCCAAAGTGACCACTCAAATGACTAAGGATCCTTCTCCTCTTCCTCATCCCTCATGACTCAGAGAAATGAACTAGAAGAGTTGAGCAAACAGAGTGGGTAGAAGTAGATATTAATATTCATGGTTGCATAAATGAATCACCATAGCCATGCGTGTACCAGAACTGTTCATCAGGAAAAATGGATCCAAAATTATCCAAAACATACCAGATCCAAAATGATCAGAGAGACCCAAGAGCACCTTATTTGGAAGAGGAAAAAAAAAAAAAAAAAAAAAAAAAAAAGAAAGTTTTTTTTAGATGGTGCGTAGTGGTATACATATGAATTTTCAAGGTTGTAGCCCCCAAAATGTGACCAGGAGCATCCAGTCACATGGTGAGCAAAAAGAGAAGAATCTGTAGCCTAATTGGCTGGTTGGTCAGGTGGGCCTTTTGTGGGGCTACAGTGATTCAATGAATTTAAAAACGGCTACCAAAATCTCTGCTATCCCCAACCCACAAAAAAACCTTCATAAACCAAGCTGAAATGAATGCCACAATACTCCATGAAATATATTTTTGTGCCAAACTCAGTTAAGTTCAATAAATCTTGATAATTACAGATATGGAAAAAAGCCATTTTTTTTTTCATTCATGCCTGAATACGACAATTGTAAATAAAGTATCATGTTCTTAGAGAAATTATGATGTTATGGCGATTGTAGCATGAAAGTGTTCCGAATAAACACAGTAAATGGGTGTTATCAGAGAAAAGTGCCAAGACCGAAACTCGGTGTTGCCAACTCAAAGAATATTTTGTGTTATTTTGACTGCCAAAAAGGAAAAAAAAAAAAAATAAAAAAGAAGAAAATTGGATAAAAAGAATAGTCAAAAAATGGTCAAAATGTCTAAGCACTAACCCTCAATTTAGCAATTTCCATTCTGCCAAATACGAAGAATTAACATCCGTGAGCAATGTCATGGAGAAAAAAATTAACGAAGTTGGTTCGGGTCAGTGAATGAAACTAATTAAGTTAAAAAATCTGGAGAGTGAAGACCGTCTCTATCCCACCCGGCTTTTTGCCTTGTGACATATTTTGAGTAAAATATTGATATGGTAGGGGGTCAGTAGATGAGTTTGTAACAGAACAATAAAGAATACAAAAAGAGTCGAAATATCATTATACTACTATTCTGCTCGTTGGTATGTAACGATATGCTTTCTGATTATTATTATTATTCATTTATTCTCATTTTCATCCGTTTTCGTCTTCCTCCACACTCACCCTTGTAATGTAATGAACAAGGGTGAGAATGGAAGAGGCTGCTTATGCTTGAGTAGGAACAAAAGGGACTTAACCTTCACTATAACTGCCATTCATTCATTACTCCTCCCTCACAAGCCTGAAGCCTAAAAATTAAGTTATAGAAGTAGTAGACCAGAGGAATATAGATAGATAGCAAAAATAATTATATAACAAGACACCAGATAGGTTTCATTTGCCTTTTATCAAAGTTAACAGACATATTCTATAGATTATGAATAATCTTAACAAAATTATATACTTTAATAGCAGAAATATTTGAGAGTAATGAATAAATTATTTCAACAAAATTATAAACTTGACTTGCAAAAATATCTATGAGAGAGATACGACGATAGGTTAGTTGTCAGCACCCATAGAATTTCCAGGAGTCCAGCTAGCATAAATGATCAGTTCACGAGAAATTTGAGCCAGTGACTCATTCAATGAATGAATACCTTAGCCCTGAAATCATCGACAATGATAAAAATCAACATGGTGGTGGCTGCTGCTGCTGCTATTGCAGCTGCTTCTAATGTCTGTTACTCTTGAAACCACTTTCCTTACCAATGTTGGCACTTGCCCAGTGGTTATATAATGAAATCCCACCCATCTGACAGCAAATGTTACTAACACTGCCAACACCCTGATGCTTTAAGCTTACTTTAGAATACGGCAAGTGACTCATGGGAAGGGTTAGCTTGTCTGCAGGGCATTACATTTTTTCTAAGTTCAACATCTAGTCCACTCTCAATCTATCCCAAAAGGTATTATTTTCTTGAATGCCAATATCTTTGTGGGTTATAAATCAGTAACACCATTTTTCTTGGAAGTAATTGATGGGCATGATTCTCCTTTTGTTTCATTTTAAGAATTTTGAGACAGGACTTACTTAAAACTTATAACCAATCAAAACAGAATCATATTACATAAAAACAAGTATTGTATTTCTTTGTGTATAACATGAAAAAATTTGGTACCCAAATTTGAGTGAAAAGTGTTGGGGGATGCTATACTTGAATGTACGCAGGAATTTTTTAAAAATGCTACTAAAATTAAGCCCATTTGATCACAGCGATAATGTAACACCCACTGGAAAATATATTTGATGTATGCGGTAAACCATTATGTTATTCTATTTGATGAAAATAAAACAATTACCATTGTAAATATGATAGTACTGAAGAAAAAAAAAAATGGATAAAACCTTTGTCTTCTCTTATGAAATGGACAGACATATTCAATGTTTCTAAGAGAAAAATGAATATATTAACCAGGTCTTAGTTGTATAAACCATGTGAATATCATGAACAATTAAAATGAGAAATTGGAATTAAGATGAAGGTACTTTATTGTTGTAGCATAACATTAATTTGAGAAAAGGATAAAAAAAAATAAATCTGAAAAGCAATTTGTGAATAATTCAATTTCATTAATAGTTGAATAGACAATAATCTAAAAACTTCTAATATAACACAGGAAAGCAAATTATATTTTATAGAGATTTCATAAAATTAATTAAGAGACGTGCTTTATGGTAATGCTATCAAAATGAAGTCATCATAAAAAAATATGATTATAAGAATAAACTCAGATTTTGTGTATCCCAAATACTATAACTAATTTCCAAAATGACTGAAATCTTGATATGGCAAAAAAGTGAATTTTAGTGATGTGGCTAAACTTGATAGATTAACAGTATGGAGAATGAGATAGGTGTAGGCTTACTCTTGGTTGTAGGATCCAAATTAATGCATTTTCTCAAAAAGCATAGACTGATTAGAAAACTGAATCGGAAAAACTTTTTTTCATCAAGGCCCAATGGAATCAAAGGTTATACAAAAACAAATTTCAAAATTGGTGATTAATTTTATAATTTTAATTCTGTTGATTGTATAGGGTGAGTTATGTTCGTTTTTTTAGTAGAGTAATAAAAATAATTTACTAATTCTGGAATTTTCGTTCTTCATTCTCTTTTTGAAAAGATTCCTTGTATTACTTTATCATTGTTAAGGAGTAGATTAAATGACTAGACTGAATCAGTTCTAAAACTACTTCGTTACAGATTCCCATGCCTGTGGGCCAGCACGGCAGGTTTAAGCCCATCAACCTACATGTCTTACTTGGGGAAGGCCTATATCCAACAACAGACCTTAAATAAAGGCTGATGAGGAAAAAACAAAAAAAAACACAGAAGATAATAAACAAGTCAACAATTTAAAATAAGGCGATTCCTGAAAGGTTAAAAGGTCAATCATATTAATTTAGTTGTAGCGAATAGTTCACTCATTTCCCTAGAAATGCCGTGAAGGACCTAGTATGGTACCCGGATGGGATCACTAGAATATCTCCCCCACTAGACTGGTTAAGGCGGGGAAATGATGTTGAAGTGATTCCTCAAAACGTTCAAGGCATCGGACTTCAAGACAAAAGAGTTAATCATTCAGTGAATTCTGTTGTGGGCTACATGAGATCCAGACAATTGAATCAGATTGGAACTAGTAAAAGTTCATGATTAAGGAGATGTGTGGCTGTGAATTAGACTTCTTAAAGGAATAACTACTAGAATTTATATGGTATAACAGATTTGGTGGGAACGCATTTGAAATTTCATGTATTGAAAGGAGTGAACAACAGTCTTCGACTTAGTCAATAAAATAAAGCATTTAAAAGTAAATGCATTCATGAGTGAACAATATCTTCTTTAACTTTAGTAATAAAATGAATTAACTGATATCCTTCTTGACTGATTTGGTGACAGGATATTGATAATGGCCTCACAAGCCAAAATATATTTGTTGTTTAAAATAGATATATGGAGGGGAAAACAAAATGAATGTTGTAAAGTTTTTTTTTTCTTACTTATTCCCAGACTGAATACAAAAAAGTACCACAGAAATACAAAAAAGTACCACAGATAATTTAAGTGATTTTTCTCTTTACTTACTGTTTTTTCTTTACAAGGGATATCAAATTTTGAAAATATATATTCTGTTCAATGAGTTCAAATGTTAATACTACACATATAACAGTGCAATGGCTGTTAATCCATTCAAAATTTGCCTTCGTGACCAGGATGGTGAAATTCATTTGTATTTGTTTTTTTTTCTTTTATGTGATAAAAAGTATGCAAATTAGCCTGTTATTCAATAAGTATATTTCAAATTATTAATCCTGATTACAGAAGTAAAGTTTAAATGGAATAATTGACATTTTCTATATATTTTCTTATATAGAGACAGAATCAGTTAGAAAATAACATTTGTTAACCACGAAAAAAAAAAAAAGTGAAAAGAATTTGCAAAGTATAATCAGTTGTGTAGTGCTCTGGAAATATGTTGGAATGATGTTCTGTTGCTTAGTTTTAAAGAGGAAATGGTATTCCCTATCAATGAAATAATACTAAAATTCTGGTTATCCCTTTGTATCCTCAAATCATCCAAAATGGTGCATTGTAACTATACATATATATATATATATATATATATATGAGGAGAAGCAAGTAGTCATTCTTTGAGTCAACTGACTCCCATACTTGAAAAATATTGCGATATGGAAATATTCTGTGAGTATTGTTTTCAATAAATCTTTTTTTCTTTTTCAAAATACAAAAATTACTTTTGCTTTCCATTATGGCAGCATCATATCATTAATGATGTCACACCTTTTAATGACATCCTCCTTCCTATTTCTTTTATTTGACAGAACTGGAACCAATTGACAGACTAGCTAAAAAGTGTCTGATAGAGATGTGCGGACACATCTAAGGAATGGAGTAATTGCTTTACATGCAAAACTTGCGGGCAAGAATGTAAACTGCCTGAATTCATTTGTCAAGGATTTTTGGTTAATGTAATCATTCTTGCCAGGATAAAAAGATAATTTGATGAAATATGACTACAACAGGATAAAACACTGTCTACGTACATGACACAGACTCACTAAATGTCACTATTGATAATGATTAAAAATGCTTTCTTTCCTAATGTTTTTATTTTGTTCCATGAATGAATTAAACCAAGATGCTTTATTACCATCAGCCTTTGACCTTTCTCTTTTGGGAAATGGCCTCTTTTCTTGCAGACTCAAAGAACAAGAATAAGAACGCATAAAATGTGTTGTGTGTGTGTGTGTAGTGTTGATGCACAAATGTGTGTTAAGGTCCTTTAACTGAGCACAGAACTCAGAAAATACTAGACAATGGCAAATAAGTACTAAAGAATAGAGCACAATTTTTTTTTTCTTTCAAAGAGCCATGCTTAGACCTTTCCTGTACATTCGAATTTCATTACTGTTTGGGCAAATTGAAGGTGGAGACTTGGTGGCAAGCACAGATAGATCTATATTTAAATTGGTTCGGAAGACCTTGAAAATCAGCAACCAAAAATGAAATCAAAATTTCTATGTTACTTAAAATACTTGCCTTTACTAAACAAGAACCATGTTCAATGATGTGCTCACCATCTTCACATTCATCAGTCTAGGTGGTTGCCTCAATTACTATCTACCTAGTTAGTGACTAACTTTTTACCAAGGGACTTCTTAACAACTTTTAGGAGCCTAATTGCCCCCTACCCCAATTTTCAAGAGTTAATCACAACTTCTCCTCCCTAATTATAGGGGTGGGGGGACCAACAACAGATTTGTCAAAATTTTCCCAACAAAAGACATCTATTACAAAACAATGCAAGGGGGAGAACTTGGTTCAACTTATTGAAGTTATAAACATAATTTGTTTGACCGAGTTTAATCATACATGCTAATTTCAATGATTTAAAAATTCTGTACCAACAAAAAACTTTTCAGTTTAATTCTTCTCTGAAAACAAAAGAATTTTCTTGTTCCTATCAATACTGTACATTTTTACTTCCAATGTGCCTACCCCATCCTTACTACAAATTCTCATACAACTTTGTTTTGTTCAGATCCTACTAAATTATGTCAGTGACTGGTTTCCTAACTCCCTCCTGCTCATTCCTACCCATCCTTTTTTTTAAAGATTGTGACAGATTTTCCAACCCCTCCTGCTTATTAAATTGTGACAGACCCCCCCCCAATTAATCACTAAAGAGTAGTGAATAGTAACATTTGGTGGAGTTAATATAACCCACTAAGGTTAAAGAAACACTGTTTGTTTTTTTACAAATGTTTGTATTTTGAAAGAATGTTAAATACAAATTTAGTTATCAAAAACAGTTGACATTTTCATTGGTAGCCATAAAAATAAGAGTAAAGAAACTTTATATTTGTGGAAATGAGTTGTTAGCTGTCATTACTCACAAGAAAGTAGACAGGGATTTAAACAGATGGAGTAAATGTTTCACTGGAGAAATGCCACAGCTAAATAATAAAGGGTTTTAACTTTCAATGTCTGCAATTTATTCATTTAAAATGAGTGAAAAGAAAGATTGCATTGGTAGAAATAGAGACAGTAAAAAAATCGTAGTAGAAAGACATTTTGTAGATTTTTGTGTATTAAAAATTAGAGATTGATGGATCTTACAACATAAAGCTGAGACATTATTTGTCGTTAAGGTAAATGAATAACAAGATACATCGCAATGTTTTATATATACCATAATGTTTCTTTCGTTATGGGTTGATTCATTAAATGTATGAACTAAAGTCCAAGGAAATAATAATCGATAGAATTGGAAGGACAATATCTGGTTTTGACCTAAACTTTCCTTCTTGCTTCAGTCATTTTGCAAATTGTGACCATTACTCTGGTTTATCATCTATCATTCAAGTCCCACCAAGAAATTAATCACCAAGAAGAGATTTTCCATCTTTCAAGACAAGATTTATAAAGTCAACAAAAATAAAAGAATCTTTGAAAAGGTCCTATCAACCTATGAAATGAAGCAAGACTTAGCTTCATCTTGAAGGAATTTAAACTTAAGATCAAAGATATGTCAATTTGAAGACCGTAAAAAAATGATGACAGATTACAAATAAGATAAGTGGCCAAGATTCCCTCTGATTTTTCATGGCCTACATGGGACCAAAAACCCAGTGTGCTACTGATGAAGTGGAATGAGCAGAAAATATTTTTACTTTTAAGAAAATTACTAATTTTTTGTTTAAACCACTCATACATGCTACGTTGGGGGTGATCAATCAGAAAAGTTGGAAAAAGGGGTGATCAATGAATAAGTTACTGCACTCTCCTTTCGTTGGGCTGTGATCTGATTTTCAAAAAACAAGCAGGCACAAACTAGTGAACAATTTAGCACAAACTCATATCGCATATTGAACCCTTCCTCCCAACTAAAAACCTATTTTTGAGGGAAATTTTCAAAAAACAAACTTTTCCCTATTCATTGAGAGGAGTGTGTGTGAAAGATCTCAAGTTTCTAGAATTAACAGTTATGGCTGGGTTAAGTCTGACATATAAATGTCAGAACACATAAATAACCTAAACCCAGCAACAGTGATTAAACTGGTCTGTTGTGGGTAGCAGTGATTAAAAAATCAATGAATTACCACTGCAATTGCTAACTCAGATAACACAAAAAAAAAAACCCAACCCTATATCTATACAATAATTTGTGACGTGTCAGTCGCATAACAGAGGAAAGGGATAATGTGAACACAGGAGCAGAAAACTGACTGGTGCAAACCAGGTTCTGTGTGTGCACACGTGTTCTTTGGCTGCTGGACGGAGAGGTGAGAAAGAAAAGTGAGGTGGAATTGAACACGGTTGGCAGAGAGAAGAGAAGAGAGAAGTACAAGGGCAGCATGAAACAAATGTATTTGTTAAAGGAGAAAGCCTCAGTGAGTATGTTCTCTGATTTCGGCTACTCGTAATAAAACTACTATTTCAACAGGTTTGGCTACTTTTCAACATATACCCAAATGGAGACAAGTTGGTATTATCAACTGTGAAAATAAGAATAGATTTATTAAACTACTGTAACCATCAAAGATGGTGAGGGGTTCTATCTTTTTTTATATGTGCTTGTATTTGTTCATGTGTTCCAGTACTCCTGGCCATACCATTTTGTCTAAAGACTTGAAAATTGGCATCAGTTCTCTACTAGTCCCCTTCGAAAAATGTTTTTTGAAAAAAATATTTTGAAGTTCAAAGATGCATCATCCATCAGTGAAGTCTTTTGGTCATCTTTGACTTTTAAAGAAAAAAATAAAAAGGGTGGACCCCATATATTCTATTATAACATCATAGCAGCTAGAAGAAAGAAAAAAGTGATCAGAATAGATGTTCCTCCAATGTTGTCACACCTTTTAAATACATCACAACTCACCCTTCCTTCCTCTTTTGCTTGTTGAACATAACTGAAAACTGACTGACAGACTGACCAACCAAAAAGTGTCTCCTTAAAATGTGTGAACATATTAAAAAAAAAAAAAATAAAAAAAAAAAAAAAAAAAAATATATCATAGAATTAAGCACTTTCCCCCTACCTTACCAAGACGTTTTGTTGAAGGTTTAGTAAAATGTAGATCCTTTTAACCACTTATAGTCAACATTTTTTTCTTTTTCTCTGACTGATATGCAACATCTAAATTACTACTAGGGGGCCGGCTTGTCTACTATAGTAACCAATAGATGAATTAATTTTTGGGATCAAGTATATTTTTAAAAGATTATTCATGATATTTTTGTTTATTTACTATTTCATATTGAGTTTAATTATTACACATCATTCAGATTACCGTTCAGCATAGATTACCTTCCCTTGGGGTTGGGATAGGCTCAAGAAATGCATAATCTTTAGCCTATGAGACACAGTAAATTTTTGAGACATTTTGGTGAAAAAAAAAAAGTCATTTATGTTGGGGAAATGGGCTTTTGCTATGATGCATCATGAAAATGTATTGATACAAACATGTTGGTGTGTATATAACTCAACAACACGTGTCAGTATAGGTTATATATTCCTGGAAACAGGGTATATTCCTTATACTTATTTTTTGGGGGAGAACTTGGACACACAGATGTTAATACATTAGAGTAAACATCAAATAGTATTGCCCCACTTGGTGACAAAAAATAGCTTAATTTTTAAATTTCCAGCTAACTTTATAGCTACATATGTTATAGCTTCTGAACTCTTTTGATGTTTGAATTTTATTTCAATATTCTAATGAATATATTATTTACTATCATTTTTTAATAAATATATTATCTAAAAATCATAATGTTGTCTATATAGTCTATAAATGGATAATTGGTGCTGCTCTTTTAATTTGCTCAGAAAATCAAATGAAGGCTCTTGAAATGTTTCGGATTCCTTGAACAATATATTCATGAAAATGAAATTCAAAAATCCAGGGATTTCAGTTGCCATCGTAAGTTTTTGAGTGTAGCTATGAAGTTAGCTGGAAATGAAAAATGTAAAAATTCGAGCCATTTTTAGCCAACAAGGGAGGAAACTCTTTATATATTCATGGTGGCCATAATTTACATCCATTCATGTAGGTTTTACCTATTTTTGATTAGTCTCATAGAATCAAGTCAGTTTCAGAAACGGAATCATTTGAGTAAGAAAAATTACAATTAAAAATTTGCTTACAACAAACACCACTAGCCTGAAATTTGGTAAATTGCTAATTTAGTAGGGTCGAGAGTTTTTTTTTCAAGCTTTTTTCATCAAATGCATCCACTGCATCTCTACAAGACACTTTTTGGTCGGTCAGTCAGTCTGTCCTTCATGTGTCAAATATCAGTTTTCTCGGTCGTATCATGTAGGATTTACATAAAACTTGGTGCAGACCTCAGGTGAACCATTTTCTCTCCTTCCCATCCCTCCTAATACTATCACAACTAGTATTATTGACATCAATTTTCTCAGCCATATCATGTTGGATTGATATGAGACTGGGTCAAAACCTCTGGTTAAACCATTCTCAATTTCCTCAAGCTACTATAACTACAGATGGTGTATGCATCGTTGAACTGATGGTTTTAATGCAGATATAAGACTTTCATTTTAAATATTAAGTAAATACAAACAACAAGAGAATCTAAATTAATACAAACATATGAAGTACCCAACAAAAAAACATCGATCTTATTTATGCCGCAAACCCTATGCTCTGAGGATTAGTTAAAAATCATAAGCTTTTGGCGTAATATTATACTTATTCCTAGGTGCCGTAATTCTGGAGTTTGAAATAAACGAACCACACACACATACAATCATTCTTATTGTAAGAGAAAATGAGACTTCTATTTCATATTAAACGAAATGCCTTAAAAAGGACCACTTATTTCTTTGTACTTGAATGTTCGTTACTATTTTCATTAACATGTTATACTTTTACTTTTATTTTACAAACGTAACTGATTTTGCCAATGGTTGATTCGGCTGGCGACGATTAACGAAAGATTACCGGTTCAATTTATCTTTGGAGTCAAGAGCTAATTACCGAATTAATCTTTAAAAAAAAAAAAAAGAAGCAAAAACAAAAAAAACAAACCCCAAAAACTGCTACAATCTTAAATGTAAAAAAAACAACAAACAAACAAAAAACAGGTAGGTTCAGGTCCCAAAACAAAACAAAACAAACCACGAGCAGCGATACGGATATATATATATATATATATATATATATATATATATATATATATATATATATATATATATATATATATATATATATAAGCCCTAGCAAATCACTAGTAGCGAGTTCAGTTCTCGCTGGGTGCCCTTCGTGCTGTATTAAGCTAAGCGTATTCAAAACAAAAATAAAATACCATCTCACACCTCTAGTTTTCAGCCATTGTTCAAATTTATAATTTTACTAGCCTACCTTAAGGTTCAGTTTCTGTTATTGTAAATAGATAAAATTCCGCCCTTAAAACCATAAAAATGTATTTTTTTCAAAACAAATAAATTTCATGGGGAATTTCAAAGGTCTTGTGAATTGAAATCACAGAAATTTGCGAAAAAAATCCAGTTCGTTTAATAGTGCAAAATAAAGGCCGAAGAAGATTAACTGAGACCACAGGCACGTTAAACTTGATCGGATTCCTAAACATTAACACATAGTGAACAACAATATCAGGATGGCCCAGGCTGGCCAATGGCAGGTACCAATATAAGATTAAAAAACTGAGAAATCGTACCCCCTCCCCCCAAACAAACTCAAACCGACAGATTAAAGAATTGAGAGACCATATCACAAAATAAAAATAATAAATAAATAAAAAATAAGAACCTTGAGTAATCCAATAAACTAAAAAAATTCTAGGTACCACCACCTAGTTGTGGGATTTCAACATTTCTTTTAAAAAAAAATCTGAACAGATTATCTGGTTCCAGACCGGGGTGGATTTCCTATATTATTTCAGCTCAAAACTATTTACTTTAAAATATTTCGAAAACGATTCCGTAAATTTCGTAGCTCCAATTTTTTTTTTTAGAAATATATAGAAAATTCTACCATGTACCCGAAGTAAACAAACCAAAATCACTACCTGCCTCTGTAAGTTTGCAAGTTATTTTTTGTACTAAAATCCTGGATTCATGGATACCAGTATCTTTAATCATAACTGCTTTGAGCTGTCCGTCTTTCTTAAATCCTAAAGAATGTAAAAATTCGAGTACCTACCCTGGCCGAACATATCATCAATACATCTCATTAAATACCATGATGAAGGGCGTGCAAGTCTTCTTTTTCTTTCCATATTTCGGTTTTACTTTTCTTTTTCCTTGTATTCCCGACAAATAATGATGTTATTTGTTTTCCTTCACAACTTCGTGTTACTTACGGAGTTTTCGCTTTTGAGATACAACAGGCTTGCAAATTGATCACATAACCATTTTGGTTAAAATCAAAATGATGTGATTCTGGCTGTTATCTCTTGTAAATGTATAAATTATCCTGGATACCAGGTTTCTCTTTTTTTTTTTTAAACAGAAAATAAATCTTGATTCAAGTCCAGGAAAACTTTTTAAAAATTCAATTTCTTCCTAAAAATGTATGTAACTGGAAAGTTTTGGTACTCAGACACAGTTCTTCAGCTTCCGAATTTATTTATTTAGTCTCCTTTGTGATGGACTCCGGTAGGCAACAATATTTCCATTGAAGTGGCCCCACTATAGCAATGAAGAGGTCGGTACTTATCTCGTCGTTACTACCACTTGAAGATAAGTAAGAGCTTGTAACATTTAAAGCTTTGGAAAGCCTGTGTCGACCATAAAGATTAGAAACAAAAGAGAATGAACAGAATCAGACCAGTCCATTAAAGAAAAGTCCGTTACTGAACAGAGTGCACGAGGCTAAGGAAGCACTGTTGTTGTTGTTGTAGTAAAAATCGGACCTAAGTTTCAACATTTGAACAGAGATCAAATTTCTGCTAGAGGAAAAACAGAATTTTTTTGAATTCCTGTTAACTTTTCCTCCTCACTCAAACATTAGATAATCCTTTTTTTCCCCCTTTACAGGTCGCTGAAAAAAAGTTCCAGGAGATAGGATCAATCAATTAAATACTTTGAATATGTAAAAAGTAAATTTAAACTTTAAGTTCAGTTCAAAGCATTGAATACCTCCCGGGTTTCTTATAATGGTGTTACTGTTAACAGAGTTTTCTATTGTTTCTCAAACTCAGGTAATAGAAGAATTTCCACAGTTTGTCTTGTCTTCACAAATCGAAAAAAAAAAAAAAAAAAAAAAATTCCCGTGTTCGTATAAAGATTTTTTTTTTCAGTTCGGAACTTTTTAGTCCGAAGAAGACAGAGTACCGTCAAAAGTAAAGAACTCGGTATTTGATGTATGGTCCACAGAAGAATAATTTCAAACTGATTTTTAAAATAAAATTAAAAAAAAAATCACAGCATCAAATACCAAAAAATGGACGTGTCAAAGGGAAAGGAATTTTTTTGGTGAAGTAGTAGCAGTTGAAGTTCGCACAACAGGATAAAGCGCTCCCTGTCTTTGTGTTGGCATCGAGAAGTAACCGGCAGTGGCAGCAATTGGGTCGATTTATAAATATATATCATATATAAATGAATATATAATGCAAGAACAATATCAAAATTGTTAGATAATTTCAAGATACAAGAGGTTTAAACGTTTCGTCTCTTGTTTAGCCGAGGTGACTTTCAAATAAAGTTTTCACTCTCCCTCTCTCGTTTTTCTCTCTCTCTGAATTTCACAAGTGGCAAAAGGGGTGTAGTAGTTTCTACACGCTGAACTTCCTTAACAAAGGACAACTGTGTCCAGTCAAATATTAGTTACCTACCAAGTACTACTCAACTCAACTGTTTATTGTTTAGTTCGCGAATTACATGAAATAAAAATTAGAATAAATGATCCAACGCAATTTTATTTTTTTAGGTAAGTTTTAGTGGTACTGATTCTAAAGTTTTCCAGATCACTTTTCTCATTTCGGTCAGGTACCGTTTCCGGCTTAATTCTGGTATTTCACTGACTATTTTTAGCACACACAGATCTCATAAAACTTTACCAAAATGTTAGTTGGTCTGTGCATGAGAGCAAAAAACCACACGCCATAACACCATGAAATTCACTGTGTGTACCAATGTGGCCCTTGGGAAAGGTTTTCAACAAATCAGATCTTGAAAATCACTAGTCAGGATAATGTTTTAAAGATGGGGTTGTGGTGTCAATTTACAATGCGAATTCGTGCTAAAATGGACACATTTTTTTAGTACCTGCCTTTTCACCTGAACAGCCTAGGTGCTAACGAAAATAAACAGTATCATTCATAGAGAGGCGGGGAGAGTAAAAGGGAGAATGCTTATTTGATTGACCTGGATTTGACCAATCAATGTTTCAACTTTCAGCAGTCTGTATCACGCAGCTTGCATTTTGACTGTAGTCCTTTAATCTTGATGCCTTTTGACCAGTATTCAAAAATTGAAAAAGTCAACAAATTTTAAAAAGTCTTTTACAATATGTATATTGAGCAAAATTTCACCTATTTGAACAAAGGTAAATGGCTAATCAAGATATTAAGAATTCCTAATAGAAACAGGTCAGGTTTGCCACTAGATAGAAACTGCCATGCAACCAATGTCTTTTGGCAGCATGCCATGTTGGGGATGATCAATTATAAATTTGGAAAGGGATGATCAATGTTGTAGTTACTTCTCTTGCCCTTTGTTGGGCAGTGATCACTAAAAAGTCCAAATTTCAAAAAGAAAGCATGAATGCTATCAGATGCAAACTAAGGGATATACATACATACATACATACATAGCCATCCAGCCAGACTGACTTAAAAACTGAAGAAACCTATATTGACAGTTTCGGTTGACGGTTACTAATAATGTAACCCTAGTTATTTACTAAGCTTTGCTTGGTCTGATACATAAGCTTTGGGTTGCTTACAGTACCTTCTGTTACCTAGTGGGCACCAATATGAGTACTGAACTAGGCTCTTGCTGCTAATCTTCGGTGATCTGTCTGAAACTATGCTCTCAGCATGACTTTACTGCAAGCCCAGAAGCTAAAAATTGTTCTCTTGTATCCATAAGATGAAAAGAATATGTTTTTCATATTAACCTATCCTTATTGTATTTGTATATTTTGTAAAAAAAAAAAAAAAAAAAAAAGAAAAAGAAAGAAAGAAGCATGAGTCATTCTAGCTCTGTTAACTGTTACAATTATTTACTGGACTTAGCTCATATAGGGCCAGAGCCACATAGAGCTCCATCTTGACTGTTTTATTAATGAGAACTTTATTTATAATCAAATAAATCCAAATAAAAAAGTTTCAGCTATTGTTATCTTTCCTGTTTCAAAATGGCTGCTCTAGCTGCAAGGTTGGAGTTAGGGTTAGTATTAGGATTAAGGTTATTGTCGTCTGCATCTTTGACTTTAAATTTACAATAAGTGCCTGCTACTCTACAGCTGGAGTGGCGGCCATTTTGAAATGGGAAATGTCAAAATGTTTATTTTGAATGCCTAAACTTATTGAATTATAAAAATACAAAATTAGATATCAAGTTTTTATTTCTATAAATTCATTGCTTCATTCTTGAATTTAGAATTACATACCATACAACTAGAAAGCACAAACCTCTGCTAACAATATACACCAACTAAAAACTGAATGAATATCTATTAATATATAGCTACAATGAATGGTGGTAACTGTATTTTGATTTGATATTTTGAACTCTTTTCAATATAAAAAAATATCTCTCGATTGGAAAAAAAAAAAAAATTGCCTGGAGTGTATAAAGACTTTTTCACAGCAGCTGTATCTGTCCTTGAATCTAATTAATTCTTCCCAAGCCTATTGCTCCCCCTTCCATAAAATATCATTGAGAACTTCTGGAGATATTGCATGGACAAACAGAGAGACATATATGAATACATATACTTTTTCCCCCCCGAGACCACATGCGCAACCGAGGCCAGCAAAATATTAGATGGAGAGATGAGCTAGACAAGTTCGGGAAGTGTGGCAAATCCTGGGGAAGGTCTATGTCCAATGACGGACGCTAAAAGACTGATGATGATACTTTTTCCAACTGGCAGAGGTTATTATCTGCAATATACAAGGCAAAGCTAAACAAGGCATTTTCAAGCTCACCAGTAAAGGAGTTAGAAAACTCACACTGTATACAACTACTAAGCTGACAGATTGACTTGAAATTGCTTCAGTAAATTCAGGAAGCAGATGGATTATTTCCTTCAAGTAGCAGATGTTTTTTACAAAAGTAACAGTTTATATAACTCTCGATATCGCTAATAGGATGTATTTGATGAGTGAAAACTTACATTTTACTTTAATCATTACAGATAATGACATAGTTAATTCTAACAGTAGGTTATGGAAGTGTGAAATAACCACAGTTATATTTTAGTGCTAATTGCATTCAAAACCTGGAAGGCAAATTTTCGGACTTTTCTCAACTCTGCCCACTGACTTTACCACCACTCCAACATTCTCATTTTGCATTAGTCAATTTCTGCATTATAAAACTAGATATTTCTGGTAGCGTAAGAAAGAACACAAATAAAATCATTTTATCCCCACCTTAGAGTGACATAAGGAACATCTCTTCTGAGTTTTGTCAATTGAATATCTGTCCCACCCTACCTAAAGCAGTCTAAGATGGAGAATATTTACTGATGAACTATTGTAAATTAGGAAAAACATAGAAATTGATAAAATTAAAGATTTTGATCTCTCATGAGTACATGAATTTTTGAATGCTTTATTTCATTGACGAAATACAAAGGGATATTGTTTACTATCATTAATATATAACTTTTTCAGTGTATTATCACCAAATATGTCATACTACATAAATTCTTGTAAGTATTCCTTTAAAAGGTTGCATTTACAGCCATGCATCTCCTTATTTCTGGACTTTTGCTAGTTTCAATATTAATGAAAAGATCTACTCAATGATCCTCACTTCCAAGTTTCAGCACTCAATATTTTGCATTTAAAATCAGGAAGAAAAAGATTGTCAGGAATTGAAGTAAGCATTACTAACACAACAGAGCTTTTACATATATAATGTAAAGGCATTGGAGGCAACTTTACTACAGAAACGCATCGGAGGCAACTTTACTACAGAAAGGCATTGAGAAGCAGGAGGAAAGGGATTGTCAGTGTTGAGTGTAAGTCATTTTAATCATAAACCCTTAATCAATTCATAATAATTAATGTGAATTTAAAACAATAAATGTAAATTGTTCCAATTTTTGTATCCTTTCATAATGTTATCAAGAAGATCCAGTCCAAAAATGATCACAAAACAATGGCTTCATCAGTATTATAGAAAAGGTGTTACTTTTTAATCAAATAGAAGTCTTAAGAGACAACTCTGATTGGAGTGCTAACAGTGAAGTGATGAAATTCCAGCTCCTGATGCATGTGTAAGCTCAGTGACCCTTGCATGTTTCAAAGCTGGTTGAGACCAGAACTTTACTACAAGTTTTTACGATCACTCTCCTGGCAGGATGCAAATCTACTGAAGGGTTACCTCCATCCTAATCACACAGTTTAGAGTGTACTCAATTAGCAGCTGAATACAAGGAAAAATTATCCTAATGAAGAGTTTTCAACCCTCTTTGCACGTATTGGGAATTAGACCAAGGACCTTCTGCACGTCAGGCAAACATACTAACCATTGCACTATCCAAGTGGACAATTAAATGGATGACATAACCTAAACTCTTATAGACAAGAGCAACTAAATATTAATAATGAAAATATACAGCTTGAAATATTGTGATTGAATAAAAAATAATTGAGAAACTGTTACAAAAAGCAATAATGATAAAAACAAGGTTGTAAAATCTTTATAAATGAATACCAAATCATGTTGAACAATCTTGACAATATGCTAGACCAGTGATTTTGAAAATGACAAACAATAGTAAGGGGTCCACAGCAGAGTTCTCCCTAAATCTGATAGTGCAAATCTTGACAGAGAAATAAAATTCATTGCACAGTAAGCGAAACACATACTTTTTCTACACAGACATGTATCAAACATGATTTTTCAAATAAATGTAATCCATTTTGTAAGAATATGATTTTTAAAGGTCAGAAGTTGGTTATTATTGTAGTTCATGGAATACAGTCAAAAAAACAACAGAATGTTTCCATTATAGAAGAAGCACTTGAGTTTTTAAAGATTCATAACTACTGTGCTAGATGGATAAATATTAACTTGTTAAACTTTAGGCAGTATCTGCTACTAAGTGCAAAAATTAGACAGGGATAAAAGCAGGTAGTGTTTTCAAGAGAAACATACTGTCAATTGTTTCCCTATATAAGCTACTCACTTAGATGAGACTACATGTATAGAAAACACGAAAACAAGAACACTATAATACTATAAATGTTTTTGTAAATATTTATATACTATCAAAGAAAATTATGATTTGAGAACATTAGGATCTTAAGTTTTGCATCATATAAATGAACAAGACGAACTTAGTTTCTCATAAAAGAAAGTTTAAAAAGGAAAATAAGTGACAATGATAAGATTATATTATAAGTTTTACTAGTAGTACAAATAAATTTGAATAATGACGATACTGTTGAAATGTAATAGTAATGACTCAAAATAAGGTTAAATTAAGCCCCTATTGTTCCGAACAAATTCAATGCACTAGTGTTGAAAAAAAAAAATGAAAAAATAAGAACTATAAGTGACTGATTCAAACAATTATAAACATTAAAAATAAAACTCCCAACCAAGCCTTTGTAAGATAATTTCATCTTCATAAGTAAATGAATTGATACATTTATACTAAAATATAAATTTCTATAATTTATCCATACATAACAGAAATAAATTATCATTTTAAAAATGTTTATGGTTACTTTTCACCTTCCTCTTAATTTCATGAATCGCTTTTTATTGTAACTTTTCCCTCTGACCTAATACTCTCCGGCAGTGAGCAAATAGCATTATTATTCTGTATTTTCCAATCAAAGCAATTTGCTCAATGCTGGAGGGTAATCAGTCTGAGCAAAAAGGTGCAATAAAAAGAAACCAATAAAATTGAGAAGACGGTTAAAATGAATCAAATCTTGTTAATAATACTGCATCTAATAAAATAAAAGAATAGAAAAATGTGTAACAGAAACAATTTAAAGGATACTATGCTAGTTAGAATAATAATGGTGGAAGTTATGCAGATGATCACAGATAATGACAATTGCTGTGGTTATATTGAAAATGAAAAATGGAAGTGACTTTGAGATTAAAAAATAATGATAATTGTAAATAATGATACAGGTAATCATGATTATCTATTCAACAGTACAATAATGATCATAATAATAAAAAATGATAGTTATTGGAAAAACAACTTTAACAAAATTATGATTAGTCTTTCGGTGGTACAGAATTTTAAGATTCCCATAATTAGTGGATACATACTAAACAGAAACAACTACATATACCCATGTATATATATATATATATATATATATATATATATATATATTAGTTCCTGAAAAGCTTTTTTCTTCAGGCACTCTTCTGAGGATGGAACGTCAGAAAGTAATCCAGATTTGAAAAAAAGTATATCAGATTTTTTTTTTTCAATTTCAAATCTTCTGAACAAGATTTTTCAAAAAAATATGGATAACGTTTCATCCCCTGAAGAGTGTCAGACAAAAAATGTTTTTCCCAAACTATTTTGTTTAGTGTCATATATATATATATATATATTGTAAATATGTATATGGGTAAATGTAATTGTTCCTGTTTAATACGTATTCATTAATTATGGAAAATTTAGAATTATGATAACACTGACGAATAAAACTGCATATATTTCAACAATCAAAATTGTATGAATGTTCCTACCAGTTGGAAGGCATGGTGGTGGTCGTGTCCATTTGTCATCGCTGAGAGTGTCATGTCCAACGGCCAAGGAATAAATTATGATAAGGAAGGAAAGTAGAAGGTAACCAAGAGAGAAATGAATCAAAGCAGCATGAAAGAGAGAATAGAATGGACTAATCCAAGAAAAAAATGCCATCAAGTACATTTTTTTTCTTTCAAAATAGAAAAATCCGTGAAGTGTCAGCAGCCAAGCAGTTAGCTGTGGTGAATAGAATTGGCAAGGCAAGTTCAAACTCCGACTGAGACAATCTGTATTTACTATGTACTATTGCTCTAGGGAAAGGTATGAATCCAGACAAGTTCAAACTCTGATTGAAACAATCTGCATTCACAATGCACTATTGCTCTTGGGAAAGGTATGAATTCATCTCTTCTCCCCACTATGGGTAAAATAGTGGGTGAAGAGAATTACACCAAATTTGGTACTTATCGCCTCTTAGCCAATTTCATTCATCACAAACCTCAAGAAAACTTCGAAGCCTAGCCCTAGCTGAGACAGAGAAACTTGTGAAAGGTAGAGCCTCGGCAGGGATGGTTGAAGCCGTAGCCAGTGTGAGGACACTACTTTACTACGGAAAAACCAAACCAAACTAATGGAAAACAAAGGAGAAGGTCAGGTCACACAACAAAATACCAAGTTCTCTGGTAAGGATCCAAACTTCGCGTTGCAGCAAGAAGAATGAAGAATTAGGTGCTGCCCGAGAGAGGCAATAAAGCAACACTAAAGTTGGGACTGAGAAAGAACGAATGTGGCGAAAAAAAAAAATTGAATAAAAAGAAAAAAAAAAAAGAAAGTTGTATTTAACGAGAAAAAGGAAGAGGAGGAGGTACCTGGGAGAGCAAAGTGTAAATAGAAGTGAAACTTATGGGTCTGACAAGACAAAAAACAAAAACAAAAAGAAAGCTCCACAGACTGGCAACAAGTCAACACGTGACCTTTTGTTATGATTTTGGCTGCAACCAGAAAGGAGAGATACCTGCTTGATAGCGATTTCCCTGGGAGAGTGTATAAGACAAGAGTGATTGAGGGTATCTAGAGAATAAGGTCTTAAATCTGAGCTGAATGTCAAAGAGGGCAGGGTAGAAGCATGACTGAGATAAGAAAATGATTCTAAGACAAAACCCTTATATACCAAGACATGCCCCGCCCAGCAGACTGGCATTGGTGAAAGAATGATTCAGGAGTGCACCTTGTGTAAAGAAACAAAAACACAACACAAAAACTTATCTAAAGCTGAACTACATCTTTCCACTTACCTATCTACTTTCCTATCTATCTATCTATCTATCTATCTATCTATATATATATATATATATATATATATATATATATATATAGGTGTATATATATATATACATATATACATATATATATATATATCATGCCATGCCAATGTTCTAAAGTTGGATGAGAGAACTACCCCCCTCGAGAAAAAAACTGAAGCTATTTATGTTTATATATACAATAACGCTATGGCCACTTATAGAATCTGGTATGTTAGCACGAAGCATAAATGTCCTACTTACTAAAGGACCGGTGAGCAAAGCATAAACCAGCTGATGGTCTAGGTAAAAATGTGATAAGCCAATTTCTTCTAAAATTTGGCATGTAAGTTTGAAGGATCCCTCAGAGATCATATGCGAAATTTCCAAGAAAAAAAAAAAAAAAAAAAATACCCCCCCCCCAAATAGCTTGATGGTTAAGACGAGTTCAGAAAGTAAATATTGTGTTACTCAGATGCAAGTGGACATCTGGGTCTTGGATAAACTTTATGTCCAAAAATGGACTTTAAAAGGCTTATGATGGCAATGAAGCCTCAAGGATGACTCTTCTACTTCAGAGATTCCAAAGGTGTACACAGTGGCACCCCAGGGAGTTGCGGTTGGCTCACAGAGCTGCTGTCTTTTAATAACAATGTTGTAATGCTTCATCCAAGAATAAGATTTGAAAAATGAACAATACCTTTGTATAAAAAGACCGCTAGGTCTCTATTGTAAATATCATCAACATGAAATATCAGTTGAAAGGGGTTAGTTTTAAGGAGTAAAATCATCTTCCCTTTAATTATATAGTCCCTTTGGCAGAATGGTTAAAAGCGGCCAGACATATACTTGACCACCTCTAGCTAGGAGATGAGAGTTTGATTCTCACCTTTGGCATGCTCTTTATTTTCCAATTAAGCTGTTTAATCATTGCTATAGGATTACAGACTGATTCAAAGTTACGATAAAAGGCAACTGAAAGTAAGGATGAAGGTAAAAACTAATCAAAACATTATGATGTTGCAATACTTCACCCAAGAATAGAATTTGAAAAATTAACAATATAGAAGTAGTAATTTAATAATGAAAATTAAAAAGTCTATCTAAATTAAGTATTTTTGAAAGCTGCAGTCATTGTCTTTGTAAAAATGGGTGAAGTTTTGATTAAATATTGATAAGCGTTGTGGAAGTGATGATATAACATAAATCAGAGGTGGAACATCATTGCAATCGTTCAGTATTTTCTGACTTTGGGTGCTTTGAAAAAATCCTTGTACACTCCAGGCACCATGATTTGGAAAATTTTGGTAACCATTGTCTACTTGACAGAAGACTAGTGAGTAAAATATAAGTTGGCTGATGGTCGAGGCACAAATGTGACTGTTTCTTTTTATTAATATATTTTCCGGGCAATGTTTGCATAGGGAATGTTGTGATAACAGACAAAATAACCTCTTCATATTTCAAGTCCTATACTTCAAAATGGAGAGAGAGCAAGAGAGAGCGAGACAGAAGTATGAGAGAGATAGAGGTTTGGTTAAATGAAATACAATATAGATGTAGCAAAATTAGATATATACAAGAATTTGAATGAATATAAAGGAGTATAGACACAGATGTAGATAAGGATAAAAGAAGAATTGAAAATTTAAAAAAAAAATGGTGATAAGGTATGTTTCTTTTTATATCATAATGTATCACATCCTTAGTCAAAATATGTTCAGCAGTTTAAGAAAAGATTCAAGCAGCTTAACAGTTTACCGGAGTTTTTCTCAATTGATGATAACTGATAAAATCTCAATAGAATATATAATTGTAACTATTCCTGACTGTCTTTACAAAAACCAATGAGATGAAAAGTAGGCATAAAAATTCAACCAATGAAAAAAAAAGGTGAGTATGAAAATTTAACCAATCAGAGCAACAAGAAGTGTGAAAATCCAACCAATGAGAGCAAAAAAGAGCATGAAAATTTAACCAATGAGAGAAGAGGAGAGCATAAAAATCCAACTAATTAACCAATTTCATTTTAAATTCATTATTAAAAATTTCAAGCTTTGAAACCAGAATTGAAATTCAGTATCATAATCCTGGTTATTTGAACATCAGATATGGCTTTATACTTAAGAGAAAATCATATGAAATTGACATTTCAATGAAGTTCATTTAAGGTTTCCTATTTCTTTTTGTATATATTCACCTGCTTTTTAATTTCTGTGTGTATAGTTTTTTTTTTTTTAGAAATTTTCCTAGATAGCATACACAGATTTATGACAACTTATAATATAAAATTAAAAAAACGCACGATTAAGTTTTGTATAAAAGCAAATGAAAATAAAATATTTAAAGATCTGAAAAAGAAAAAACAACAACCGCAAAACAAATTATTTTTTTGTATAAAAATCAAACTTTTCAAAAGCTGTAAAAGGAAAATTCATCAGTATTTGAATTTTTATCTGAAGCAAATGGCATATAAATATAAAAACAATTGCAATTTTTTTAAAACAGCAACAGACAAATTTAGATAATTCTGAGGTATCAAGCTTTAGCAGAAAAATACATTGTAAAGGAAATAGCAGTAAGCTCATGCTAAGGTTAGTGATTGAAAATTTAATGAAAAGCTATTAGGTTGAATAAAATGAAAAATGAGTTGGATGAAATAAAATTAGAAAAATAGAATGATAATTTCATAGAACTACTTTAAATTTGGTAGTTTTTGGAGACAGAATTCATAAGAGATTGATTAAAAATAACTATGAAGCAATAAGTTAGAGGCAGTTTATGAATACAGTAAGAAGTATAAGTATTAATTTTAAAATTGCTACAAAGTATTTTTTCGATAAAAAATGATTCTGTACATGGTTAGGAATTACATTTGCAAAACTATCCAGTATCTTATATGATCTCAAAATACTTTTAAGCAGAATATTTTTCTTTGCTGGTTGATCAATAAAAGTATAAATTACTTAATGTTAATTTAGTTTTCAAGTAAAAATATAATTAACAAATAATAGATTAATTCTATTTATGATGAATGGCAATAATCTTTGAATATAAAAATGAATGTTTGTATGTATGTCAGTCTGTCTGTTCCAATTTGTAGGCCACAATTTTGCATCTAGGAAGCTGAAATTTGACATGAGCATACATTTTTTCCTGGCAAAGGTTATAGGCTATGAAGTACAAAAATGTTTTCAACCTCATAAATGGTAGGGTAGATGAGATCAAATCTGATAGGATAGGTGATGCTGACCTAATTAGCAATCAATCGCATAATTCTTCTATTATTAAAGATATCAAATCATATTTAAGATCTGAGTCAATTTGATAGTGCAACCCACATCATATAGTCTAAATAAACATGTATATGATACTAATATACTAGTTGAACGGAAAACTAAATGGAATTGATGTATTTGCCAATATAAATAATAAGTCAGCAGAACTTGAAAAACTTGTTTAAGCTCTACATAGCACTTTGTCGATATTCTCAACAAGGAAAACATACAGAAGCTTTTAATAATCTGTACAGTTGTTTTTTGAATTGAGAATTCTGGGGTAGTGCTTATTCAGAAGAGACCAAACTAGTCTGCTACAACAGTCGTGTGAAATGATTTTCCATCCAATGTACAAAACTACAGCTTCAATGTATTTCAATTATTTCACTTCAGTATGGCCTATTTCGATATCTTATTGCCAAAATAGGATATTTCTAAAGAGCTTAAACTGAAAGTAGGCAATTCATTCAGAAAATGAAAAAAATCAATAATTTCTTTTATTTATTTTTATTAGATTTCTCAAGATCCACTGACCCAAACAACTTCAAACTCAACACTGCACTGCCATGAGTGCTGATTAATATATTTGGCAAAGGTCAAATTTGCAAAATGGCCAATTATAGAGCAATAATGGTACAGACACACAATTTTCTTCAATTGTTGTTAGATATCCATTGACTTAGATTATCAGGAACTACTTCACTTTGGCCAACTTTTTAGAACAGCGGTAGTTTTCTTATATACAAATGATGCAGATTCAACTATAAAATTAATTTCCGGTCCTAACTAATATGATCCTATAAACAGATATGATAGTAAGTTTAAAAGAAAATCAATCTTATGGGAAATAAAGCAGCCTTCCATCTTTAATGTATCAAGGTATTTCTCTCCATGTGATACTTATCTCCAACAGTTTAACATAAACATCAATTTGCCAGGTGTTATTAGGCTTCTTGAAAGGAGCTTAAAGTAACTAAGGAAATAGTTTTACTTATAAATTCATATACATAAGTCAATACACATGGTTTTTTGTTTTAGTATTCATCTCTCAAGTTGAGAATCTGTCCATGAGGAAATTTTAAAAGCCGATGCATCGACTGCCTCTATCTTAGAACAAATATCTGAAGAGCAAATCTTTGGGTAGAGGGTTTATTTTTTGCTTCCTACTTAATCCAAAAGATGAGTAAGAAGTAAAAATGAGAATAAAAATACATTGTACATCTGAATGATGACAATGAAAATTGCCAAAAGAACTTTTCATCAATGAGATATCACGATATCATTTTGCAAATATAATAACTATGATAGTGACAGCAATAGCAAAATATGTATGTACATAATATGGAACAGAAAGATAGCAAACAATGCTTTCACAGGGAATCCCTCATGTTTTGACAGAACATTAATAAGAATTTATCGAATTAAGAATTATAGGTCTTGCAATTTTGAATTTTGACAGTAGAAACCTTTTATAAAGTGATTTTTTTTCTTGGCTACGTTATATACTTTATGATCCTCAGTAATTCGTGCCAAGAACTAAATTACAGACTTACTGTTCTAATTCAAGGCTTGGCAACCATTTTGCATCAGCGAGCCGGATCATACATTAATAAGTGGAAAGTAGGCCAAAAAAAAATGCCATTTGAATATAGACACAAGCTAGGAAACCTTTTATGCGTAGCTTAACCAAGGATGCCAATTAGTAATCAAAAAACTCAATTTAGTTACAACTTATTTCAATCAAGGCATCTTTTGAATCTATTAAAAAGACACAGGGAATCTTTAAGATATACAAAGTAAGCAGAGTATCCCAATCCTTGCTCACGGGCCGGTCAACATCCCTTTGTGGGCTAGATCTGGATCGCATGCCATAGGTTGCCCACCCCTGTTTTAATTCCTTGAATACTGTTGATAATAAATACAATCAGTAAGGTGAAGAGGTCTCTGTCAAAAAATTTGATGGTTTCCCTGGAAAAAGTATCATTGTCTGAAGATGCTTTGAATATATCTACTTAAAAGAGTACTAAAAAGACAAAGGTAGGGTACAATCTATTGGTAGGATACAAAAATTAACTAACAAACAAAACAAAATGTACCAAATACTAGCAATATATCATAACATCAAAACCTACAGAACACTGAAGGGTTTCCATTGAAGCTTTAAATGAATAAAAATTCAAGAAAAAAAAAATCATCTTATTCATTTCTAAGAATTTTAAAATTTACTAAAAACTCTTATTGTTATGACCCATTTAAATGATTGTTCGCTTTTTTATAACTAAAATAAAAGGTTTTAAACTGATTTATTATTATTAGCTTTATATCAATAGATCATATTTTTTTCTATATATTACTTATGATATATGAATTTTTATCACGATGTCCATACTTATA
>OY735243.1:21366224-21378724 GCA_963457665.1 Thysanoteuthis rhombus | reverse complement strand
AGTAATGTGCACACAAAAGATTTGACATCAATAGATAGCTTACTGAGTTTTCAATTGAAAAAATATTGATTCTCTAAGTTGAATACAAAAATGCACACATACTTTCCTATATTTAATCCCTTAATTTACTGAAATTAAGTTTAATATCAGCAAATTAAGTCTATTTCAGCAGATTACTTTCAAATCATTTTAACCAATTGATAATTAAAAAAAAAATATTGTGTTTGCATGGTTTAAATTTCACAAAAATAGTACTTGGTCAAATTATTCTTATTCCAAAAATTTTTGTTTTTTAATTTAAATTCAATAGTGAATATATCCAATTTGTAATACATAAATATCTTTATTTGATCATTTGGAATATTTTGTGTAATTCAACTAGCTTGTAATTTTTGTAAAAAAAAATATAAGAAAGTTGTTGAGCTTACATTGTTTGAATCAAGTATACTAATTAATTTGTTTTTTGTTTTCAATTTTGTAACAAAAAGAAACCGTTTGCATGCATATGTCTTTCTATCAATAAGGAAAATCAGTTGTATTAAATCACATAAGAGAATGTAAAAGCTCATATTGGTATTTCTTATTTTAGAAATTAAAAACCAGTGATGGAAACTGAAATTATGCTGATAAATTTTCCTCATTTTCAATATTTTGTACTTTAGTTTTGTTCTTTCCTGTCAAGGCCATTCTAATCAATAGTGATCTTTTAAAAAATCAACAATAGTCAGTAACCATTTATGCACCAATTGATTTTTGTTTTTATTTCTCTCCCTATTTCTATATCTGGTTTATTGGGGCACTCAGACAATAAATAATGGAAATTGAAAAAATATATAAAAAGCAATGCAAGAAGTTGAGAGATGATAAAGGAACAAAATGTCTGAATGAATTCATTTAACTCTGAAATTTTATCCTCTGAAATTACCAGACTGCTTTTTGACACCTTGTCAGTTTTGAAATATGTCATTTTCCTTTTTCCAATGGAAAACTTTCCATTCATACAGTCATTATGGGGAACGTGTACCACAGACGACTGTCAGAGACACTTGCCGGAAGACCCACGTTGCGACATTGTGTGGCTTTGGAACCTATTTAGAGGATGAACTTCGATGCTTTGGGGTCAATCAAGCCAGAGGTCTCAAACTACAACAAGTACAAACTCGTACCTATTGTTCAGGGGGTGATATTTGACCGTTTTCCGTTCCTCAGCCTGTCAGGCAACAATACCTGCTTCAATGGCCAACAAAATCAGGTTGCCATTGGCGAAGGAATCACTACAATTATATATTAACTTACATGAGTAATTTTGCTTTTGACACAGGAATCTTCACAGACTATAGGTACGTGTTAGATGAATGTAAAAGTGGATTCACTAATTATTTTCTATACTTTTCTTTGGGCTGACAGCATTATAATTACCGACCAGGCTAGGAAGCCCAGACTGTCCTACTATTTTACTCATAGATGGATCCATACACTTCTCAAGGGCATTAGTGCGAAATGAATCAAAACAGCTGTGATAAACTTTAAACCTGGCTCACCAATTCCACCGTCTACCCTGATAACCACTATACCACTTGCACTTCCAAATACATTCAAAGAAAGTGTCATGATTTTCCTTTTAGTAACTGAAAGCTCTGACCACTTCTAGGATAATGATGTTCCAAACTCAAGTGTTAGAAGCCAGATAGTTTTTTGTTATAATGATGGGGTTCGCTGCCAATTTTCCAGAAGGATTGAAAAGCGATATATTTGGAATATATACCAGTGGCAATCCAGTTAATGGTGAATAATTAATTATACAGTATTTCTATATGGTTAGACTTACACAAAACAATTGTACAACACCACTATCTTTCATTGACTATAAGGTTCCAACTTTTTAACTACCTTGCCCTTATAAGAAGGCCTTAAGTTAAATAGTAAAGTATCCTAATAAAGTACTACAGTAAGAACATACAAATAAAATAGTACAATACAAGCTAATTTCCATCACTGGCTCGAAGAAAAGAGTTAGTTATGAACTGGTTTTCTAATCACACAAACTATAGTCAACAATCTACTCAAGATTGCAGGTCCAAATGTCCAATACATCTTAGCAAAACCATCAACCACTGATGAACACTTGTTAAAATTGTTATGAGTTTTCACAAACAAAAACTGAAGATATCTATTCCAACTTTTATAGGACAATCGAATCTCTGCTTCCAATCTTTGATGATGTCAACACAACATTTTGGCCTTATTCAGGTGTAATTTGTAATATGCCTTACGGATATTACATATCACACCTGAAAAAGGCCATGAAATAAACCAGCAAAAATGTTGTGTTGATAACAATAAAGATTGGACTGTCTGAACAAAAGATGGAATGTTAATGACTCTTCCCAGAGTTATAGTCAATACATTCATTCAAGATGTCTAATTAATTCATGCATTAGTGTATCAAAATTGAATTAAACTGTTTTGACATCACAAGAATTGTGTCATCAGGTAGAAATTGATTTGTAATTATTAAAATAAAAAGTAAATATATATATATCATTGCTTGCAAAATAGAAATGGCCAACCTTTTTTTATGAATAAAAATGAATACTGAAATATAACAATCAAAATCAACATTTTCATCGTGGTATTATTATGATATGGGATAAAATTTTCAAGATTTAAGGCGAATACTTCATGGTTCAGCATCTATTAAAATTTAGATAGACAAAATATTTAAATGATTTCTCTCATTCATTGTATCACACGCAATATAAATTCATAGATTGCCGCTGAAAAATTGTACCAATAACTGCTTCCAAAGACTTCATCAGATGAGCCTGGCCTTGAGCACAATTTTATTACCACTAACCCAAAACACCTCCAGAATAGTACTCCATCATATCACCAGATTTTATTGGTCCTCTGTCAATGTGACCAGTGCCAGGTTAAGGAATATGCCGAGTGAGCTGAATCCAGGGCTCCCAACATTTAGGGGTGTCCAAAATTAGTCAACAGAAAAAATTGCTATGAGTAAATTTCATAAACATATGATATAATGATGATAGTTAAGTGGATGAAATTCAATATAATTAAAATTCAACTCCATAGAATTTCTTGTTTACTTACACTAAAAATCATTCTGATAGGTGGACCCCTGTTTGAATTAGGGCCAGGGGCCCCATGTAACCTAAATCCAGCTCTGAATGTGACAAAGGACAGAAACTGCATCTGCAGGGATCTGAAAATCTTGGAGACTCTTAATAATTTCTTTCTTTCCAATATAGTCATATCAAACTTGAATTGGTTACAGAACATTGATATTACATTTTACTAAGTAGTGTTTGGTATATAGCTTTTTGCTTTTTGGACATCTCATATATCTTCTTATTTTCCAATTTATGTTCATGCATTTAGTCAACATTTTCCACAAAATAATGTGGACTGTTTTTTTTTTTTAATTCACCGACGAGAAGATAATATCAAGGCATACAACTTCTCATGAATATAAATAATTCATATATTAAATACAAAAATTTGTCACGAGTGTGACTTGAATATGTCACTAAAACTTTCACAGATTTGTATAATCAATGAAATAATGCAAAATTATATTAAATCATCTTTATTCATACTATAGCCATAGCATTATACATATGTATAAAGATATGGATATATACACACTCACACACACACACATATATATATATATATATATATATATATATATATATATATAAAACATCAAATTTCTAAATAAACTTCCTGATAGACACTTGACTGCTTTTTCTAAATGTCACTATTGATAACAAAATGAATCATTCATAATTGATGACAAACTAGTATAGGAAAAAATCTTGAAAAATAATTCCTTTCAAATAAAACCATTATACCCAAGACTCACTGAAATATCATTTCTGCAGTAATTCCTGGAACACTTCCAGGCACGTGCATTCACAAATAAATTTTTTTTTATCCTCATCAATTCATAATTCTAGACATTTTCAACACAAAATTTTTCTACAATATTTTAAAATGATGTTACAACTACTAATAATAATATTCATTGTACAAACACATAATAATTTTTTTACATCATTAAGTGCACTCATCTCACAAAAGAAATCATATTTGAAAGTAAATGTATAGAAATATATTTTGAATGTTTCTTTCTATAATCAATAGAAAGTCAGATGAAAATACTTTTTTTGTGCAAACGAATCAGGATGCAAAGAATCCTCGGGTACAATGGATTAAAATAAATAAAAACAAAATCATATTTTTTTTCCATTAAAATTCAGTTTACAAATATAAACCATTTTATAAATCAAAGTTTCATAAACAGTTATTTCACCATCTACAGGTTGAATATACTCAATCCAAAACTCTTGGAAACCGAATTGACATTCAACTCAGCAGGACCAATTCATTTGTTCTGGATACAGTGGTAACTTTATACCATAGAGGGTGGCGGAAAAGAAGCTGAACATTTATTTTCTTTGAAAACAATGGACCCATCCACTAAAAGTTATGAACAGAGAAACAGAGAAACAAGCAGAAAAAGTCATCATTAACTTTATGTAGAAGGATCCATTGCATAACTGATGGAAATTTCCGTCATTTGCAGTCAAGTCATTGAACTGCAATGACTGAAATTCCAGTCATCTGTATTTCATTGATTAACAGTCAAAATATTACAAAATCAGTTTATCATTACACTTTAAAACCTATATATTTGTCCAATTTATCAATGTATATTATACAACTTTCGTTCCTTCTCATTTTTATCGGTAATATCTTGAGACTGAATGATGGTTGTATAATTTATCAGACACTTAGTGTATCTAGCTATTGGTTATGTAGATTATTGATTTAAATTTGGTGCAATTAGCAGTTTTGAACAGTTTTTGTTTCAAATTCATCTTCTTTGATGCCGAAAAGCCTAGAATGTTAACTATTTAAAAGAAATAACAGAGAGATCAAACGATCTTAGCATTAAAGACGCAGTAAAGCTAGAATAAAGCTATAAAGGAAGAAACATTAAAGAGTTCCAAGAGTCGATCCATGACTTAACGAATCAAGAAAAATTCAAGTATTCAAACTTATTCAACTCAAAATAAGAAATAACCCTCAGAAACTTTAGTGATCAGATTAAACTCATTTCAGAGCTTCCTTAAAAATAATTCCCATTTGATAACAATTGAGAGACAATCAGTGAATATGTGAAATCCCAAAGTTGTTTAAAAATTTTACAGTTGAAAAACTAATGAAAATTTGACTGTTGAAAAATAAAACGAACAAAAATTATTGCTAACGTAAGTATAAGTGTGAATATAAAATGAATAAGAAATATTAATTAAGATTTCATACTTACAAATTTGTGTTGAGCTTTTTACATTTGCATTTTTTTCTGTTGATTGGAGTCGCCCCGCATTTTTAGCATTCATACTCTTCACAGAATTCTGAAAGGTTAGAATGGGTCAATGAAAAAGTGTGAATACAGAAGCTTGTTACCTTTTCCGCATTAAATTCAAAACATTTTTGTGCAAGATTTTGCTGCACTACATTTGTTTGGGGACCCCAGAAACACATTTTCTGTCACAATTCTCTATTTTTCACTTTTTGAACCTCATTTATTTTTCAAAAATTAAAAAAAAAAATGAAAGCAGAATACTCAACAATTTGAAACTGTATTTCATTGAATTTAACAACAAAGGATATAAGTTAACTTTAGTGTTAAGGTTATAATAGTCAATTATAGATCAAATGTAAGTAGCAAACTTGTCATTATCACGGTAGTTTTGCTTCTGAGAAAATAGTTTATACCGTCCATATGATTTGAATTTAACGCAGAAAAGATAACAATCCCAAAATCTTGTTTACATTAATCTGTAAAATCTATTTTGCGTGTTTATAATATCAAAAAGGTAAACCAACCATACTATTTTTCATTATGAATCTGATAGCTTAGGAGTGAAATTAGGTCCATATGCTGAGGGTAGATTTTTTCCCTATTTTTTTTCTTAATCTTCAAAGTGTCTATCTTAAGATTCTGTCAGGTATCAGGCTGGAATAGTGTCCCATAGTATACATTTTTCACCTTATTTTACTCCTGTCGTTGACCCGAACTCCCCTACAAACTTTTGCATTTTTTTCAGTTCTTGTTCAGGAATAGAATCAAGATATGTTTGAATCTCAATCACCATTTCACTGAACTCCTTGGATCAAAACTGTATGAAAAAATGTGTTTATTAGTATCGGTATGTTGTTTATTTCAAAAGGTATGCAAATTTCTATTCAATTTTCAATAGTTAACACCTATTTACATAAATTCAAAACCCCAGTTTTCAGACTAAAGGAGATTTTAGTTTAGGTTTTTTCATGATATGGGCTTCTAGAATCTGAAGTGTTTTTTACAATTGATATTGTATACCATATGCATATCATTTACGAGTATTGGACAAATGTTAGAGGAAATGTTGTGGCCTGCTTGGCTGTGTTAGTTGATGTGAGCACAGTCAAATAGTACATGTAGAATTTAAAAAACTGAAAATTAAACACCCATATCTTCTTCCTCAATCCTGATAATAACTAGGAGTATGTTTGAGAATATCATAATGGAATGTTAAACAAGGAGTTCATATATATATATATATATATATTAATGCTCCTCTATTCAGGGTTGAGTACTCTTTAAGTGAGGTAACTCATCCATTGTAAGCTTATGCAATGCTCTTCCATAGGAATAGAGCACTCTGGTGGATGAGGAATTTCTGTGTAAATAGATATATCGCTTAAATTCAGCCTTACTGACTCTCCAGTTTCGTAGTCCAGAGGTAGGATATCGGCCTCCGGGTCTGAAGTGAAGGTTTCAATTCTGGCTTACGATACTGGGTGGGATAATGGAAAGTCTATAGCCACACTGAAGAGATGTAATACATCAAAACAGCTGTCTGTGGATGACACAATTATATATATATATATATATATATATATATATATGCTTAGTTTGAAAAGGTGGATAGGATATATATTTGGCAGCAAATTTTCTTTTACCCTTGAGCACAGGAGACCACAGTCATTTTTTTATGGTGGTGCAAAGGATATATTTCAGGGGAAGGGCACCAAAGCATATATTTGGCAAATGCTTACTCTCTATTTCTGATCGTGCTATCATTACGGTGATCAAGTCAACATTTTGACCCTCTTGGTGTTTTTTTTTAAAAAGCTTGGATTGAGAATCAGAAAAATTTTTCATTTTTTTTTAATAGCCCAAGGGAATCATAAAATATTTAAAAAAAGACAAGAAAAATAACTGGAATTTTTAATACTCAGAGATAACTTATATTACTTTATTATTGTAAATGAGTAGAATAAAGTTGTGATACTGTACCAGTGGGGCGCAAATGCACACCTTTATGGACACCTATGCCCCTAAGTGGAAGAGTCAAGTATTACAGACAGCAAACCAAGAAAATCACTCAGTTCATTATTAGAGTACATATATATGTGTTTATGAACATATACATGTATAAACAAACATATACGAATGGTATCAAAAAGTGCACGTGCCCTGTCTAGGAAGACAGTTTCCTTCTGCTTAATTTATTATTTATCACTGTTTATAGCAACCTCAAATTAGTTACCGTATGAGTTACTTTGTGGTTGTTAGAGGTAACACTCTTACTACTGATATGTACACACATCATTTATATAAGGTGACATTAAAATCCATCTAAATGCTCATCTCCATGGCGATTGGTATTTTTGCTCTATTTACGATATAATCTAGCACGGTCACTCGATTTATCAATGAGTCATTCTAAGTGATTATTTCCTAAGAGAAAGGTCTAGAATGAAGGGATATAGAACTGTGAGGAATAAGAACAGGTCTTGTTAGTCACTCAATAGAAACCGTCACAAGACCAATGTCTTTTTTTATTGTGGATGATCAATTAAAAAATCAGAAAAGGGGATGACCAATGAATAAGTTACTTTTCTTGCTTTTTGGGGGCTTGAAATTTGAATTTTCAAATGAAAGTGGACACAAACTAAGAGATTGATTTAGCATAAACTTACATTGTGAATTGAACCTATTTAGGGGGGGGAAAGCTTCATTGGTGTGGCCTGTATGCATACATACAGACACACACAGCAAGCCAGCCGGCTCAACTTAAAAACTGAAGAAACCTATGTTGACAGTTTTAGTTGATTGTTTCTAATACATATGAAATCATTATAGCTGCAAGAAAAGAATGAATATATAAATTTTTCCCGACTGTATAATAACATAATGATGATCATAATGATTTTTATTGAAATTTATCTAAAAAAAACAGAAAAAACACAAGCACCAGATCTAGGCATAGCTGTTCCAAAATGACCATCGAGATCCAAGAAAGCGCTTTTTTTGAAAAAACAACAAAAGCATCTTCAGATGATGCCAAATGGTGTACTTATGCAGATTTTCATGGTTGTAGCTCTAAAATATGCCAAGGAGTGCCTGGAGACACACATAGGGATGAGCAGAGAAAGAACAATCTATAGTCCACTCGGCTGGTTTGTCGATAAACAGATAAATAAGGAATTGGTGGAAAATGAGTCAGAGATGAGAGGAAATTGAATTTTGCCAATTTGTGTATCACTGATGGTACTTCAATGGTTGTAGTTGCTTTTCCAAAATTTGATTGTTAATCCATGATTAGCTTAAGTATAGATTGGAGCTGATTTCTCTTTTAGGGGCATCCTCCAAAAGAGGCGCTGTCCGTCCAGTTGTTGGTCATTTGTTCTGTCTACATATCGTTTCTCAGCTATTTTGAGTCAGATTTCCTTGAAACTTGTTAGGAAAATGTCTGTAGATACAGTTCTTCTTGCGTAGAAAAATTTTCCAGTCAGGGACATATGATCTGTCAATAATGGCGTTCAAACTTCATGCTTTAAGATTGATTTTTTTTCAGCTGTTTTATGTCAGATTTACTTGAAACTTGATATCAAGGTGTTCTTTGATAAAATGCTTATTATGTAAAATTATCTCATACTCAGGGTCAAGTAATCTGGCAATAATTGTGTTTAAACTTTATAGTAGATGCCTCATTGAATTCCAGCTCTTGTTATTTACTAAAGTTATCAACTGTAGATAATGGAAATTTCTGTCATTGCAATTCTGTGGCTGACCGTACAAAATTTTGGTTTTATTGTTATAGATGGCGACTCAGTTCTATCTGTGAGTCATGGTATCTATTTTGAAATCGATTAGTTGTAATGGACAAGCGTTTTTATTTTTCATAGTATACTGATTGTTGCTTTTAGATACTGATGTCAAGACAATCCACATAAAAGTATACACACTATAAGGCAGCTAGTGGATTAAAGGTTTTAATTGATGCTTTATAGAAAAATTGTTGATTTTGCTGTAGTGTGTGCATATAAATTACCCTACTTTAGTTAGGTATGGAATGATCTTACAGAGAATAATGACTAAAGTCTGAAATACATTCCATTCAACTGCTGTTCAAATTCAGAACTTGTGGGTAACACTTCATATGGTATTGCCCATTAATAAGTACAACCTCACCATTTTATCAATGGAAAGTTAATTTTCTCCAAAACCAAACATAGCAGGATTTTGTTATTTCTAGTGTAACATTACACAATCTGGCCGGTAGGATAAACACATTTTTGGAGATGTTTTTCGGTTGCTTCAATTGTGAGCTTATCCACCACAATATATGGTAATTGGCAGTAAAGACTTGAAGTATAATATTTCATTCCAGTTTCAGTATTCATACTTACATAGTTTTAACACTATGATAGACTACGAGCAGCAAAAATATTTCAATGTTTTCAGAAGTTTCCTTATTATTTACCCATTTCTAATTCCCACTTATTTTGAGCAATACTTACTTGCGTGGCATCGGTCCTTGAACTAGAGGCACTAGCTGGGCGCTCTGTCTTAATTAGGTCAACTTTGCTGCGAATCTTCCCTGAAAAGTGAAATAAAATTTTATTACATTTCATGACTAGCAATTTTAGAACAATTTTAGATAAAAAAAAAGAAGCCACTTTTTATAATCACAGATAATGTTATCACGGTGTAAAAAAGTGACCTTTTGTAACAAGACAAATTTGGGTCCAATAAAGGTAATGAGTGCCAAATATTCCTTAATTTTCTTCACTTGACATGTAAGCTTTTCTGCATTAGAGTAAAAATGCCAATCAGCTAACAAAACACATTAGTATTAAATTCAAATGATCATCCAACATATATAACTTTTTATGAGTGTACTGTCAATTGAATTCCCATCTCCAGTATTTCCTCTTAGCTGTGCAGCTTCATACAAGGAAAATCATGAGGTGCAGTGAAATTTTGATATTGCACACAAATTTTGAAAGTGTTAGATAAAGAAAAATGGTTCAGTGTTGAAACCGTACAGCCAAACAGTTGTCATATTATACTTAGTCTAAGCAGCATCATTTGATTGCAGGTTTATGAAAAGATTATGTATACAAATTGAGGCATGAATGAAGAAAAATATTGGATTAAATAATAATGAATAAAAAATAAAGAATAATGAATATACCAAATAAATCACTTCTTTTATTACGCACTTTTTGTTATACGTAACTGACCATCATTTCATAAACTTTAGACAAAAAAAATCAACGATTGTCTCAAAGATAAAAATACTTTCTACACACACCACCTCTTCAGTAGCTCACAGGCTTTTTGGTCCTACACAGGCCATGAAGAAATTAGAAGAGATATTGCCCACGTCTCCATGGTTTTCTTCATGCATATTACTAATGGTTGGGTAATTAATCTCTAATAAAATTATTTTTCAAGCTATGTGGAAGCAGATGTCACTGGCTGTAGAAAACGACCACCAACCAACTAATCTATAAACTATTGTATGCCTGTGTGGACAAATATATACATAAGGAAGAAAATTACACTCATACATGATTATACACACTGAAAGAATAATACTCGTAAGGGTGAATGATATTTGTTGTCCAGACAATAAAAACATTTGTTACCACGAATGATTGTTCAATCAATAGAAATTCAATAAAGAACATAGAAAGAAAACAAAGAAGAGAATTGGTTTTGATTAACGTTGCATAATATATAAAATAGTATATTCATTAATACATATTGAGTATAAACAGAGCATTTCTCTTGATTTTTATTATTGTTACTTTAGTCAATATTGGGGTTTGTTTTCTTCTGGCATACACATCTGAACATATCAAAATTATTGAGCCATTGGCTTCTATCTCGCAGGTACTGCAGTGAGGGAATAAGTCTTTTCGGCAGCATGCTGTGTTGGGGGTGATCAATCGAAATTTGGAAAAAGGGGTGATCAATGAATAAATTACTACTCTTGCCTTTCCTTGGATTCTAAAAAGTTTGAATTTTCAAAACGCAAGTGTGAAAGCACCCTGACACAAACTAGGGGCCAATTTAGCACAAACTTAGACTGTAAATTGAACCACCCACGAAATCCTAATTTGTGGAGGAATTTTGAGAAAAAAAAATAAGAAAAAACATTTTTTCTAGACAATTTTCAGCCCTCTAGTTGCTTTGGTAAGGCCTGTACACATCAAACATACATACATAGCCAGCGAGACAAACTTAAAAACTGAAGACACTTATGTTGTCAGTTCCTAACTTTGCAAATGCACAATGGTAGATATTTCTATGGGTTCTACTTAGAGGGATATATTGAAAGGCATGCCATGGGCGAGGGGAGAAGTGTTTAAATTTTGGGGCAGATCCAGTAATATTTTTTTGATTGAGATACAATTCACCATTTTTATCATACATTTCACTTGATATCTCAAAAAGTTCTCGAGAGATTTCAATTAGATATTGTGGGAAAGAGGGCCTTGGGCTAAGGAAGAAGTGATTATATCTTGGGGGCAGATCCAGGTATTTGTTTTCATTCAGGTTGACAGAGGATTCTGCTCTGAGTGCTTTCTAGTTATATAAAGCACTGATAAGAATGAAGATGACAGCTATACTTGATATCTCAACAAGGTTTAACACATTTGCTGCTACCTATACAGTGTGACAATTTAATCACATTCTTTGCTCAGTACTTCAAGGTAGAAAGCTAGTCTAGCCCTTCGCCGTAAATATTTATATTGCTTTAAATAAAACTGCGAAATAGATGCTGCCAGAAGAAACAGGCAACATGCTGCCAGATGCACCTTTGTTTCGAGGCAGTGAACATGTTAAAGAACCTTCTAGATGTTATGGGTATTTTTTCATATTCCTTAGTGTCAGCACAATTAGCGTGGGTGTGCTGAAACATTAGGCCGATTGTTTGCATCTATGGTGTGTGTTTTGACCAGTTTAGGGGGTTTGGGGCTATTTTTAAAAAAAATTACTTTTTTTGTAGTCAAATAAGCACAAAAATATCTTTAGATTTAGCAACACTGATTGAATTTATAAGTTTGCGAGAAGAATACCATTATAATGGACACAACTTTAGGTTAGAAGTTATGGCTGA
>OY735243.1:21266224-21361224 GCA_963457665.1 Thysanoteuthis rhombus | reverse complement strand
AAAAAAAAAATTGAATAAAAAGAAAAAAAGTGTGAGTGGAAGAATCCACAGTTTCAAATGGTGGGTAAGATGTATTTTCATAAGCGAAATGGTTACTTTTAAGTTGAGGAGTCCATTGTTATAGACGGAGAAACAAATAGAAAAAAAAATCACTCAGTTCATTATATAGCTCAGTGTTTCCCAAAGTGGGTGCTACTGCCCCTTGGGGTACTAGGAGATCCAATAGGGCTTGCATGCTGGAAAGCAAGGCTTGGTAGGGGATGTTGCAAAACAAGGGTAATAGGGGAAAGGGGCAAAGAATATAAGTCAATACCCCCTTTGCATAAAGTTGTATGCCTGAAAAAACAATTTTCCAGTAGAAGTTCAAATATCTAATCACCTTAGTCTCACGAATAGCCCAACCATTCGGCCAAATGAGCTACAGAGTCTTCACTCTTCAAGTATCTCTCTACATGTCTGCCTATCTGTGTGTGAGTATGTATGTGTCTCCGCGCACACCTGGTCACATTTTTTGGGCTACAAGCTTGAAAATTTGTACCATCAAAAAATGTTTTTGTTTTTGTATTTTTTTCAAAAAAGAGCTTTTTGGGGTCTCTATGATCATTTTGAACCATCAATGCATGAATCTTGTGCTGATATTTTTTCTAGATAATCCTTCAGATAATTAATTCTGGTATGCACACGGCTAAGGCGATTCATTTATGCGAATTACTGATACTTCAATTTTTTCTGTTTTGAAGAATTTTATTAACTTACTCAAAGATGCTCTTCAAGATGCTGAACAACAGAAAGGACGGAAGAGGTGTAATGGTGTGATGTCATTAAAAGAACATCTATTCCAATCAAATTTTTTTCACCAGCTGCTATGATGTCATAATAGAATTTCCAAGGTCGGCATTTTCGAATTTCAAATAAGTCAATCATTGTAAAAAAAAAAAAAAGAAGCAAGAAATGGCTATTTGCAATTTTTAATGAAAATAATACCCGCAGAATATTTCCATACGGCAATATTTTACAAGTATGAGAGAATCAATTGACTCGAAGAAAGACTGCTTGCTCTTCTTCCATTTCTGCGTCCTGCTGCTACTGCTATAATCGGATGGTAAATGTATCGTTGAGCTTGAATCCTTGGGGTTTTTTCTCCATTTTTTATTTCATTCAATAAATTAATATCAGAATGTTTCCGTAAACAATGAGTAATTCCAAAATTTCCTGCTATACTCAAGAAATCTAAAAATCATATAAAAGCTGCATTTGTTACATTTATCAATTGAAGTCATCAGCACCTCTCCCTTCCTACCCTCTTATCAAATGTTTTCTCCTCTTCCACTCCCAACTGAGTCTGTAGCAATTATAGTATCAGTAGCAGTCATCAGCCGAGCATGTTGTTGTACTGTCACTGAAGCGACAGGTCTTCGACAAGTAATATTTGTAATAAATATTCCAGGCATGAAAATACCAATCCTACATTGGTATCAGGTTGAAATTTGTTTTTTTTTTTCTCCATATTATTCAGTAGGATCCAATCTTTCAATTCTGTAGAAGAGTTTGCCGATTCAGCAAAACGCTGAGTCTAAAAATATATCTGCAACAATATTGTGAGACCGCCTGACTCTTTCAGAGTGTGTTCATGGCTGTTGTCCGTGGCAACACATTCTCTATAAAGACGGTAGGTACGGACAGAACTGTCCATTAGAAAGAGGAAAATGACATATTTCAAAACCGACATAGTTCCTGCCTTTGCTCTTATGGTGGTCAGAAAGCAGTCAATTACTAAACGCTAACCAAGCGCCCGTCAAATGTTTTCACGGAGCCCTTCATTCCTCATCAGCCAGTCACCAAAATAAATTTATCATGCGTAACAGAAGTAGGATCACTATTAATGAGTATTGAATTATTAGCAGTAAATCAATACTTAAATACTAAGTTAAAATTAACATTCCATTTATGTGATCGATATTCACCAGTGAATTATGTACAAAGACAGGCGAGGAAATAATGGTGAAAAATAAATACTTGTTTTGAATGATATTTTGATAGTAAATTTTGCTTTCAGATTCATTTTTACAACAAAGCGATTTTTCAATCAAAAAAAAGTTTGTGTGATCCATAATTAAAGGAAATTGTGTATCTGTTTAAGATTTAAAGGAAATGGTAGCAGTTTCATATATCTCATAGCTTTCATGATATTTACTTGAAGAATGAATAATTGTTTACAGTAAGCTATACATACCCATTTATATATTATATCAATTAAGATATCCAAATAAAAGAAATCAAGGTCTGTAAACTTTACATAGATTTTCAATCATTTTTCTCTAGAAATTGAAAAAAAAAAAAAATTCTTATCAGAATTAAAGATTTATTGAGATCAATTTGCAATTATAGAAGGTATAAAAAAAACATGTATTACTTTGATAATCAAAATAAAATAAAACTAGCATTTCAAGGGAAATTGTGAAACACCACCATCCATGTATGCTTTGTTGGGGGTGATCAATCAAAATGTTGGAAAAATGAGTGATATATGAATAAGACGCTTTTCTCACCTTTGTTGGGCTGTGATCACTAAAAGAGGCCTGAATTTTTTCAAAAAACAAGCAGTCATAAACAAGAGACCGATCCAGCATAAACATTCTATATTGAGCCCCCCCCCCCCACTAAAAAAAAATATTTTAGAGGGTAATTAAAAAACAAAACAAACAAAACCCAAAAACCAATATTTTCCCTACTCACTGAGAGGAGTATGTGTTCATCATTTCAAGTTCTGCTATAAGGGCTGGTTGAAATATAGATAGATATATAGATAGATATAAATGTCAGAATACAAGAATAGTCTAAACCCAGTCAACAGTGGCCTGTCGTTGGTAATGTGGATAAACAAAGATAAATTATATTCATGATACTTCTTTTCTTTGGAGAGTCTCAGCTTGCTATTTTAGAGATCTCCAAATCAGTTTCAAATGACGGGCTATTGATTCTGTCACTCCCATTTTTTGTAATTTATAATGTTATTAATATCATTATGAAACGATATAAATCTACATTTACATCATAATTATGAAAACTTTGAAATTGAAAGATCTAATAAAAAACAATTCAACAAATAATGATTAGGAGAAATAAATAGATAGATATTTGGTACTTTGAATTTGTAAATTGAAATACTTGCTTGGATTTTATTTACAAAAAAAATGGATGCAAGTTAGTATTCTGTGATCAAGATCCTATACACTACATTCTTATGCTATATAAACACACCAAAATCAATTTTTAAGTGAATATTACTGAAAATATGAAGGAGACAATTTTTTCATCTGCTTCAAAGACATTTTTTACAAAATTTTAGCATCCTTATCAAATTCTTAAAAATAATTTTGGCTTATGGTAAGGATACCTATAAATCTGTGGACTAATGAATATCAAGTCTGTCCAGTTCATAATTATTCCATTATAAAAATTGTATGTGGCAATAGACTAGCAGAGGAAACAGATGAAAACTGCACAGGAGAATATTCCTTGATATGAGTCAGTTTGACAGATTCTTCACCTAAACATATTCATCATCTTTGTCTTTGAATGGAAGCAATAAAAAAAGAAAGAAGAAGGACGGTTTTCTCAATGTCAAGATGATGGGGCCAGGAATTTGTGAGATGGCCAAAACTGATAATTTTTCAGCATTTAATAGAATTAATGTCATCATACATGACTCATTGATAATAATACAGGCATCCCCTGTTACTTCGTGGTTGTCGGGGTCCAGGAGAGCCAACCTCTTTATAACAGAGCTAATGATATGGGTGATATTGATATTCGATAGAGGAAAGATCGTATCAAATTGAAGTGAGATTTGGACAAATAAACAAAGGAATTCTTTAATGTAATTTTCCTAATTTATTTGAAATAACTATATAACATTACACAGAATACCGAATTCAGTTTTTGAAAAAGAAATGTACATCAATTACTTAACCCTTTCAACCTGCACCTTCAAATACCCTGTATTTAAACTCCAGAAGAGAAAAGGGGTAAAAATTTTTCATTTACAAGTGAAATGTTTTTGTTGAAATAATTTTATTTTTACAGTTGCTTTATCAGCGGAAGTCAAATATATTCCTTAGTGAGGGTGGCGGGAGTTATGTCACCTCTGTTATCAAACGGGCTTAAGGTGCAGTAAAATAGCCTGAAATTTTGTTTTTCTCCATGGTTTTCTAGTCGAGCAGACACTAACATAGGTAAAAATGTTGGGGTCTACAACCACCAGCCTTATATTGCAAACTGTATTATAATGGGAGATGCCTTTACCATAGTCTATCATTGTAACAAAAACATTACATACATTGTTATGGATCCTGTATGAATCATTTACTTGAATATAAATGGGTGGGTGTTAATATATAACTACCTGTGAAAGCATACACATATTTGCATGAATAAATAAGTTTGGATTCTAGCAATGCTATTTGCAAGATTTATTTCCATCTAATTAAACTTCACAGTATTCAAACTCATTGTCAGAAAATACAAGAATAGTTTGTTGGAGTGGAAAACAATATGTAAACTAGTGTCCATTAAAATGGCACAAGTGAAAAACTAGAGAAAAATGGCACAAGTGAAAAACTAGAGAAAAATGGCACAAGTGAAAAACTAGAGAAAAATGGCACATAAATTAACCAATGATATAGAAAAACTTCACGTATAAATGAATGAATAGAGGCTAAGGGTTAGGGTTAATCCTGTGCAAGGTTTAGAATATGGCTGTTTCCTTTAAATACACCATTTTTTCTTAGTTTTCCGGAGCCATTTTTATCTACTTACCCATTCATTTTTAACCAATATCTGTTTTCAAGATTTTCCTATTCCTTAATATCCTTCCTGCATCTAGCTCTAACAGGAATCTGGTAAGCTGATAGACTAATGAACCTGTTGACTTAATCTATTATTTGAGTTATCTACTAAATGAAAGTAGCCTCAATGGGTAGGAGAAAAGGTTTTCAAACACAGGAATTTCAAGGTATTTTTTCAAGGATAAATTTCTCGTTTACAAATGGAGTTTTCATAAATGTAGAAAATTTGAAAGGCTGGATGAAAAAATTAATAAAGATTTTAAAAATATCATAAAACATACCATTTTCAAAGGGGTTTAATTAAAAAAAATCTCAAGTATCAGTTTTAAAAAAATCAAGTGATAAGTTCTTCATAGTAAGCCAAATCAGGATTTAAAAAGATGTACAAATAAATAGTAATTTAAAATCAAATTATATAATCAAATGGTGTGAGGACTACATAAAAAAAATAATAAAAAAACACATTTTTAAAGATATTTTACAAAACTTCACCTAGTTTTGGAACAAGGCCAGAAGCATGGGTACCCAGTAAGGATTCATCTCACTACTGACCACAAAAATTGGGGCTCATCTATGTATACTAATACTAGGTATGATGGTAATAGATTCTCTCTATTTACATAATTTTCTCATTACAGATGTAAAAAATAGGAATTAATTACATACTTGCACAAGCAACAAGCACAATTGATATTTTTTAGAAATTCTTTGAGTTGAAATTTCAACAATACTTGAATTTGATAAATACTAGACAAACAACCCTCTAACCCATTAATTGGTGTGAGTGCGAACATAGGCCCCACAATATCGAAATGGAATTTTTTTGCATTCTCCAAGTTAAAGTATTTTAGGGGTACCTTAATTCAAAACCTCTAGCTACAATGTATGGTTTGGCAACTTAAAAGCTACAGTTCCTGCTTTTGCATTCAAAAAAGTAGTGTGGTAATTTCAGAGGATTAAATTTTGGAGATGGACGAATTCATTCCAGACATTTTCTTCTTGTGTCATCTCTTGACTTATTGTATTGCTTTGAATATATACCAAATTACAAATCAATAATTCAGTATCCGATGGGTTTATTTCATAAAGTGCTTGATACATTCAACATTAAGTCAAGTTGAAGTAGAGTTTTAAATATGATGAAATAATAAATACACATACACACACATATATATATATATACATAACATATAGATACATACACATATAGATACACACACACAGACACATATATGTATGTGTGTGTGTGTTTATTTTCTGAACGCTCCAAAAAACCGTCGTGGAAACAGAATAGAAATGACAAATATCCGCTTTCTACGAAAGTGGGCTTAGACAAACATCCAACACAACACTTATCTCCTATTTTTCAATCAAATAATTATTCTTTATTTACTTAACTGGATAGACAAATGAATGAACTTAAACGATGCAATAAGCTTGAGAAAATAAATGCCTGTGACAAATGAGATAAAAGACAACAATAAGCTGTCTGAATTACACTTTGGTTCTTAGCACCAACAGAAATAATAAAAACCTTCAAGTTATTTTTATTGTAAGAGAACTTAATTACATTCATAGAAGTACTGAATACTTGAAATGATAGATTTTAGGGTAGAGAAACTCCACAAAATGAATTAATCTACAACAAGCTCGAAAAAAAAAAAAAAAAGAAAAAAAAAGATAATTTTTTTTTCGCTAGTAATGTGTGAAAAAGATAGGATGAGCTGTCGGCTCACGAGGCTAGAGTCATCCAAGTACTGGTCTTGAGGGAGCAGTTAGGTAGTAAACCTTGGACAATTCCACACACCACACCCCGGGTTCACGTGAATGTCATTTCACTTCTCTTTTTGTTATATTTACATTTTTGGATTCTTGTGCAATCGAAGAGGTTTTTTAAAAAAATGCTAATAATGATCTCCAAGAGCAACATGGTCGACGAGTAGGATGAAAGAAAAAAGATCAGGGGATAATGTGTTATGGGGAAGAAGTAAATTAGAATGCAGAAAGAGGATGGGAGAGAGCTTGAATAAACATATCAGTGCTGGATCTAGGGTAAGCTGTATAGCATAAGATATAGCTTAGGGCCTCACAAACCCGCAGGGCCCTTAACAAATTGATAGGGCTTAGGTTTTCTAGTTTTGTGAGTCCTGGGGTAATTTTTTGACAAGGGCTCACTAGGTCTAAATCCGACTCTGAAAAAAAATTACTCAATTTAAAAAAAATAAATAAATGAGAGGGAAGGATTTTTTTTTGTAATTTGTTTTCATGTAGAAAAATTATATATATATATATATATATATATATATATATATATATATATATATATATATATCGAGATTTACACGTAATGTTGGTGGTTCTTATTAAATACACTCATCATCCAAGATAATAATAATAGTAATTTATGATAAGGAAGAAGCTATGACTATGCAGCTAAAATTTTCCCTGTATCAAGAGCAACAATTTTCCTCACGCAAGTTAGGAAAAAGGATATTTATTCACCATATTCAAGTGATCAAAAAGATGCTAATTATCGACGTTACACGTGGTTTTCTTTTTAAACATAGATATACATAAATTTAATGCATAAAGCAAGAATATCGTTCATTCATTAAAGATGAAACCCAACGAACGAACGATGGAGAGAACATCGTTACCATCGTCCATTCATTCATTCATTAATGGGGAAATGAATGAACTATGTACTTGCTTTCTGCTTGAGGCATTTATGTATCGTTTAGACAAAGAAGAGCAAACTTATCATTTAAAAAATTAATGCAGAAAAAAGAAAAGAAACGAGATGCAATAATGAAAAAAACTGAAACATTATTAGTACCCCCAATCACACATACACACTAACACACAAAAGTAAGATTAACAAAATAGCATTAAATTAAAATTAGTGTAATAATTTCTATCAGTCGATTTATTCTCATTAATTTTATTTCCAATTACCTCAATCCCAATTTTTGTCGAGTATCTTTTCCTGCGAAAAATCGAATTTAAAAGCTTGAAAAGCAAAGCGTTTAATAAATAAATAAAATACTTACTAGATATTGCAATAACCTTTCTTGGTTACCACGGTACATCACTTCATTCATAACAATTGAATTTCCCAATAAAGTAAACGATCACGATTCTTTAAAAATATCGATGGATTAATTAACATTGTGTATTATAATAGCCTGGAATAATCAAAGATTCATCACTATAACAGGTTGTATCAAATGAACTGAGGGAAAACGTTTTCTTTTGTATCATTGATTAAAAATCCACAAATTTAATCAACTGTTAGTCACAACAGCTATGATCTGTGTTATTGGCGCACAATAAGTTAGAAATGTAAAAATCTTGAATATATTGGCGGGTAGTAAGTGCTATCACGAGTCAGAGGTATAAAGAAAAATAATTAGAGAGAGTGTGTGAGAAAGAGAGAGACAGAGAAGGCGGAGAGACAGAGAGAGAGGAAATACGGGTGGATTTAAGTTATGAAATGTTCGGGGTATTCCCAGATGAAGTAAGGAACTGACCCCCCACTTGTTCGATATAGATAGACTGATACTGCCTGCCTGACCAATCCGACACAAATGAATGAAGAACTTACTCACTGTCGGTGAGACACACATGCAACAATTTATCGATTAGTACTGAACAGCACTAGTATGCTGACATTATTATTGGTATAATTCCTCCCTCACCGAAGCAGTGATTCTCAAACTTTATTGTATAACGGCACACCAAGAAATTACGCGGCACACCAACTGACATTCAAATGAAATAGACAAAAAAAGCCTTCAAATAGTCAATCAATGAACAGAACTTTTTTTTTCATCAGCATGCGCTGTGCGGCTACAAACGACTCATCAGTCTTTTATTATTTCATCTCTTGCTAAAAAGATTCAGATCCAACTAAATCTAGTGATAAAAATCACTGGATTGGCTATTCTGTGGCGGAAGCAGGACAAACATAATACCCACACTGGACACGTTCAAGTCTCAAACTTTTAAAATATTTGTTTTTGAAGAATTTACGCGGCACCTACGGGAGATAGATGCGACTCACAGTTTGGGAACCACATCGCGGCTGCACTCAAGTAACAAGCGCTCTTTCTTGGAATTGTCAGACCCTCGCAAAGGGCGCTCTCAGTTAGTGTCAACATCAACATTTCCATTTATTTGCTAAAGCTAATTTGATATTTATTATTTTATTAAAACTATCATCCTTTTTTTCAGAAGTAAGTATTCTAAATTATTTCCAGAATATCAGTTACAATTATGACGGTTTTTAGAATTCGTTTCATCATTAATTAATACCTCTACTGCTGCTACTGTAAGACTTTGTAAGCGTTTGCTTCATTTCCTGAGTATCTTTGGGTGAGTTCATTAAAAAAAATACATATATTCTCAACTGAAAATGAAGGAGCCGTGCTGTTGAATTAATTATCAACAGAGGTCATTCTCGGGAAAAATAAAACAACGATGAAAGCAATCAGGGATAATATACTTTCGTGATTTTTAGCTGATGTTTTGAAATGTGGTACTATCTTTTCATGGTTATATTTTGCTATCTTCCTTGTCTTTCCCATTCTAATTCTTTTGCTTGTAATTTTCGTTTACTCAAAGTGAAAGTGAAAGTGGTATCCATATTATTAAATAGCTGTTCTACGTTTTGTGAAAGCAAAAAATGCAACCATTGACGAAATCGACTACGGATGCACAAAAGAGAACAGAGTTGAATAAACTTATCAAAACCAAGTATTTATTTAATTCAGAACGTATTTTTTTAGAAATATTATTTATTTTACTATTTTTTTAATTGATTTTTTAAAATGATTTTCTTTTATGTTTATATACTTATTTATTAGTATATCTATTGATATATTAATATTTATCATCAATTTTACAGCAGATGAATTATTAAAAAAAATTGCATCATTTTTAACATCAAATGAGCGAGGGTGTGAAACTTTACAATTGAGACCACCTTCCCTACATTACGCTGAAATGACATTTACTACCGATTGCTTTTTACAAATATTAAAATATTTCCCTTTCACGCATCCGTAGTCGACTTTGTCAACGGTTTAAATGTTTGCATCCACAAGATGTAGGATTACCTATTAAATAATAATTACCTAACATACCTGCAGAAAAAATCCCTTTTATTGTTAAAAAAACAATTCTTAAAAATACACCAAATTCTTGTGAGACCTAAAACTATAATACTAATTTTTGAAATTTCAGTACTCTAAGAAATGGTATTGAATTCATGTCCGACATTTGTACTTCAAAAAATTGATAGGCTTAGGAGCAAATCATGATGGATTCACCAATTCTCATGGTAACATTGAAGTTAAGCAATGTCAAACCTGGTCAGTACTCAGATGGGTGTTCACTTGGAAATACCAGGTACCATAAGTGAGAATGGTGAAGTGAATGACGCAACTCTAGGTACTTATCGCCTCTCGGTCTATCTCATAGATCACGAGCCGAGAAAAGAGAAATGTGATATATGAAGCCCAAGCTGGGATGGCTGATGTTGTTGTCAGCGTAAGGGCACGAGCTAACTAGAGAAGTGATAACTTGTCTTACCCTAAAACAAGAAAACTATCAAGTGGAAGTTAAAAAAATGTTCTGTAAGGTCCTTCTTGTCTATTAAAATTAATGTCATAAAAAACCTATAAAATTAAGGTTTAAAAAGAAATATCTATATGTATGGATTTTTTCTGACAGTTGTCCTCATCTTGGTTTATCTTTTGAACATAAGGTTTCGGCCATTGTATCTGATGGCCTTCTTCAGGTGGGTGTTGTAAATGGGGAGGATTTGGAAACAAAATGAGGACAATAGTCCAAAAAAATCTATACATATTGATGATACCTCATCTAAAAAATTCAGACAGAAAAAAACTATAACTGGTAACAGGTTTTGACCAATTAACTAGTGATATATATACCAAAATGTACAGCATTAGCAATAGATTTTTCAAACTTAGCCATTTATAGAATGAAAAAAAAAACAAAACAAAAAAAACAGTAGTGAAGCTTATTTGATTGATTTTAAAAGGATTAATTTAAATGGCAATTTTTATTTCGACAGCATAAAAAGAAACCTTTCTGTAGAGACATTTTCATAATCAAAGGTTATATGCAAGAAACACTACAAAAAACTGAACAACTGTAAAAGGATATTTGATTAATATATGCATTTTTTCTTGAAAATATTTTTGTTGCGTACAAAGAAATGCAGTAAAATTTGTTCTCCTTAATAATATTTTCATGAATAACAGCCTGTCATTTACAAGCATTGTAAGTTTAGAATCATACAGACATTATACATCTTTATGACAATTTGAAGATTTCTTTATTTTAATTTTTATTTCATACTAGACGGTGAGAAAATAATACAACAGCTTCAGACAACGATTTAACAATATGGAATGAGATAAAGTGATGAAAAAGAAGACAACGACCCCACCCAGGAGTATGATTTTATAATTCAAATCATTTCCACAATTTATGAACTTTAATTTAAACAGCATTTATTTTCTTATCTATTTATTCTGGATTATAAAATATTATACTTGTCACTGGTAAGCAAGTATGTCACATGCATAGACTATACATTATCATAAAATGAGACTAAAAAAAATTCAGCTAATATATATATATATATATATATATATATATATATATATTTAGAAAATAGGAGCGGGTATGAACAAAGATTATAGAGGATTTTTGGTGTTTTGTTTTTGTGTTAGTAAATGGTTAGTTAGATTGTATGTGCGATCATTTTTGGATGATAGAATTTGGTATTTAGCCTATTTCAAATTGATCATGTTAGCAGATAAATATTTTATGCTGTTTCAAAATTAATTTCTAATTCCACCATTCAAAAATAACCACACACACACTAACTGACAACTTGATAGCAGAAAAATGAAACACTGAAAATACCATGTATATACACATACACACATATATATATATATATATATAAAATATATGAACAAAATTTACATACAATTATCGCTTCAATATAGAACTTGGTGGAAAAAATCAATTTGATCAAGACATTTTCTTCAAATTTTTGATTGAAAAAGATTTGTGATCCGTAAAAATTCAGTGAAAAACCTCATGTAGTATAACTATCATTAATTCAATGCTAATACACACCTTGGAATTAACATACATGAAATATATGTACACAAAATAGTAAATGAGAGTAAAATATTCATGTATACACATAAGTTTTATCACATATTCATGAAAGAGAAGATTACATGAGGTAGATAAAGTAACATGGTGTATTTTAATTTCATTTCTACTTTTCACCTTTAGAAAAGGGTGAGGATTTAGAATCCATCAAGGGCTCATTCTTTATTTTCTGATCAACACGGTTTGCTCACTGTTGGGGGGCAATCGTCTTGAGCAGAATTTGCAATAAAAAGCAACTAATCAATCAAGACAAAGGTAAAAAGCAACCATAAAATCAAGAATAATATTCTTCATCAAATAAAAATTAAATAAAAAATGTATCAAAATAACATGGTATATTTTTGACATAACAGTAGTCAGCAAAATGAAAATACAAATATCTCAAGAACAAAGTTATTTCATACAGAAATGACCAATTGTCAAGTGCCATATATGATCTTATATTATTGTAAGCTGAGCTCAGCATATTGCACACAGACATAAATATTACTCTCTTATTAAAAGTGTCATTATATACAATAATCCTTGCATGAAAATATAGAAACAATGCTTTAGTATATAAATTATATGAGGAGTGGTCAACCTTTTTGATCCAGCAGGCCATACAAAACATTTTTCATCTTTATCCAGGCCATACATTCACTTGATCATACTACAGAAAGTGAACTTAATTTCTATTTAGACAGAACATATGTTTTACAATTATTATATCATTGGTAAACTATAAAATTGTCTTGCTTAGAAAATTATATAAGATTTTAAATAAATGCCTAGGTTGGCCACAGGCGACAAAAAATGTTACCACGGACTAAATGTGGCTCATGGTCACCCATATGTAATGCAGATAGAAATTCACAACTCTTTAATAATCCAACTATCATAGAAAAGGTATAACTTGAATCAATGCTCCATTCCTTTATAGTTGTCATTGCAACAATCAGTCGGAAGAATTCATAGGAGAATTTCAAACAATGGTTAATCATAACAAATTAAAACGAGAAAATGATAATAAAAAGTACCAGAGTTAATTACTTGCAGATCACGAAGATTATCAACTCGAGTCTAGGCAGCAAAAAAAACCCAGGAGTGACACTTAAGGGTGATAGGCTTTGCAAGACCTGAACTGGTCACCCTAGAAGCAAGAATGACCGTTTATATAGAGAGTATGAGTAATGAATTAAGAGCATGCTGCGAGCTAGGCATCCTGTAGTATAAAAGACCTGGAAATCAATGCAGCTGCTGGGGGGGGGGGGCGGTTATCTCTAAGTCATTGTTGCCAGGCTTAGGGTAAAAACTTGTTGCTTAACATAATGTCATGTTGGAAAAGAAGAGATCGGATTTTATTACGAGAATCCAGTGGCAATAGGATTACGTGGAAAGTGATCTTTTCTAGGTTGAATATTTGAGACTGTCAACCAAAACTCTAAACATAGCATTCTTCAGTTTCTAAGCTAGTCTGGTTGGCTATGTATGCATATATCATGCATATAGGCGTTACCAAAATCTAGGCATTTATCCCTTATCATGTCAAAGAACTTTTTTTTAGAAAAATTCTCCCCCTATATAGGTTTTTAGTTTGGGGTTCAATTTGCAATGTAAATTTATGCTAAATTGATCCCTTAGTTTCTACATGGCAGCATTCTTTATAGCTCCCTTGAAAATTTGGGCATTTTTTGTGATTACAGCGCAACAAAAGGCAAGAGAAGTAACTTATTAAATGATCACCCTTTTTTAAAATTTTTTAATTGATCATCCCTCCAACAGAGTAAGTTACCAAAAGACATTGGTCACATGACAGTTTCTATTGAGTGACTCACCATACCTCTTCTTTAGAAAAAAATTTTTTGAATAAATGATTCAAAGAGGAGATATTTCAACAGGGTTTGGTTGATTGCCCAAAGCACAACGTTCCTCCTTTACCTGGATTTAAATTGGACAACATTCCGGGATTGAAGAGCACCATTTGTTCTACTATTCACTTATAGCTGAAGTGGATTCATGCTTTTTTAAAGACATTTGTGTGATTTGAATGTTAGCAGCCTAGGCTGAAACTTGAACCAGGGCTGCTGATTTTGTTTTCTTGGCTGGTAAACACTATGCCACCCCACACCTCCATTTCTAAAATTATTTCTTGTAGAAAAAAAATGTATTTATATAAATATAATTTTGAACATGAAGGCTGTTCAAGTGCAATGAAATGAAATATTTTACTATTAGCACAAAACAACTAACATATGTATTAAATTGATCCAAACGAGATAATTACTAAGATAAGAAAAACGACAAAATTTTAGTTTATGTATTTTATAGACAATTTGTAGTAAACTATAATTCTCCGTGTATAATCCGATATCATAGAAAATCCACAAACCCCAATTAAGCTTCAATTTTAAATGAAAGCTGCATTATTGTACACAAGTTATTCATGTGTGAGCTTGGTAATTCCATTGTAACAGTACAATGGAAATAACATCTTTTCTTGGGGTTTGAGTAAATAGGGATATATGTACAATAATAATTGTCAGTGGTGCACCTTGCTATAAGCAAAGAGTAGGGAAGTTGATGAGATAGATGACTGAATGAACAGATATTTATTTTAACATGAAAAAATCATGTACTTGCCTTGCGGTGAGTTAGTGTGTTACTTGTAAGTGTGTGCTGGTTGCATGTGTGTGTGGGGGGGCTTGTACATATTGAAAAAATTCATGATGCCTCAAAGAACTATTACAGTGTTTAAACAAACTGCAAGTTGAGTTTGCCAAGAAAAATGGCAATCGAGGCGGTGCTTATTGTTTTATTGACTTGATGGAAGCAATATGAGACTAGAAAAGCCACAACTTGAAATCCAAATGAGCCAACAGAAGCCATCAGGCTTTCTTTTCCCAGAATCGGATCAAAAGATTCCAGAATGGATAACTGACTGCTGTCTACTGGGCTTGGCCTTGAGTACTATCCAGATTCGTCTGAAAGCCAAACTGTTGGTTAAAGACTTGAAGATGCCTGAATTTAAAGCCTCTGCCAACTGGTGTTACTGTTCTATAACCTACCATGGTCTTCCACGACAGGTAAGACCAAAATCAACCAAAAACTTCCCACATAGAGAAGTGATAACTTGTCTTACCCTAAAACAAGAAAACTACCAAGTGGTAGTCAAAAAAATGTTCTGAAAGGTCCTTCTTGTCAATTAAAATTAATGTCATAAAAAGCCTACAAAAATTAAAGTTTAAGAAGGAATATCTATATGTATGGATTTTTTTTCATGAGGATAAGCTGACTTGGTTATAGAAACACAAAATCAATAATCAAAAATCTTTATTCTACGACTGGCACTCATTGGGAATGCTGACCAAATGCCATACCTTCATTTCCTCTGCGGACACCACAGTAAAATGAAAAGGTATTAATATGGTTTTAATCTACGCCGCTGGCTTTGAAAAAAAATTTGTTTCACTCTCATGTTGCCCTGTATGTCAGATGGGACAAAGTTACACCTTAAGTTGTCTTTAAGCAGAAAACTTTGCCCAAAAGCATGAGTTTCCCTACCGGTTTGCAAGAGTGTGTCCGAGAGAAAGGTTGGATGGACAATAAATTGACGAAAGACTGAGTTGATAGTGTCTAGGGGAAATGTGCTGGAGGTTTGACCATTGTCATCGCAATCCAGAGATCAATAAGCATCTTGAGACCAACCGCAAACCCAAACAGGGGAGGGAGGATGCATGGCGGCAAAAGTTTTATGAAGGCCGGTTGCATGTGTGCTCCTGACCCGTTAACCATAACCTGATGGATAAAGGACACTGGAGATAAATTTGACCAAGGAATTATTGTCAAGTCATTAAATGTTGTTGCATATCAAATTTACTTGATAGGATGACTTGTTTTGGACAATTGAAGAGAACAAAAGGATAGAAGTAGCAGCAGCTGAAAGAAGAATTTCAATGACTGATGAAGATGACCTTTATTTAGTTGATGAGGATATCATGGTATGCATTAAATGTAATTTAAAGGGAATGACAAATTCCTTCAATTCTTTTTCTTGCTCAAAAATTCAATTTTTTCCCTCTTAGCTTGATCTTGGGGTCACAGCGGCTATAACAACAAGTATTACAAAAAAGAGGTGGCAGTATTTTTCAGTACAATTCTCTACTAAACCCATTCCTCTCATAACTATGACAGCCATAAAGATTGCCTTATTTGAAACTGGCATAGGGCCAGTGTATTATTGTGCTGTCTGCTTTTCATTTTTGTCTTTTTGTGAAAAAAAAAAAATTAAGAGAAAAAGAATTGATTAATTAAGAAAAAAGAAGGAAATGTTAGCCAAACCTACATTTTTATAATTTCATTATTTTAATTACCTGAAAAAGATGTGATTAAATGAGTATTTTTATTTTGAATTACAGCTGCTACTACTACCATCTTGCAAGTATGTTTTCAGTTTTCTATATCAGTGGCGAACCTTCCTTCTCCATGCGTGGTAGAAGTAAAAAAAAAGGTTTGTCCAATTCCTTTCTGTTGTCTCTTTGATTGGATTATATATCTGATGAGGGCTGAAGAATGGATCTGCTGAAAGGTTGTATTGACAATATCAAAAAAGCTAAGAGAAGATTTGATTGTCTGAAGGAAACTTTTTGATAAAACCCCAGATAAATGGAATCATTACTACAAACAGCTTTGAAGAAATGAACAATCAAATCTAAAAAAAAAAAAAAGAAAATATGGAGAAACTGTTCGAACTCCACAGAAACACAGGTAGATATTTTGCCAAATGAATTACAGCCTCCAAAATATGCAAAACAAGAACTAAAAGTTGAATGAGGAGTCTACTATGAAGTTTAAATACCATTATTGACAGATCATGTAACCCCGCGTGGAAAATTTTCGCATAAAAAGCATCTTCCGAAAAAACATCTTTCAATCAAGTTTCAAGTAAATCTGACTCAAAACAGCTGAGAAAATCGATTTTTAAACAAAGTTAAAGTACCAGTATTGCCAGATCAGATGGCTCCGAGTATCTTATCAAGCGACACCTTTTTACCAAGTTTCAAGTAAATCTGATGTAAAACAGCTGAGAAAGAATATGAGGACAGACCTACCGACCAACAGAGCCTCGTATAAAGAGATGACAACACCTCTAAAAAGTTGCAATGTATTTATGTATGTATGTTTGTTTTCTTGTAACTCAAAAACCTCAACCAAGATGACAAAAAATATAACTAATTCAGCATATTTTAATCTACTTGCACCACACATTTTAGGTAAAAAAATTCCCTTTTCTAAAGGTTTGAGAGAGAGAGAGAGAGAGAGAGAGAGAGAGAGAGAGAGAGAGAGAGAAGGCAATCCTAGGGTGAAAATTTCAAATTTCAAATATAAATCAAGGGAAAGAACTACAGAAATTTCATTAAGAAAATTCCGAATTCTTTAGACTTTGTTCTTACGTCTTCAAATACCTGATATATATATATATATATATATATGTATATATATATATATGTATATATATATATATATATATATATATATATATATATATATATATATATATATATATATATACATACACACACATATGAACTATAGGGAGTGAAATTACATCGAAGTTAGGTATTTATCCGTAAATGTTTTTATTGATCATCTAGACATGTTTTAGGAGGTATTCTCATCAGTAGTGTGTGCTGTGTGTACCTTTAAAGGTTATCAATATAAATATATATATATATATATATATATATATATATACACATATACATATATATTTGAAAGAATATCAAATAATGGTATACAGATGGTTATATTCAAATTAAGAACACTAAAAAATGAAAAACATATTTTTAAAATGGGTACATAGATAATTTTACAAAAACGTTCCCATCATAGAATAATGAAACAGAATTGGGAGTCTATCAGTATACAATTTTATACTAGCTTTGTTTTTTTAAAAAAAGCACAGAGCTTTTTATTTACAAAGGCAACATTTAACTTTGAGTAAATAGATATTATTGAGAAATGGATTTATATTGAGAAACATATAGAACAGATATGAAGAGTAAATGAGAATTTGGAGATGAAACGGTTATTTAAGTCTTCGCATAGCTGGTGGCTGTTTAGCACAATGGTAAGAGTAATGCTATATTAAACTGGCTACCTATCAGTCACAGGTTTGATTCCTGCAGCAGCCCCATTATCTTAAATTTGTTTATTCTATTTACACTGTCAAGGCAGAATGATACATTCGATGTGTAAAAATGGCAGTTGATTTCAAAGAGTTTCAAAGTAATATAATGCATATATATATATATATATATATATATATATATATATATATATATGTATATATATATATATATATATATATATATATATATATATATGATTATCAAATGTGTAATATCATATAGAAACTCCTATATGAAATGAACACCCTTTATTATAAGGTGAATTACCATTTGGCCAAGACAACATAAACAAAATGAACAATTAAAGAAAATAGGGCTGCTGCGGGAATCGAACCAGAGATCAATTAGAGTGCCACTTCAACATAGCGTTGCTCTTACCATTGAGTTCAACAGCTGCCAGTTTCTATATAATAAAATACAATTTATATTCATTCTGTCAGATCATATATATCTATTTCGCAATAACATACATACTTATGATTTTTTCTAAAAGAAATAATATATACATTATTTTTTTCAAAAAGAACTAATATATAAAAACCATTTTTTTCTTAAAAGTATTCATTACCATATATATATATATATATATATATATATATATATATATATATAATTTTTTTTCTAAAACAAATAATATACATGCGTATAATTTAAAAAAAAAAATAATACATATCCATATGATTTTTTCTAAAAAGAAATTATATATATATATATATATATATATATATATATATATATATATAACATTTTTTGTAAGAAATATCTCAAACATTCAAATATATCCATGAATTGTTTTCATTGGGGATTAAGAAGTAGATGATAAAATAGGATACATTTGTTTATGTGAGAGAGTGCACGTACCATTTATTCTTCAAGAAGGATTACCACAAAAATCAAAGTCAAGTTGACCAGAAGAATGCCATAACATAAATAATCTCCAACTGTAACTGTGGGTGGTGAACAGGGTGCATCTCCTGAACTTGAAACGGATGGAAGAGTAATCAAAAGGCACCTCCAAATCAGAGGAAAAGACCAGCAGAGCTCTTGCCAAAAAGCACTCAAAGATAAGCAATCATAGTTCCCCCAATATCACCCCCTCTGCTTCTCCTCCATTCAAGATAAGTAAACTGTTCCTTAGGAACATCAAGAATCAATGTAAGTGATTTTTTTCAAGGATATTTTCACAGGTGTTGCCATTGCTACAGTTTATACAGGTTCAAGATACAAAAAAGTGTAGACCTATTACAGCATATGTTCAAATATCTACAGAAGCTATTTTTGATTCCAGCTAATTTGTTTTAACATAATATATAATGTTATATATGTACTAGCTGAAAACCCACGCTATAGCCTAGATTTCAAGTTAGATGTTTACTCTACATAGAAAATGATCAAGGTTCAGTTTTTATAACCTGATGGACACAAAGTAAGAGTTATACGTTCAGTGTAAAATTACCCTCTTTCTAAAAGATTGGTTTTTGAAAATTCCCCAACTAGTAGTAATCATAGAGGATTTGGTGGCCATAGCTTGTCATCCTCAAGTTATGTGATGATCGCAATATGAACAGACTTTTGGTGAATCATAGTAAGATTTTATAACTTCCTGTGTATAAGGATGTTTTCTTGCAAATATTTCTAATGTTTATACAAGTTCAATATACAAAAAGAGCAGACCTATGATATCTTATGTGCAGATATCAACAGAAGCCATTATTTTAATTCCAGAAAACTTGCTTCAATACAATGTCTAATATTGCTATCATATAAAGCATTAGCAAACTAAAAAGCACTCAGAGAGCACATATCTCTGCCAACGCCGTTGTCAAGAAAGTGATTATGCATGGATCTGCCCCCAAATTCAATCACTTCTTCTGTAGCCTATGGCCCATTCTTTCACAAAATTTCATAGAAATTAATACAGAACTTTAGGAGATATTATGTGGACAGACATCAACTTACTGATATTATGGTGTCTGGACGTAGGGAAGATAATTGTGCATGGATCAATCCAAAAATTATTTCTTCTCTAGCTGATTGTTCACTTTTCCACAAAATGTCATTAAAATTCGTTGAGAATATTTGGAGATATTGTGTGGACCAACATGAAATTTTGGTAAGATTATGTGATTTGGACATGTAACTATGATGTACGGGTGGTAATGGGGCATGGATCCGCCTCAAAATTTAATAATTTTTCCCATAACCTGTTGTCTACTCATCTGAAATTTTGGAAATATTGTGAGGGCAGTCATGAGCATATTCATGAATGTATTGGATAAAAATGAAAAAAATGGATAAATATCTCAATAAAAAAAAATATCAGGATTCACCCTGAAATTTTACCAATTTTTTTCTTACCCTATCACCAACCTTTATATGAAGCTTTATTGAAGTTCATTCAGTACTTTTGGAGATATTGTATAAACAGAAGAACAGACACGACCAAATACATATATGTACCTCTTTTCAACTTAGTTGACAGAGGTAAATTAAACATCAAGAGGTATGTTGATATAATCAAACTGTTACATCTTCAAAAGCAAGTCTATTCTTGTCTATAGTTTTGAGGAGGGTCATTAACATTTAAAGAGTGTCAATATGAATAACAAGAAGGAGTTAAAATAGTCCAAAAAAACTCTTTGAAAGTATATTTTTGTTTGATATTCTGTAGAACAGATAAGAGGGGACAGAGAGTGAAGATATATTTTTAAGTTTCTGTCACCAATTGACTTAAAAGTCATAGTATTAATCAGAAACCATCTACTTGAACAGTCACCAAAACCATCAACATAGATTTTTTTTCAGTTTTCAAGTCGGTTTGGCTGGTTATGTATGTATGTATGTATGTATGCGTCATGCATACAAGCTGCACCAATGGAGCTAGAGGGCTGAAAATTTAAACATTTACCCCTTATGTCTAGAGAGAACATTTTTTTTTTCATACTTTGAAAATGCCCTTCAAAATAAGTTTTTAGCGAGGGGTTTCAATTTACAATGTGAGTTTATGCTAATTTTGCCCTTCAGTTTGTGTCTGGCAGTGTTTTTTTGAAAATTCAGACTATTTTTAATGATCACCGCCCAACAAAAGGCAAGAGAAGAAACTTATCTATCAAAGATCCCTCTTTTCAATTTTTTAATTGATCACTCTGATAAGGTATGCTGCCAAAAGATTTTGGTCATGTGACTGTGATCAATTGGAGAATCGGGAAATAGGGGGATTAATGAATGGATTAATTCTCTTGCCTTTTGTTAGGCAGTGATCATGAAAAAGTCTGAATTTTCATAAAGTAAGAAGTAACATTATCAGACACCGATTCAACGACCACTTCAGCATAAACTTACAATATAAATTGGAAACACCCATTAAGTTTTTAAAAACAAAAGAACTAGTGACAGGAACAAAACATGGTTATACATATTAGTATATACCAAATAATAGGGCAGATAAGGTGACTTGAAATAAGGCTACATTACAATTCTCACAGTACTACTACACAATGTGAACTGGCAATAAGACCATTCCCCCGTGCAAGCAAAGGAAGTGGTCAAGAATTTTGTACAAAATCTATGAAGTTTAATGCTGTTCTTAAAAGTGTCATTTCCTCATTTTGTAGCATTGTGCAAGACGACCATGAAATGTTTCTTTATGAAGAAAATGAAAGTACGGCAGAACATTCAGCTAATTAAAACTAATACTTTTGTGCCTGAATTTTTCAGATAAGGGATCGTCATTATGGAACATTGAGTTCAGGAGATGAATCACTATGAGGACAACAGTCAGAAATAACTTTACATAATGATCCTTTTATATTTGAGAGCCTCCATGGGTCAACGCAGACTCTGTTTTTGCTCTAAAGAGTGTAGAGAGAGAAGGAACTAAAAAAAACAAACTGACTTTGAGTACATCATAGACCAATTATCATCAGTGAATGCAAGGAAAGTGTGAAATTGTAATTTTTATATAATGCCATGATTTGTTAATTGAAAGATTAACAAGCTTGACTTGTATTTTTGAGCTGATATTATGGTAAAGTTATCTTGAAGATGGGTGTCACCATGTCATTTGTTCGGACCGTGGAACAAATTCAGTGCTTGTCTGAGGTGCCATTTTCCATAGCTACGCCCCTGGGGGTTGTTTTACACTCCTAAATCTAATATATGAATAATGTCATGGCTAACTTGGTAAAAGCACATATGTGGTAACTAATCTAATCAAGGAATAGAATTAATTTTAAATATTAATGTTGTTGATGACCAACTCTGATTTCACACCAAAAGATCACACATACACGAAAAGACCAAAAATTGACATGAAGAACTCCGACAACTAGATGGAGACAGAGAGAAAGGGAGAATAATGGTACAAAAGATAGGTGATGCCCAAGCAGGGTTGGCTTTGCCCCACCCAGTGTCAAGGCAATGAATAAATAATCAAAAATCTCACAAGTGTAAAGGTCCCCAGCAGAAAACATTTGAAATAGGAGGAATATAGCAATAGAGTGACTATGTCTGACAATGTCACTTGGCTTCTGGCTCCTACCTCTCTAAGTCTACCGCTGAAAAATAACAGGGAAAATTTTGCTTGTTTCTTTTTTTCCATCATTTTTTTGTTATTCCGACTGCAAGTTTGCACAATTTGTCAATATAGGACACCTAGTTTATACTTACTAATAGATTTTGATAACTGAGTCACTTTATCAATTTTTCATTCATTTTTGTCTCTCCAAAAGTTTGAGCAGATGAAGCATTAACGCCAATGAACTGTTGATAACAATGTAATCAACATTTTGATACAATGCCCCAAACTAAAATCCATGTCAATTTTACTGAAATAATCTTTGGGCTAAATAAGAAGAGAGATTGGAGAGCATTTTCATCTAAAATTTATTTGGTAAACAATAACTCATACGTGATAGTGGTCGAAAACTTATGTTCACTACACTCGAGGTGAAGTGGTATAAACATGATACCTCACATTCGAATATCTTTTTAATAACAAAGTTATCCAAATGAGAAAAATAAGACAATGATATCAGACAAACATAATGAATGAGAGTCCCCCCCTGGGGGGGGGTCTGTTGGTGACAATGTTAATTTGAGAGAATATACCCACTGTAAGGATCATCATGCTTGTTAAATTTTAAATGATATCTATTTGTGATATCATTATTGTGAAGAAAGATTTGTCATAAGAAAATGCGTTTACTTACCTTTATCAGATTTTGTAAGTGTTTGTCTGTGCAGCTGATTGGCCTTCACAGGTGTTTGGTTTGTGGAAGTACCCATGGCACTCTGATTCGATTTACTACTGACTACAGAATTTATGGAGACCGTGCTACTCCCGATGCCCTCGGACATTTCTTGTAAGACATTTTCTACATCAGATTTTTTATGATTTGTCTGTCGTTGCTTAGTTGCTGAACTTGCTGTAGCCGAAAAGAGTTTGCTCTTTACTTTACTGTAGTCTGGAAGTGGGATGTGGGTCACCTTTTTTGGTGGTACCTCTTTTGCAGGTTTCTTTTCAATAGCAGGTGTGGCAGGCTTCTGACTGAGGTACGACTCCAGTTTGCTTTTTACTTCAGCCTTTGGTTTCAGTTTTACATTTTCTTTATTGGTTTCAATTTTATTCATAATTGAATCCCATTTACTTTTGGGTTTTTCCCTCTTAATCACTTTTGGAACAACCTTTTCTTGCTTGGATTTTGTCTCTGACAAAAAGTTTTTGGATTTTTCTTGCTCTGTTTTGCGATCGGTAGACTTGCTTCTTGCTCTCCCCGTGTCAGTTGAACTAGAAACAGCTTTCTCTTTGTTTGTGGCATTCTTCTTCGATTTTGTAGCAGGACCATCTTTGGGTGACTCCCCTTGTTTTTTCTGCTGACTATCTTTCTCGTGTGAAGAAGAATCCCTCTCTTGTTTGGAGATATCTGCTGTTTTATTATCATTTACCTGATCTATCTTTGAGGAACCACCATTATCATCTTGACCCTCCTGTTTTTCCTGAAACAAAAAAATATTGAGAAATAATGGTAATGATGTGCCCAGAAATTTTTCTTCATCATATTGTATGCATCATACAAGAAAAAGGTTTTGATCAAATTACATGACAAAAATTCTATAAGTGAACATGATAGTGTCTAAGTTTAGCAGCAATTCGATATAAAACAGGAAGAGACTATTCAAGAACTGTGTATATGCAATTTTTGACAGCACTTGGCAGTATTCGTCAACATTTGTTTCTGTGATAGAAATATTAATGATATCAAAAAAAAAAGTTTGTTTCCAATTGATATAATAAGTGGATTCCTGTTAAAACATCCGAAACAAAAATAAATAATCATCGCTTGAAAATTGAAAGGAAAAACATGTATCTGAAATACAAATATACCTCATAAGCAAAAGAGAGAGAAAAACAAAAGCAAAATATATATATATATATATATATATATATATATATATATATATATTTATATATATATACATATCTATTTATTTATATACACACACATACATTCACCATGTAATAAGTAATAACAAGAAATCATTTCAAATAGCATTTCAAAATAATATAACGCATTTTATAATTATTCCTGTCAGATAACATATCCATTTCTTAATTATATATCTGAAGTGTATACATTCATTATAAACACTGTTTTGTCTGCTTTCCTTTTTTTTCTTTCTTGCATTCTATTTTTCATCTCTAGAATTGATTTTTAGAAAAGGAATAATTTCTTTTTCTTTCTCTCTCTAATTATACCCCGTCATCAAGATAACAGTTTCCTTTCTTTCTTTCCTTGCTATAAACACTGTCTATCTCATAAACCACTCTCTCATTGGGTCACTTAATTCCTTACAAATGCTGTTAACCAATTCAAATCTGGTCTTAACATGAAACTTCCCCCATCCTTGGAACTACTGTCTTACGTAGTAGTAAAAAATTGCTCAGATCATAAAGATAAAATATAGATAATACATACTATAAAGCATAATTTGTGGCTGTTTTTTTTTAGTGGTAGGATTATGGAATGGATTACTGGAAAATGTAGTACTATCAACAAATGTAAATGAGTTTAAAGAAAATTATGGAGTTTACTACACTACTGCTAACACTAATATTTAATGACGTAGATACTATGTAAATATGATTATTTCTTGTGTTTTTATATACACATTGTATGCTTTTCTTTCACGCTATAAATAAATGTTGAGATGTTCTATAAAGAACAAAACAAAGGACAATGACATTGCTGCAAACTGTTGTTTAACTTATACAAGTGTCTATCAGTTTATAGGATAAAAGATATTCAACACTTTCAGCACCAACATTTTTTTGCTGAGGTATGTAGACCTAGAATAGGATTCCCCAGAGACTAAATAACATAGCTAGAAAGCAGGTATTAGTCACAGCAAGGTACAGAGTTCAAAATGAAAACATGGCACGTATTTAAAAAAGGGGGACGTTAATTAACATTGTTTGGCGCTTAACAGGTAAAGTAACAAATACGTGAAAGATTCAAAATTCTTAAAACAGCCTATAAATTGACATGTTTATTGGTGAATAAAACTGAAAATCATGAATGATGTGGCAATTTTATATCTTCACGCTTGAAGCTTATCATCAGCAGTGTGTAATCCGTTTAACAGAATTATCTATGCTATATACTGAATACTGTGAAAAATCTGTTCTGTTTAAATAAAAATAAAAGACAATTTAAAAAAATTTTCAGCATTAGCTTTTTTAAAAACATATCTACTTTTTTTATTCCTCTATCTTCTGCTATATTTCTGGCAACTTCATAATTTCATTTACTAAAATATTTCATCTTTAAGGGCAAAGAATTGTTCTAGGTACCTTTAGCAGTTTTCTGAGGAATTAAATTTTTTTTTATTAAGAGAATTCTTTAAAAACTGGAATAAATGGTAACCCAAAAGAAACAATTTCTAGTAAATACTACAGATGAATGAGAAGTTCTCAGCCAAACTTCAGCAATTTTTGCCTGGTCATTTGATGGAGCCTAGGGTCAACGTAACAAAACACTATGCATGGTTTGTCATTGTGGTCGTGTGAAATACTGAATAATGGAAAATTGTTTGCAGGCCTGATAAGCGCTGTATCCCAATATTTACATGAGGGCAGTCTAAAATACGTTTGCAGGCAGGTTCTGTCCCGCGAACCATGAATTGCCTACCCTTGATATGAAATAACTTTATTTAAATTAGTGTCCATTTTTAATACAGTTAATCACTATGTTTTCCCAATATTTACTAAATGTTTCGCCAATTATTTTGAGAATCCAGCTTTTACAGATATCAGGTTGGAAAATAATTCAAGAAAGATTCCCAAATGATACACTTACATGGGGAATATTAGAAACCGTTAACCAAAACAGACAAAAGAACAATTTATTTCTAGTCATAATAAGGAGTAAAAGACTAATTTTTCAGGTCTTTTTTAAATTTTTTTAGAGATCACTGCCTAATAAAAGTAACTTATTCATTGATCACCCCCAACAAAGCATGCAGCCAAATGGTATTGATCACGTGACGGTTGCCGTTGAGTAACTAACCAGACCTGTTGGACATACTAATTCAAAATATTGAAAATGAATTAACCAAGGTAGCTAAGTGGTCACCAGAGTGTTCTGCGGTTATCTCCCCTACTTTTGATGAATAACTTGTAGATGACTACATTTTATGCTGCAATGAATGAAGAAATTGGCAATAAGACCTAAGAAAAAAAAATGTATTAACTCTTATTTCACAAATAAGTACCTGAAAACTGGTAAATAAACTTGATCATTACATAAAATTTTTAATGTAGATTAATTTATACATAAAAAAATTCAATGAAAAGGAAAATTAAGAAATCTGTTAACTGACTGTCTCATATGTGTATTCGACTATAGAAACTGGTTATTTCACACAATTTAAAACAAAATTAAAATTAGTCACTTAATGGACAGTGACACGTGACCAACGTTTTTTGACAGTACGCCATGCTGGGGGTGGGGTGATCAATTACAGAAGTGGGAAAGGGGGCGATCAATGAATGAGTTATTTTTATCTCTTGTTGGGTTGTGATCACTTAAAAAAAAACTCTTAACTAAAAAAACAAAACAAAACAAAAAAAACAAAACAAGCGTGAATGTTGATGGAAAGAGCCCAAAGGATCAATGCAGCAAAAACTTACATTGCAAATTTACCCCAACCCTTAAAAACTTATTTTAGTGGGGAATTTAAAAAGGGAAAAAAAATTTTTTTCACTAGACATAACATGGAGTAAATATTTAAATTTTCAGCCCTAGATGCATGCTGTACACACACACATAGATAGACAGCCAACCAACCAACAAGACCAACTTAAAAACTGAAGAAACTAATGTTGACAGTCTCTGATAACTGGATACCTCATAAGTTAAAGAAAAATATATTTTCAAAATTGAAAAATTAACCAAGACCTTGATTTAAATCGTTCTAGATATTAAAAGAGCTCCTTGCAGGGTTGGATTAAAGCAACTGGGGGCCCTGGGCTAGAGACAGGGTTTCTCAAAGTAGGGGTCAGGATAACACCTTCTAAGGATCATGCAATGATAAATATACCTTGCAGAAATATTTGAAAGTATTTCTTAATGAATAGTTAGGTTACTTTTTATTATAAAAATATACTTTTCTTGGTATCTATTATGAAAATGGCTCAAAGGTACAATAAAAGCAGCCAATCGTACACTAGACTCTCTCTGGATAGTGGATGGGAGTTTGATTCTCAAGGGTTTATTATTATTTATTATTATTTCGAATTATGCTGTTTAATTGTTGCCGTAGGATTATGGTCTGAGTCAAAGTTATGATGAAGAGAAACTAAGTATCGAGATGGAGAAAAAAACTATTAATCAATAATGATATTAGGTTTTTAGTTTTAGATCTTTCAAATGATAACTTGCCAAGTTATTGATGTCTTGAGTTTGGAAGGTGCTAAGTTAGAAGTTTGAGATGAAACATTATTACAACTAATTCAAATTTAATAAAATAATTAAAAAAGTGACTGCAAGGAGGTTTGAAACTTAATCAGGAATCAACAAAGCATTACATAAGACTAATGTTAACTATTCCAGGCTGGGTTGCCGGATTTTGACAAAAGGGGAGATAATTTGAACTTTAAAAATCCCAGAGACTCACTCAACACAGGCGATGGAATAAGGTCAGATTTAGAAATTGAGCGAGTCTGGAGATAAAGATTCAATATCGGCCTTTTGAAGCCGCCCTCTGTAATGTATAATATTTTTCACCAATACTTAGCTTTTTCAATTAGGGAAAAGCAATCCAATAAACTTCAGTAGTTTTTAAAGTATTAAAGTTTAAGTATTGGCATGTGCCATTTTTTTTTTTAGAGTATGTAACTTGAAACTTTACGGCTAAGTTTAGGTCAAGAGTTGATATTTTCTCTTCATTTTATAAGTGTTCATAATCATAAATATGTATTCAGACACACTTTAAGTCAGAAATAAGTACATTGGTTTTTGAAAAAAAAAAAATTATGCATAAATTTTTAAAATTTTTGTGAGTGATGAAACCCTGAGGCTGAAAAGATTGTATTGAATCAAATAGTTTGTAAAAAGTGTGCAAATTTAGCTTTCCTCTTCTGGAAGATTAGTGCTATACAATCTTCTAACCCCCACCCCGAATTATATATATATATATATATATATATATATATATATATATGATAGTAAAATGTGGATTTGCTACACAAACTAGCTCATGTTTCTGCTCTCTCCAGGCTTTATATTATTGATATATCATTATATTATATATATATATATATATATATATATATATATATACACACTCACACTATGTTTTTATAAGCATACATACCAATGATATACATACATTTGTATATATATATAAATATATATATACACACACTATGTTTTTATAAACATACATACCAATGATATACATACATTTGTATATATATATATATATATATATATATATTTATATATATTTATATATATATATATATATATATATTTATATATATATACACACACACACACACTATGTTTTTATAAGTATACATACCAATGATATACATACATTTGTATATATATATATATGTGAACATAAATATCTGACATATATATAACTGTTTTTTTCTTAACATATATATCTATGATAAAGTTAGATTTATACATTAGACACACCAAGAGATTCACAACAGAAACTAATAAGGTAGAACACTTATTACAATGTACCGTAATGAAAATTATGAGGTGGCTAGAAAATTTGTTCTTACCGTAGATCTTAACAACCTCATCATACACAGTTTTTCTTTCCTCACTAAGACAAGGACTTTTACCTTTTCAATTAAAGGAAGCACTTTACATCTCTCTCACATATCTGAATAGCAAGCATCGCTAAATCATGGGACAATAATTAAGTAAAACTTATGAATTGTTTATACCTGGGGTTGACAGCAGGTAACTGAAAATGTAAATAATCTTCAGTTTTTGTTATAAATAGCAGCTGTTTATAATCAATGTCACAAAATGTTTTAGCATTTCTCGCATATACATCTTTAAAATAAAATAAGAATCAACAAAAAATCTATCATATTTCAGAAATGTAAATTTCAACTGTACTAATTTGTTCAAAGTTAAAGAAATAGGATGCACTAAAGTTATGCTTGAATGTATGTGAAAATGAATAAATTCAACTATTGACCCAGGAAAATTTCTCAGTGTAAGTTATATAATACATAAATCTATATTGCTCTCAAGCAATCATGTGACAAAAATACAAAAAGTATATGTAATTATTCATAAGCTTAGGAATTACGTTCATAATTTTAATAGGCATCAATTGAAGTTTCTGGTCAGTTAAAATAAATGTCTGTATAAATAGACAAAATTCACACATTATAATGAAATCTAAAAAATATCTTTTGTTAAGCCAGTTATTAACATCTACATATCTACCTACCTATCAACCTGTATTTATAGATAGCAGTGTCAGTGCAAAGTCAGACTGTGCCCTAAATTTTTTCTATTCTTAAAAGATTTTTAGGGTTCTTCAGATATGTTGTGCCCCCTTCCCAGTTGTGGGTTGCTGGTTCAAAGCACCACCTTTGAGTATATATATATATATATATATATATATATATATATATATATATATATATATATTTATATATATGTGTGTGTGTGTGAGTGAGTGTGTGTGTGTGTGTGTGTGTGTGTGTGTGTGTGTGTGTGTAGAGAGAGAGTGTGTGACACAGACTGTATTTAAACAAATTTTTACAAACATGTTTTATTAAATACAACAGACAAGGTTTGTTGATTTAATTTCTTAGCTAACTTTTTCTATTGGTAAATAAACAGAATAGAAATTGTATAAAAACTTTCTAAAGTTAACAATAAGCATTATTTCCAGTACTTTAGACCATTGTTGGTCATTATCAAGAATAAATAAGTTGTGTTGAAGTTCAAAATTGGGCAATTGTTGGTTGTGTTGCTTGAATTAATTTTTGATTTAATAACTATACATTACATTGTGTGCCAATTTTTGTGTGATTGTGTAATTTCTGCAAAGGAATGTTTAAGGCATTTCAGAATACCAGCTCTGAGATTGAAGGCACTCAACCACAACTCTCTCATATAGATTACATGCCACCTTTCTGACCAGAGTACTATATGCCAACATATTACATAGAATTACAACATCCCTACCAATACCTGCCAACTCCTAGTGGATAACACTAAAATTCTTTGCAACGCTAATTGTAAAAAAAAGTTAAAAATTATGGAGGATATTCTTATATGTATGAACTTTGAAAAAGTTTTTAGACAATTCCAATCCTGTTTTGAAACAATATATTTGCCAACAGGAAAAGCTAACCAAAAAATTAGATAGACAAACCTGCGATATTTGATATACAAATATACATATACAACGGTGTCTCTCTTAATGAGAATAATCCATTCTGTAGAATGTCTCATTAGATGAAAATTTGTCCAGTGAAAAATTAAACCTATGGGATTTTGGTAATTTGTTTCAAATAGAAATATCAAACCTCTAAAACTTCAATAACAATCTTGTAAATAATACATAATGTACTAATTACTTTCTAAATAATAAATTCAAATAAACATGTAAATAATGTAACGAATGAAAAATCTTATCATAATTCATTGAGTGTCCGTCTGTCCATCCATTTGTCTGTCCGTCTGAAAATAAGTGCCTAGATACTAGATATAGATCTAGATAATTATGAACGAAATCTAGATAGTTCTGGATAATTTAATGAAATAGTTTTCATTTCTCACTAACTGAAAATATTTTACTAAAAGATTTTCTCTTTAGCAACTGGGACCTTTTGCTAAGTGAAATTTCCTTTGCTAGGAGAGGCACCAATATATATATATATATATATATATATATATATATATATATATATTCTATCAGGTTCTTTTTAATGGCTGTTGTTGGACCCAAGTAAGTGTAAGACATCGTGGGTGATGGGACTTACCCTGCCATGCTGGCCCATGACACGTTGGCGGTGGGGAAGAAATGGATACATGCCTTTCTCAAGGGCATTAGAACAAAGTGAATTCAAATTGTTTCAGTCAGAGTGTGAACTTTGGCTCACTGATCCCAGCTATTAACTGCTTGGCCACATGCACCTCCAATAACTTCAATACAGAGAATATTCATTTTTTTGGTCAAGTCAGACAACTTTTCAACTCATTAACTTTACCTCCTTTGTTTTACAGAACAGAATTCTAAAATGCTTTCATGATGATACTACATTTATTTATGAATCAGATATTTACGTAATCTATATATATATATAAGTCAGAGGTGTCACACCATCTGTGTCTGGCTATAGAAATCACCTAAACATGGGTGCAGCCCAACTAAATTTGGCATGCAGACTTAATGTACCTAAGGGAAGGTTTTTGAGAAATAAGTTTTGAGAAAACCATTGGTAAAATGTTGTAGAGGGAGTTCTATTTACAATGAAACTATAATGCAAAACTAAACCTTTATGATTTGTTCAATATACATATATGCATACAGATACATATCTTATTTTATATGTTTATATGAATTATAAATTGTGTTTTTATTATATCGAGACTTATCTGAAATGATCTATCATTACACAGTTAATGTATCGCTCAACCTATACACCTGTTAGATCACATACATTCATTTCTCGATACTTATGTCTATTCTTTAAGTAGGCCAAAAATGAAGGGAAACATTTCTCATTTTTAGAGGTCATAGTGAACGGAAAATCTTTCCTTTTTAAAGAGTCAAAAGAGAAGGGAGACTTTTTCCCCACTTCAAGGAGTCAAAAATGAAGGGAGACTCTTCCCCCTTTGAGGTGTCAAAAGTGAAGAAAAAATTTTCCCCCACTTTAAGGAGTCAAGAGTGAAGGGAAACTTTTTTTATGTGTCTGAAAGCTTTAGACTTTTTTCTTTTTTTACTGCTTAAATTTTTAACCTGGCATAGATAGGAACTTCAGCTGGTCTGTAATATTATGAGATACGACTCAAATATATAATGACATAGCAAATACTAAAAGCATATGTAGAAAGCAAGCAGGTACTAACATTTTGGTACTCAGCACATGATCACATTATATATATCAAGTATAAATTCAAAAAGTGATAATCCAATATTTATCTTGCTTTTGCAAGAAAACTTGCACAAAATATTAACTTCAGAGGCATACCCCCCCCCCATCTAATGATTTATAATGGTCTACACTTAGTATGAATTAATCTTGGTGCAATAGGGTGAATGCCCTCCACAGGGCTATGAATGCATAAGTACAGTTAGTGACATTGGTATGTAAAAGTGGAGTTAGTTGATAACTATCAACTTTCTTTTTTGCCCTCTCCCTCTTTACAGTGTCTGTCAAACTTATAGTATTTGTAGTAGCCATCAGCTCAGACTGTTGCTCTAAACGTATGATAACAGTCTGCAAAGGGACAAGTCATTGACCAGTTATTAATAGTGAGATAGAAAAGGAAGCTTAAATGGAATCAAGAATTATAAAAATATTTTGTTTCGGCTTTGTTAGAAGTTTTGGATTGCAGACAAAATATTCTTCAAAATTTTTTCACAAGAAAACCTTGCCTCACTGCTCATTACAGAAACTCGTCGATCGATAAATTTTCCGTATTTTGAGATAAAACTTGCTTTAGCAAGCAAGCTTCAGTGCTCAACCATATTTTGTGCATTGAAGATTTTTTAAAAGGATTTTCATAGCACAGAAATTAATGCAAAATCATTAACAGAATTAAAGTACAATAATTTATCTTCAATTAAAATTTTCAACCATTGGATGAAGTATTGTACCATTATTTTGAATTTTGACCAGTTTTCATCTTCATTTTGTGGCATTTTATCAAAACTTTGACTGACCGTAATCCAATAGCAATGATTAAACAATGCAAGAGGAAATAAAGAGTAAAATCACTGTGAGAATCGAACTCACAGCTTCTAGCCTTTATTCCTTATTATGCCGTTTAATCGTTGCCATAGGATTATGATACAAAGTTAAAGTTGTGATAAAAAGCAACTAAAAACTAAAATTAAGTTAAATGTTAGTCAAAATAAATAAGAATAAAACTACTATATAATTCATACTAACAAACTTCAGAGATGATGATAAAATTTAGAAATGTATGTTGATAATACTAAATTCATCGGAACACCAAGTTGAATTGTTTGAGAAGTAATGGGGACCATAATTATAGTATAACTAGATATATAACTGAATCTCAATAAAATCTAAGTGTTATAATTATATACACAAGACTGTACACGCAGTTGGATAAATGAAGATGAAGAAAGTCATAGTTAGCAGAAAGGAGAAAAAGGAAGCACTGAATTCCAAAATTCCATATGTTTTTTGGTAATTCAAGCAATTAAGCTAATTGGCAAAATAGGATGTGCTAAGAGCCAACTGTTTAAGGGATTGAGGAAATCGGTTGGGGGGGGGTGCTTCCTATTTGACGGTTGAACAATTTTGAGGATGGGGTCAGTTTATCACTTGATGAAGTGTGATAAGTCTACAGCAGAAGAGGTAGAACTTGAAAGCCAAGGGGCACCCCCAACAGGGCGCCCTCAACCACTTCTCTTTACCCAATGTCATTTTAAGAGGCATGATATCTTGATGAAAATCTTTTTTCATATCCTGAAGGATCAAATGAACCTAGGTGAACTGAAGAAATCATTAGTACCATTACTACTGATTTTACCAGTACCATTGCTACTAAGACATTTGAAATATTCATTTTTAGTGAGAAAGAAAAGTATACAATTCGTGTATAAGAGCACACATCAAATAAGCATATTTATTCAATATCAAAGTCATTAAATATTAGCATTACTGTAATAAACACCATCATAATTCTTTGAAAACTATTTACATTTGATAATAGTACAACTGTTTAAAACAGTGGCTCTCAGATATATTTCGTCATGGAACCTTTATATGACTCTCCAAAAATCACAGAAACTGTACCTATATTTCAGGAACAAGCCTACCAACCTAATTTAAATGAATCAAAAATTGTTTTAAAGAGAGAATTTATTCATATTAAAATAAAACAACATAACTTATTATTGTGAAAATAGTGAACATCTATTTTAAATAAAATAATTTTTCATCAAATATTATTAGAAGACATCTTATCTCACAGAACCCCAGAATTTTTTCATGGTACCCACTTGGGGAAGGTTTTGGTAACAGTTTTTTCATTATCTATATTGATCTTCAATTAAGAAAATTTTAACATAGTATCCATGAAAGCGCATCATTTTTGTTAAATGTTGACTATGACAAATAAGAAAGGTTCATGAGATGTTTGTTTATCTTTATTATCAATTTTTTGCTAATGTTTACTTTCATCTTAATTACAGTCGCCTTTTCATTGCACTAAACACAGGCTGGGTCCCCTTCATCAGCGAGTAAATAAATTAACAGCACAGAATGGAATAAAGAATAAACTTCAGGTGAGAATTGAACTTATGTTGATTTATCTACTCACTGTTGAAGGGGACCCAGCCTGAGTTTAGTTGTGATTAAAAAGTAACAATTAAGACAAAAGTAAATAGTAGCAAAAACAGAAGAAAAAAAAATAATAATGATTTACAATGCTTCATCTAATAAAATGAAAATAATGTTTATATTCAAATGAGATGATCTGATTGGTTGATTTATCTTTCTATTATGACATCATCACACATTAAAACATAATGAGGATGAGCTTAGGCTTTAAAAAAAACTTGAAATTAGACAATTAAAAATGAATTACCTAATGAAATAATTTTAGGCTCCTTAGTGCTGATCCATATATGAATAACTCCGTCATTTCTGACAAGTTCATTTAGTACAAATATAAACATACATCGAGATTTTTTAGAACACTTTTCGAATTGATTGAGTAACCTTAAAACTTATTAACGATTCAAACCTTAATGCAATGATAAAATTAATTTGATAAAAAAATTGTGATAAAAATTATAATTTGTGCAAGTATATAAAAACAGGTCTGGTTAGTCACACAATAGAAACATCCACATCAACAATGTCTTTTAGCAACATGCTGTGTTGGGGTTGATCAATTAAAAAAATGGGAAAAAAAGGTAATCAATGAACAAGATATTACTCGAGCGTTTTGTTGGGCAGTGATCGCCAAAAAAAGTCTGAATTCCCAAAAAACAAGCATGAATGCTGCACGACACAAAATAGGGACCAATTTAGCAAAAAACTTACATTGCAAATTGAACCCCCACTAAAAACTTTTTTTTCTAGATATGATAAGGAGGAAAGGCTTAAATGTTCAAGTGAGATACATCCAGCCAACCAGACCAGTTTAAAAACAGAAGAAAACCAACGCTGATAGTTTCGGTAGATTATTTCTAATGCAAATTCTTAAATCATGAAATCTGCATTTTTGCAAGAACTTATGATTCAAAAGAGCAACCTGAGGAGTTAGAGCAAGTACTAAAAATAAAACTGTTACATGCTGAACTAACATTGCAATCTTGATCAACAGTATCATCAGTTTTACCATGAGGAATATTTAGTTTTATTTGTACTCAGACTAAAATAACCAAAAGGTATCATAATAAAAAATCAAGAGCAGTGGTTTCCTAACACATTTTGCCGTAGAACCTTTGTACGATTTTCCAAAAATGATAGAACACGCAACTATATTTCATGGACAACCCCACCACCCTAATTTTGATAGGAAACCAAAATTGTTATAGAAAGATAATATATTCATATAAAAAACAATAAATGAAATATTGAAATAAAAAACAACATGTAGCCTAAATTACTATTCGGAAAATGGTGAATATCATGTGAAAAATAAATTTTTTTCCCATTGAATATTATCAAAATACACCTATCGCCGAACCGACTTTGGAAAGCATTACAGAGATACTAAAAATGTTCTGATAAGTAGAATCAAAATACAATAGGACATGAGCAGTGTATAGAGATACAAATATTTTACTTACCACATCTTTATTGTCAGATTCTATCTTGACATCACTAGTTTTTGAAATCTCACTGAAAGAAAGAAAAATCAAATTAAATAAATGAGAATAAGCAAGTTTTAGTAAATATTTTGATGAGGAAGGGAAGTTATTCTATGCTATAACAAATATAATGAAGATATTAGAGAATATAAAAGGAAAAATTAACATTTATTGAAGAGTCTCATCATCATCAGTCTTTCAACATCCATCATTGGACATAGATCTTCTCTTCCATCGGATTCACCAAACCTTTCTATCATGGGCATTGCAGACCCAGTATTTTCTTAATTTGTCTAGTCCATCTCTCCGCCTCATATTCTGCTGATCTCATGTGATCTCTGGGGATCCATGTTGCAAGTCGTAACATCCATTGATTGTCTGCCATTCTCACAATATGACCAGCTCATTGCCATTTGAGTTTCCAACTGGTTTCTATGATGTCTTGGACTCCCGTTCTCTCTCTTAGCAGTAGAATTTAAAATAAGATAGAAAGTGGAACTTAAAAGCGGCACTTATCTGAACTGGACTGGGACCTCTTTTGGTTGAAGCCAGATTATTTCAACATTGGTAGTTTTGAAAGAATTAAACTATTTTGCTCTTTGTTGAAAAGTTTAGACTGGTCCATTCTTAAAAAAGGTTAAAAAAAATACCACAATGCACTAAAAAAAGGCTGTTAGCCTTCTTATGGCTATTTTTGATAGCCCCCAAATGGTTATGTTTTCCTAAGATGGCTTGAAAATAGCTAGAGATTTGGCTAAAATTGCTGAAAAATAGCTTTTAATGTTGAAATCTCATGCTGCCAAAACAGGAAATGAGCTAAATTTAGTGCAAAGATCACTAAATTGGAAACACTGCCCTTGATCCTTTCTCTCAAGTACAATCAATGATCCTTCATCATGTTTCTTCTCAATCTGGTTGGAGTGTTAAAATAACCTAAATCCTTCTGAAGCAGTTTCTTCCTTCTGATTTAATAGGTTATTCATTCAGCTACTTATGAATTAATGGTTTTTTTAGACGACTTCGTACCACATACTGAAAATTGCCTTTTACTTAAAAGGTAATAATTTTAGTTTTTCTTTGTTTACGTTTTTTTTATATATGAGGTATCAAAGTAAAAAAGTTTGTTTCCACTTTTAATATTTTGGGGGTGTTCGGCAGAAAAATACCTTTAAGGTAAGATCACACTCCTCTTACAGTGCATAAGTTTTTTTTTTTGTTGTACGTTATCTTCTTAAATAGTTCACTTTTCCTCCATTTCTTTCAAGAAAATCAATGATCTTTTCTTTCAATGACACCCACAGATAATTTTTTTACTTAAGAATGAAGAAATACATTTACCAAATTCCTCAGCAGACCACCACCTTCCAGAAATACTCTGGCATCAGTATCTCTATGACAACTGGCATACCAACTAAAAGGTGTATTTTCAGTCTCCTATGCTCTAACCTACATCTCTCACCTGTATTAAGTATCTCATTCAACCCTTTATTTATATATCTGTGTGGGTGGGAGCAAAAGGGGCTCTCATCATCATATCGGCTGTCACTCAAACATGACTGCCTTCAGACAATCATTTTATGCCTGAAATTCATACACACTGAGTGAAAAAGAGATCTACAAAAATCTAAACATTTTCTCTCCATTTTATACATAATTTATCATCGTTTGTTACATTTATTGGCTCCAAATTTGACTAGTTCCAAAATGTCACCTTTTCTTCTTACCCTGGTTGACATAGATAATTGTAATGAAAATAAAACTACTTATCAATCTATTTCGTCCAAAAAGAATGGGCTTAATGTAAGGAATGCTGTCTTGATTGTGTATTATACTCACTTGTTCACTCACTTGATTTTAAAAATGGTAAACAACTTTTGAGCACCATTTTTAAACATTGAGCAATCGAGTGTGAGGAAAATCCATAAATGAAAAACAAAAGTTGCTACTTGAATTATATTGTTATTGCTTTTAATAAATTAAATTGTTTCTATCTGCAGAAAGAATTAGTAAGAGATATTGTATACCTGATGATACCTAGTGTAATACAAAAAAAGTGATCTTCTGGAATGAGACAAATTTGGGTCCAATAAAAGTATTAAGCATCTGAAAATCTTTACCTTCAATACTTATGCACTGTATCTAAAGAAAAGGTTTAATGCATGCAGTTTCTGTCCCCCTCAATCTCCTCTTTTTCACATGCCATGTGTTTCAGGAGCAAGAATCCCCAGAAAATTGCATCCTTATGTTTTGCAAGGATATAGGGGACTGAAATTTGTTTATCAAGCCAACTGATAATAGAATGGAGATCAACTAAAATAGCACAGGGCCTTTAGGTTGTCTAATGCCATCAAAATATAGAACCAAAATGTCACCACGCGTTGCAGACTCATTGCCATGGGCGTCCGCTGCCACTTTCCTGAGGGAGGCAGAAGGAGGCAAAAGGCTGTATTTCCAGGGGCGGGTTGGTAGCGGTTATATTTAGAATATCTTAGTGGTAACCCTGTTACCAGCAATGATAATCTTTTTATACGTGAACATTCAGCTGGGGTTACCTGAAATTATAGTTCTGCACCATTATCCCTTATTGACTATAATGTTTCAACCTTCAAAGCCTCTCTTGCTTAGTGAGAGGGACTGAACCAGGGAGAGTCAAAGGCTTCATATGCCCCTTCCTACCAGGTATTCATATTTGTCTACAGGTAGAAAGTTTAAAAAATGAGAAAAGTAGTTCAATTTACTCATTATTTGCAACTTTCGTAGAAACAGAGGATACAAGATAATATTTAGCTGCATGGCTAAATAACATCTTGATGTGTTGAAAATGAAAAGTTAGATTAGGAATAGAACTTGAAATCATACAAAAAGATTGTATTCTTTTTCATGTCAATGAACTAAAATGTTGCCCATCATATGACAGTATTTTAATATTGGGAATATAATTATACATTTTGGATGATATAAAGTTTTATCTTTTCTGGTCATCCATATTTATCCGTCTCATAAAAGCTCTATAATGATATATAATAAATCATTACATAATAACAATAAAAAAACTGTTCCACCATTTTATTGACCCTTCTCTTCACATACAGAGGTATTAGAAAAAAAAGTCCAAAACATAAGTAGGCATTTTTTTTCTTTTTATACCCTTTCATTCAAACATATTTTGGGGTGATGAGTTCAAAATGAGGAAATTGTAATTGTTCTACACACTTTAGAATGAACGAAAAATATAGCGTGACCAATTTAAAATTATATAGCGACAGATACTGGAGTTTATATGTAGAGATAAGTATTAATTACTTGGAAACAAGAGGCTCTTTTATTAAGCTATAAAATTGAATTTTTTTATGCAACTAGGCAATTCTCCACCCACCCTGAGGAAATTCTAGTAGAAATCATACCTTCTACTTTATGTAAGTATAATTTCACCATTCATTTTATATTTACATGTAATAAAGTAAATCTATACACAATTGGATAAACATTCTTTCTATTGTGCATTGTTTGGTATCAAATTTGTGCAAGGAGGGAAAGATTTTCAAAATAAAACTTGAATTTCTTGTTTTCAAACACACATTCATTACACATCCTACCATTCAAATCTTAAAAGAAATAATCTATTGTCATGGGCATCCACTGCCACTTTTCCAGGGTGGGGCAGAAGCATATATTTCCGGTGGTGGGTAGCTGGGGGGGGGAGTTTATATGTTTGTGGCAATCCTGTTACACGATAGGCATTCCATCAGCAATTTGTTGTGTAAGCAAGTACGACCAACCGTCTCGATGGTGCAATCGTCCATTGAAAAAGGAATGACCTGACCTCAGGGTAACACAATGGAGCAAGCACCAGCGAATAATAAAGCGATCTTTTTAAACGGGAACATTAAGTTGGGGTTACACAAAACAATTATACTGCACCATTAACATCCATTGATTAAAAAGGTTTCAATCTTTAAACCCCTTCACCCTTGATGAGAAGGGTTGATCCAGAGGGATGCTAATGCCCCATTTGCCTCACCCTAGCAAATACCCATGTCTATCATATGACATCAGTTAGTAGAGGGGAAAGAAGTTAAAAAGAAAATTTGAAGGAAAACGGAATCAAACTGTTTGTAGAATCCCATGGCCTTTTCTTCTAGATATGTTTGCACATCTCTATTAGAGGCTTTTCAGTTGGTCAGTTAGATGATCTGTCCCAGTTAAAAAACGTCACATCATTAAAAAAACACCTATTCTGATCAATAGAAGACATATCAAGCATTTGTTTTTTAATAATATTGCTTGTTATTAATCGCTAAAACTGATCAGCCAATTCTTCCAGCTAACTTGATAGCTAAAAATGTTATATATACATACACACACACACACACACATATATTATATATATATATATATATATATATATATATATACTCATTTAAAGCCCACTTATCAAATAATATGGAACCTAACCAAGAGACAAATCCTCAAACTGAGAAGCATGCAGCGTGCGCACGAGAAAATCATGGAGAGATCCCAAGACAGCACTATATATCAGAAAGAAAACGGGGGGTCCAAGACATCATAGAATCTATTAGAAAACTCAAATGGCAATGGGCTAGTCATGTAGCGAGAATGAAAGATAACTAATGGACATCATGACTCACAACATGGATCCCCAGAGATCACATGTGAAACTGAGGCCGACAAAATACAAGATAGAAAGATGAACTACACAAATTCAGAAAATTCTGGCTCCGCGACGCCCATGATAGAGAAATGTGGCAGATCCTGAGGAAGGTCTATATCCAATTATGGACGTTAAAAGATTGATGATGCTGACGCTGATGATTAAGACTCCAGAACAAATTATTAATAAAAATTGTACTCTTAAATTTGATTTGAATTTGCTGATTGTTTTTTTTTTGATCAACAGAATTTCAGGTGAACCATTCTCCCTCTCTTTTTCCCGCTACTTCTACCATAACTAGTAATGATACTACTTCTTTGTTTTAAAATCCCTTCAAAATCGGATATCATTGACATGGATGTAAGATGGTGGACATATCATTGAACTTTCAGTTCTTGTTTCTAAATAGAAGAAATGTAAGAAATGTAAGACGTACATTCATATTCATTTTTCTCCAGGAATTTCCTGAATTTACAAACAAGCGAGAATCAGGTATTCGATACAGAAACCGTACTTGCCAATATATAAGATTGACGTCTAATTAAGAAAAAAAATAACCAATGCAAATATTACTCAGCATCCAATGCACTGGTATTATGGCTAGGGGGCTGTCTAACGAAGCTCAATATGGACTTATAAGGCTTTGATTAGTTGCAGTAAGTGTTTGTCATCCAAATACCCCTATAAACCATTCGTATTGTTAACCTGTCTATACAGTAGATTGTTATAGATATTTGAGTGGTATTTCTTTTGTCAAATTTTCTGTTTTACTGCAATTTCCAGTCATTCTATGATTGTCAAGCAGGGCCGGATTAAGGTTGCATGGGGCCTCCGGTTAAAGCGTATCCCTACCTACATCCGGCAGTGTTTGCGAGTAAGCAACATGGATTGGAAATTAAGAATGAGCTTTCAGCTAGATTTGATTAACCGAAATAAACAGGTCTGGTTGGTCACTCAATAGAAACAGCCATATGACCAATGATTTTCAGCAGTTGGAGGTGATCAATTAAAAAATCCGTAAAAAGAGTGATCAATGAATAAGTTTCTCCTCTTTTGCCTTTTGTTGGATCATCAAAAAGTCAGAATTTGACAGAAAAAAAAGCACGTACACAGCTGGGCACAAAATAGGGATCAATTTAGCATAAACGTTAATTGCAAATTAAACAACCCCCCAAAAAAAGTTATGGGGGAGGGACTAAAAAAACAAACAAACAAATATAACATTCTCACTATATATAATAAGGAATGAATATCTAAATTTTCAGCCCTGTAGTTCCGTTACCACAGTCTGTATGTATGATACTTGCATATCCAGCCAGTCAAACTAAAAAAATTAATTAACTTTTTTTAAAATTAATTCATTAAATAAAAATGCCCCCATGGGCATCTCCACAAACAATTTACATTGAATACATATTCAACATTGAAATATACATTAATTCAAATTATAAAAATATATGAAACTCGATGAAAAAGAAATTACAAACCAACCAGTACTGTAGAGTGTAAGTACACAGTGTACTAAATTTTACTTCATATTTTGTTTTCTAAATTATTTCAATATTCTTAGTTAATGAACTCTGTTAGAACGCTAATTCCCAATAGATTCAGAACTCTTAGATGTCAAATATACTTTCCCACATTTCAGTACTGAAGGGTGGGGTAGCTTATTGATCCAAAAAATCTTAAAATCCTGAAATAACCAATTGAAGAATATAAGTTAAAGGGTCTCTATAAAAATGGGATATGTATTGAGTACAAATGATTTCCTGATAGATTCATGTTTGCATAGGTATTGTATCATTAAACAGCTTTCATAGCAGGAAAGATTCTTCGGTTGTTCTGGAAATGTATTTCTTATTCTGGGATTAATTAATAAATGAACATGTCTGGTTAGTGACTCAATATAAACTATCACATAACCAATGCCTTTCGGCGGTGCTGGGGGTGATCAATCAAAAGAATTGGAAAAACAGTGAATGAATCAGTCACTCCTTTAATCTTTTGTTGGGCAGTGATCACTGAGAAAGGCTTCATTAAAAATTTTTAAAAATTGGACACAAACAAAAGGATCAAATCAGCATAAACTCACACTGTGAATCAAACCCATCCACTCAAAAACTTGGGGGGAGGGTATTTAAAAAAAAAAATGTTCTTCCTAGACACAAGGAATAAATGTTGAAATCCTTCTAGCTTCATTGGTATGGCCTGTATGTGTGATACATACACACATAGCCAGCAAGAGGAACTTGGAAACTGATAAAACCTATTTTGAGTGTTTCTTTGACAATTTTAGCTGATGGTTTCAAATAAGAACTTGCAAGAGTTTAAACCTCATGATTGTTGGAGTAAAAGTATGAAATTTAGTGGCTGGGTGGGGATACCCCTAAGTCGACACTGATTCATGCCTTTCTCATGCATTAATATAAAAGACAGAAAGGAAGTGCAATTGGTATAATGGTGAAATTGAATTGATGACCCAAGTTCAAACTGAGGCCAGAGCTGTTTGGGTTCACTTCACACTGACACCCTTGAGAAAGACATGAATCCATCTCCATCCCCCAGCTATGGGTAAAATAAGAAAGGAGATTGACTTCTCTAGCCTTGAAAAAGCAACCAGTGAAAAAGAAGAACAGCTTTGATTCCGAACCAGGGAGAGACGGTTTGATGCCCAATTCAACGCCCCTCTAACAACTCCTGCTGCTGAGCTGATACTAGATGTATCCCTCTAGATTACATTCAGTGAGGTCAAGAGGGGGGGGGATTCTGACGATTGGGTATCCAAGGATCTCCATACGCTTTGTCCAGGCTTGTGTCCTGAAGGGTACATTCTATTGTCTGTAGAGACAGAACGGAGGCCATTCATAAAAGACAGACAAGTTGAAAGTAGAAAGAGATCAGGATTTGAACAAGAACCATAAGTTAAATGATGTGTCCACCATCCTTATGTCCATATCTATGATTTCTGATTTCAAAGGGATTCTCAACAAGTAATAGCATTACCAGTTGTGGTAGTAGTAGCAGCAGCAGAAAGAGGAAAGTGAGGATGGTTCACCTAAAATCTAGCTATTAAAAAAAACAATTAGTAAGTTTAAATCAAAATAAGTGTATAATTTTTATTAATGATTTGTTCTGGAATCTTAGTGTATTGTATTTTCAATTTGGCTTTAAATGAGTATACATAACATTTTTAGCCACAAAGTTAGCTGGAAATTGAAGAGTTTAGCTGATCTTAGCCATTTTTGCAAACAGTTCAAGTTAATGATAACATGATACTTAGCAACATTATAGAAAACAAATGCTTGATACGTCATCTTTAGATCTGAATAGAAATTCTCCTTATGACATCATACATTCTCCTCTTTTCTCTTTCTGTTAAATGTAAATAGAACAGCCAGATCAGTGGTAAATTATGTTATTGAGATGTTTAAGACCTATCTAAAAACTCTGCTCTGGAATTAATCAGAAGAGATTTTTTAGGCTTTGAAAAAAAAACCCTGAGAAACAACATCAAAAAGCAACTAAATACATCAATAGTATCATTAGCATGAATCAGAAAAAATATATTGTTAAAACATCAAACAATATTAGGAGACAACTGAGAACTTGATAACTTTGATCTTCCGAAATATATAACCAAAAAACCAGTCAAGTTTCAATGTTAAGAATAAGTGAGAATCATACCACTTCCAAGGGGGTCTGGGGACATGCTTCTCTAGAAATAATTGAAATTTATGTATCCAAGATTGGCTAAAATAACATTTCAGATAATATCAGCTACCGGAATTAAGTGCTGTCTAGAAGTCAATTTAAAACATGCTTTCATTTTTTTTCTTTTTAAAGATTTTTATCAAAAATCTAAGCCAATTTGATAAATCTAAATAAATCTAACACTTTTTATAAAAAGTGTGAGAATCTAACAAAATGTGTGAGATTTGCAAGGCTTGAAATTAATATAGACAGCAATGATATGAATGAATGATAAATAGAAAAGGAGGATTGATTCATTGTAGCTAATGCATAGCCTAAGGGCAATATCTACGCAAGACAGATGATGTCTAAAAAATACCCACAAATAAAATGCCTTGAAACTAAAAATGTACAATGAATTCAACATAGAAAATTAACAGTTCAGAAACTTAGACATTATTTTCTGTGTGGTCTACATATTACAAAAATATCCACCTGATTTGATTGGAAGACCTTGAAGCCTCTTAATGATAACCTCAAACAAACAGCAACAATGAAAATAAGACAGTAAGTAATAATACCCACACGTAACAAATTCTGGTGACTAATTATATATTTTCGAAATTTGCCGATAAGTAAAGCAAATTTATGCAGGAGTTAGACTTGAAAACAGTACCTGAAGAATTTCTCTTCAAGAAATAAACTATATTAGTTCTCATTCAAGAACAATTGCTATCAGTCCATCAAGAACAGCAAAAAAGAAATTAGAATAACATTTAAAACTATAGTTAAATGAAAAACACAAAACAAAAAAAGATCTTCATTTATCAACAGTTTGGGAGGATTTTTTTAAAGGAAAATATGAATATTTTTCATAATAAAATGATGATTAAAGTAAGTACTACACCTTAGTTTAAAACAAGGAGTTCGACCAAACTTACCAAACGTTAGTTTCGACATTGATAGGCATTGCTTAATAAGAATGCACTTTAGTCGTTATGGATGTAGGTATTTATTTGCTTCCCCGTGAGGGTTGAATGTGACACAAGCCAGTTCCCTCGGCACTTCCCTTTTTGGGGGGGCCTCAGGTATCACGTCTACGACAGGTCAGATAAACATGTCTACCTTAAGCGATGTATCCACATAATAGAGTGAATGATGGCATTCTTTCTCTTCTTTTCATCTTCGATGGAGTCACAACATTTCAGCTGATTCATTTCTGCGGCCTTCTCCAGATGTAAAATGTAATATCCATACAGAGAGAGATAGAGTCTCTCCTTCCGGTTTTAATGCATGTCTAGAGCGACAGTTTACTTTAAAAATCACTACTTTTCCCTTAATGATTGAATTGTAGTTCCTACGTAAAAGTAAGAGAGAGAGGGAGAGAGAGAGACACAGACACACACAGAGAAAGAGAGAAAATGATGACACTCTCTTAGGGTGCCAATGAATATAGATTTTAAAACACTTAAGCAGCTTATGATCATGCCCCAATAATAACGCCCTCAAAGCATTTGTGTGATTTAATTAGAGCTTGCTGAGGGCATAACTGCAAAAAAATGTTAATCATGAAAGAAGCTTAAAAATATGTGGAGAGTATCTGTAGTATGCCAGTGGTAATTTTCAAATTTCCACTAAGTTTGAACTAGCAATTGCTATAAGCCTCAAACGTTGAACCTCAACTGAAAACAGAGAAGCCACAAAATCAAATGTCTAATCATTCAGCATTTTTTTCATTTACTTTAGTGAGATTTGTATATGTGTGTAAATATCCAATTGGACAAAAATAACTTCGCTATGATTTTTATTAGAGTATCGAAATTCAAAGTAGAGAAAAAATTTTATAGAAAAATTCAGTATCACAAACATCCAATTTAGAAACCAAAGTAAAAATTACTAGAACCTAGCAAGATCAGTTAGAAAATTTAATTATTTAGATAATGCTATTTAATAGATCTTTTATGATCTTATTAGATTTATCAAGTTCCTATAATGAAAAATCAAAAATCGAGTTTCTTCATCCAAGCCTGCAAAACATCCCCAAAACTAAAAAGCACTCAAAAAGCTCACATCTCTGCCAATATTGTACATTAAATTAACTTTAAAAAATCCCTGGGTTGGCAAAATTCAAATCAAAATCAAAATTCAATCATTTCTTTATCCTATGGCCCACACTTGCAAAAAATTAAATTGAAATTCATTGAGAACTTTCGGAGATTTTGTGACGACAGACATGAGTGAATACAGAAATATAGAGAAAAAAAAATAGAAGAAAAAATCTCTCAATTAGAAATTAATTCCAGGATCCGACCTAAATTTAATCACTTCTCCCATAGCAGATTGTCCACTTCAACAAAATCACATTGGGAATTTATAGAAAATTTTTTGAGATATTGTGTGGCTGAAGTGACTAATCACTTTTAAGTACAATGGTACCTCTCATAGCGAAGGACACTTATAACAAAATTTCACTTAGCGAGAGGTCCAAATTGCAAGAAAATCTCTAAGTGGAATATTTTCAGCAACCAAAAAAAAAAAAACAACAAAATTTCATAAAACTATCCAGAATCATCTATATTTAATTCATAATTAGCTACATTTATATCTAGTATCTAGGTGCTTATTTCTAGAGACAGACAATTGTTAAATTATAATAAGATTATTTATTTATTCAATATATTATTTTCATATTTTATTTATTCATTATTTAAAAAGGTTATTGTTAATGTTTTAGAGGTTCGATGTTTCTATTTGGAGCAAATTGCTGAAATTCCATTGGTTTAATTATTCACTTAACAAATTTTCATTTAACAAGATTTTTTGTGGAATGGATTGTCCTCATTAAGAGAAATACCACTGTACATTGATTTGGCTAATTCTGATATGAATGAACAGCTTCAAAATTTGACCATCATGTGCTTTTTGGTTTCTAGCAGTTAAATAGTAGCCAGCTTTAAATAACACTTCATATTAATTACTTGTAAAATCTCTAATAAAGTAAGTAAAAGGCACCCTTACGCTAACTCTCCCTGCTTAGGCTCCAAATATCACATTATTTGGCCTGTTTGCATTATGTGAAATAGACTTAGAGGTGACAAACTTCACCCTGCTCTATTTCATCAAAAACTGGGGGAAGAGATGAATTCATACCTTTTCCAAGGCTAATAATGTGAAGTGAACACAAACTGTCCCAGTGGGAGTTTGAGCTTAATTCACCAAATCCATTTCCTGAGCCTCTATTTCCTGAGCCACCCTGCACTCCTAAATCTCTAAAAGAAACAGCTAAAAAAATATTTTTGCATTGGTCCTCAACTGCTAAAAAGTGCTAAATCAAAAGAAGATAGCCAGAAAAAAATGCTCCAAATGGCCAAAACAGATGAAAAAATTGCTAAAAATGGTTAAAAACATGCCAAAATGTTGAGCCATGTCCAGATTTATTTAGCACTTTTTTGCACCGCCAAAACAAGGAACACGCTGAAATTAGTGCATAGAACGCTAAATTATCAACTGTGAATACTAAGTGTAAATAATCTTATTCTCAATATTTTTATTACTTTTATTAGACAATCAGAGAATTCAGGTACTTACACATTTACATAAAACAAAGATGTATGACAGAGAAAGAAAAGAATGAAATTAGTAAAAAAACATTCAAATTAATTTTTGTGGTCAAATAGGAAGAGAGAATTATTTTTTAAAATCTATGACTCCTTTTTACCGACATCTTAATTTTATTAGTCACCTTTCATGGCAACTTTTTGCTCAGGCTGATAACTCACTGGCAGCGAGCAAAGAGCATCAATCTGAATAAAAAGAATAAGCCTCAGGTAGGATTCAAACCCACGTGCCCTTGTCAAAGCAAAGCACCATAACGATAAGAAGCAATTAATAGAATTAAGATGAAGGCTAAAGAAGTCATAAAATTTTAGAAAAACTATGATTTATATTACTACATCTAATAAAAATGAAATTTAAAAAAAAAAGGGAGAGAGAAGTATGATCATTTAATAAAAAGTAATACGTTATTTGTGAGATGGGGTGAAAACAAAAAATACCTGTGGATAGGAGGAGCAACATAATCCTAGTGAATTTCCAAACTATTTTACAATTTACCTGTGAACTACTTGTACCTTGATGCCTGTCTGTATAACCTACTTATATACTTGAAGCTTTATATATTTGTCCAGCAGCCAACAGGTATTAAAAGAAACAATTTAGTTACCATTCCGGTAATGATGGGAAAATAAAATCTAAATAAGGGTGGGATATAGTGGGATATATAGTGGGATGTACATATGTATATATATGTATATATATACACACATAAACATAGAGTTTTGAAATTAGCACTTAATAGTTTTGTGAACTAGCAGCACTTCCTAAATTGATTTCTGATAACCATAAGATATAATCTTTAAAAATTCAAATCAAGGATCCCAGTGAAAAAATGATAATGTACAAAATAGGGTATATATTTAAATTCTTTTATTGATTTTTTTTATCAAAAAAATTCTCTTGATAATCATGGAAAACTATATATATGTTATCAAGAAATGGATATATTATAATGAAACTATACTTAAAATGATCTCAAATTATTACCCACTGAATGTATCATTTGGCCTAGACAATGTAAATAGAATAAACAATTAAAGAAAATGGGACTGCAGCAGGAATCAAATCTGCGGCTGATGAGGTAGCCTCTTGAACATAGCATTGCTCTTATCATTGAGCTAAACAGCCGCCAGTAATGCAAAGGCCAAAATAACTGTTTTCATACCAAATTCTTGTCTTGTTCACTCATGGTCTATATATGCTTTATCTGTTTCTTTCAATGGGATAATTATGTTATTCACTAATGGATAAATGATCCAACAGAATGATCAAAAATTGTATTATACTATATTGAAACTATATTTGAAGCGCTCTCCCATTATTACAAGGAGAATGCATCATTTGATCAAGACAACATACATATAGAAATTTGGAATTATGTAACTATAAATTATATTTAAAAAAAATAATTTGTCCGACATTTGAAGATTTCAGATATGTTAAACTTATGAGAATATTAACTTGAAAGCAACATCAAAATGAATCTATAGTAAGCTTGTTTTGAGATATTATCAGATCTGTTCTGGTTCAATAAAAATACAAATTGCAATTTTAACCTATAATCCTACACTTAATAAGTATGTATATCCTATACTATAATGTCATTTTTCACCCATCATGAGAATTAATAAAAAAAAACAATAAATGATTGTTCTTTGATGATAAAAAAGGAGAATATAGCACTGAAACGGAAAAAGTGGAAAAAATTCCTTTCTATCACAAGAATCGATAAAAGATAAAAAAGAACAAATGATGGCTGTTAACTGGGGCCAACAAAGTGAGTAATAGAGATGTTGGACATATCTAAAAAAAGAATATATACAATGATAACCAAAACCTTTGAATTCAAGTTTAAAATTTGTCAACAGCAGCATTCACAAGAGAGAAACAATCTTAACAATCAAAGTGTGTTTATATGTTCTAATTTGTGTAAATCCTTCTTTCCTTATTATAATGGAACTAGTGTAAGCATATGTAACAAAAACTATGTCACCATGATGAACACATGGGCATGAAACAGTGCTCTGTGTGTGTCTGTGTGTCTATGTGTTCGTTTGCTGTCTGATGCTTAAATAATTACAATGACAACAACTGCTACTAAAACCAAACATATTTTGTTTCGGCATCAATCAGGGATGGATTTTAGGTAGAGATGGGATTCAAGGGGTTTGAATCAGTTTGTGGTAACTGGTTATTAAAATTACAGAAGTTTGCAGAACGAGTTCTTGAATTTCTTGTCTACTCGCATGTTAGCACTACTATATTTAGCAAAAATTTATTTAAATACAAGCAAGTGGTGGCTATTCTGTTTTTATTGACTGCTAAGGATTCCAGCACGTGGAAAGTTTAAAATGAAAAAAAAATTTTTCAAGTCCTTATTTAAGACAAAGAAAACTAAATAATGCAGCCAATTTTAAAATCTATCACTGTTTCTGTTATTCTTTAAATTCTGAAACAATAAAGCAGAAGTATTGGGTAAAAAAACAATTTCTGGTCAATGACAGCAAACAATGATAACATAAATGAAACTTATATTTTGTTAAGCCTTCACTATAATTAGATTTTGGAGACATTGATGGATATGTATATCAGTAGTATGTTGATATGAAAGTTCGGTTCATTGATTACCAAAATGTTTTATGTAATTCATTTCATTCTTTTAGTTGTAACCATCTAAGCCAAAATATTTAATTGTTGGACCGAATACGTAGAGAAGACATAAAAGACAGAAGGGAGAGCATACACTCACAGATACTACATCCTGATCCTAGACAGAAGTGCTGGGGATCAACACTTTGATCAAACGCAGAGCACGCATACCCTAATCCTAAGCAAAAGTACCGATCCATGAGTAAATAATCCTATTATTTTTGACAGGCACTATGTTGGTTATTTACATATTTGGGAAGACATACTTAAGAAAGTAGACCCGCTTCTTACAAAATAGAAAAATTTTCACTAGTAATTTTTTGAAATATCAATTTGTCAATTTTAAAAAGGATAATTTTTTTAAAAGAATTTGGCAGGGGGCTCTGTAATGCTAAACAGGACTCTTACATTCCGGCATTTGTACAGATAATATAGCTTCGAAGTATTTGGTTATTTCCCTTTTGAAGGTCATTTTATCAAGTGCATTGGCTTGCCCTCTATTTCTATATACTATTATGCCTTATCTGTGCAACCAAATTTAGCATGCATACTCAATGGACCTAGGGGAAGGTTTTGAAGTGATAGCATTTTCAATGAAACCCATTTAAAATTGCTACCAAGATAAACAATTTGAAATCTATCTTATAAGCCACATGTCCTTTTGTCTATTACACTAGAAAAAAAAAAAAATTTGCCGAGAATTAACTATTAAATGCTAAAGGAGAGTAATCCCCCTTATTTATCTATTTGCAAATGCATAAAGAAATTTGGGTTCATTCAGGTAGAGGGCACAAATGTTCTTGACTTTGGAGGCCTTTATTTTGGAATATATAACCCAAACGATAGGAATGCGTAGATGTCATAATAAGAGGGGGAGATCAAACTAACAAGAACTGTTGTCTACAAAGAAATAATAGGTTAATATGAAAGTATGTACGCAAGCAGTAATACATATCACATAAATGTTTATAGGTACAATCATGATAACATTCAGCAAAGTTATGAGTAATAAACTTGTGTTTTATAGAGGAATTTTGGCACTCAATAGAAACTATGATGTGACCAATTTCTTCTGTCAACTTGCTGTGTTGGGGGTGATCAATTAAAGAAATTGGAAAAAGGTGATCAATGAATAAATTATTTTGCCATTTTGAGGCATCGATCATTAAAAAAGGTCTTGATTAAAAAACATAACAACTAAAATGTTTTTTTGTAGACATAATGAGCAAATATTCAAATTTTCTGCCCTTTAGTTACATCGGTGTGATCTGCACAGTGTGATACATTCATAGCCAGACCAGCTTAAAAACTGAGAGAAACCTATGTTGACAGTTTTAGTAGACAGTTTCTAATGGTAAGCTATAAGTCTGAAAAGTGGTTTATTTTGGGACAAGTTTTGAGCTCGGCATATCACCGAGCTTTGCATATCACCGTTGCAGGAGGAGGAGGAATGTATTTTGACAACGAGCAGTAACCGAGAGAATGGTTTATTAGTTTTCAAGAATGGAGGACTAACTGAGCAGGATGTTTTGATAAGGAATTCTCAGAAGCAGAGTAATTACAGTATCACTAGAAGCATCGGATACCAAATAACATCTGGAGACTGGTACTTAAAAGTACATCTATAATAGAAAAAAAAATACTAGAAACTGGATTAGTGTGCTAGTATATTAAAAATCACTGTTGATAATATTAGAGGGATGGTTTGATTTAGTATGGTTTGTGATATAAGGCTGATGGTTGATTGGTTGGTTGGTGGGCACTAATATTTTTACCTATAATTATTATCACCCAATCATAAAGAAATCAACTAAAACAGAATTCCATCAAAAGACTTATTGAATATGACTGAAATATTGAATTCCTTCCATTTGTTATCAATTTACATATAATTAGATGGTATTTTACACATAATTTCTCTGATTTTGTGATGAAAACAAGATGTGCGTTCACCAGTGAAGCCTAATTGTCTTTTGATTATCCACGGTTCAGCTATAATGTGGTCGTCTTTTTTAAACCCCAACATTGGCTTTATATAAAAGTAGGCCCGATATGTCAATAAAAAACCATCACATTGACAGTGTTTTCTGGCAGCATGCAATGTAAAGGGTGATCAATGGATAAATTACTTCTCTAAACTTTTGTAAGGCCATGATCACTAAAAAAAAAGTTTGAATCTTCAAAAACAAGCAGCTAGGGATCAATTTAGCATAAACTTACATTCTTAATTGAACCTGCCAACTAAAAACCTATTAAGGGGTGTAATTTGAAAAAAACAAAAACAAACAAAAAACTTTTTTTTTTTAAAAGAGAATAAAATGTTGAAAATTCCAGCTCTATAGCTCTGTTGAGACGGTCTGTGCATATTACACGTACTGAGCCAGCCAGACCCACTTGAAAACCGAAGAAACCTATTTTGACAGTTTTAGTTGATTGTTTCTAATAATAGTAATAAAGATGCTATTGATAACTATTGAACGAATTCGTAGAGATACACAATATACTTCGAGAGCAACTTCAGATTGCTATTTGATGAAGCAAAACTTTTCATATAAATACAAATGCGTATAAATAGTACACTTATAATCTTATATCTGAAGTTATCTACTAACTTGTTTCAAGTGTTTAGTGGACTTGATAGCTTAGTGACTGATATTTGATATCTCATAGCTATGTAGTTTGATAGACTGAAGTAGTAGCAGCTTAATTCTTCACTACTTGATAGATCTTCTAGATAACCACTTGAGTAAGCCACAATTACCAATTCTTTTGGATTCAATCAATAGTACATTAAACCATTGCTTTAACAAACCCTGACATAACGAAAACCGTTTTTAACGAATTTGTGGATTCATCTGTACTGACTTTGGATTTACTGAACAAAATTTGATGAATATGGTACTCTCTGAATCCGTGAGTTGAGACAAACAAAAAATTTCCATGGCTAAATATTGCACTGATGTTACCCGAAACAATGATGAAACAAAATCCTTGTATATGAGATATATTTTATAAACCAAAAGGTTCTCAATGTTTTCCGAATCCTTCAGCTATTTTGCCCAATGCAAGAAATAAAAAAAAATAAAATTGTGGCTCTTACTTGTCATTATATTAAAAATTTTTTCAAAGAGAATAGATAAAAGAGAAACATTGAAAAAAACCTATGGCCTGATCTTACTGATTCCAGATCTGATTTTCTTAGATGAACGACAAAAATAGAAAATAGAGTACAAAAATCAAGTAGAAACTGAAATTATGTCAGGGAATCAAGAGTAAGACAAATAAACAAAGAAATAAGGCAAAAGTTTCTAGAATCTACGAAGTCTGTCTGGAAACTATCCAGCCATTTATTATTATTGAAAAATTAGCCTACCTATGACAATGGTGCCCTAGTTCCCTTTAGATTACTCCCCTCACACACATATTCCATCGTCCTTTCCACTTTCCAAAGCTGTCTGTAAAGTCATCTTTCAGGATTGCCATCAGTTGCCTTGTTGGATTCTTCTTAATCTTATCAATTTTTCAAAATCTCCTCCCTTTCAACTCAACCCCACCCCCCAGAAGTTGCAGAGAGCAAAATCTGGACTGTACTAGTGATGTGATGTATTGCCAGAAATTCAGCACAAGATGTGAAGAATTACTTGCTCAGTATTTGTGAATGTGATGGACGCACAGTACACAAGCTCATTCAATGGCATCTCAGTGCTGACTGTATAGTAAGTTCCCTTTTGATTGATTGCCAAGTTACCTCAAAAGCACGCAACTCATCCTCTAGGTATTCAAAATGGCTGGATACTTCCTGGACAAATCTTGTATTGAACAACTATAGCCATCAAATGTGGCAAAGGGTTGAACAACCATAGCCATCAATGGTGGTGAAGGATTCTATCTTCTTTCATAGATGTGTGTGTTCGTTTATATATTCATATGTTCCAGCACTCCTGGTCATACTGTTTTGTCTACAGATTCAAAAATTGGCATCAGTACTCCACTAGACCACAGGAAAAAATGTTTTGTTTTTTTTAATTTTTAGAAAAAAAGCTCTTTTAACCTATTTGGGGCCTTATTCAGACAGGTTTACTGATAACATCTAGATTCTCCTTTGATAAATGTTTCCCAGTGGAAAATGCCAATTGTGATTCAGTCTGATCATATTTATTCTTCAATGGAATTTTTTTTTTAACCCAACTCCAAATTCTGACTCTAGAGTTGTTCAATTATTGACTCAGATGGCGAGTTATTATTAATACAATTTCAAAATTTTTTTCTACATCCTCATTTCCCAAAACAATATATATTGCTTTTGTTAGTATTCTTAAGTGATTTGTCACCAAAGAGGGGTATACCAGAAAAACCAGTTAATCTCCAAATTTCCAATACTTTTAACACAGCACGAGTCAATGAGCACACTACTTAGTTATCAAAATATGTTTTCAAGAAACATTTACAGAGAATTTCAACAAAATGTCAACAAACAAGTTCAGTTATTTTGATTTAATTTTATAAAACAGGATTGAGCAAGATTTGAATAGGGCTCCGTGGGCGGCAAAGAAAATGTTAATTATCCAAATCAGCATAATAAGCTATAGATATTGAAAGGATAAGCATGACTTGATGCAAACTAAACGTGTTATTTGCTTGTAATCATCGCAAGTTTATACACTGTCCACATCAATATTAAGAATCTTGGTGGAAAAGCATCAAAATCATTGTTTATGAAGGTCTCCAGTTATTGTTAAGATCACTGAGTAAGACGAGAGAATTATTGTCCCAGTCAACCAAGATTACAGCAATATTAGGAATAGTACTGTTTTGATCTAGTACGCTTACAGTATTGCTGTTCAAAAACAAACACGTTCAATTATAATAAGACCTTGAACAGAGCAGTTTTGAAGAGTTGGGAACAAGTCAACTGTATTAATCAAGGCATGCATGTATTATTTCATTATCTTAGAATCACTGGGTCAGAACTGCCAACTCTCAAAGTTTTGTAGTGTCATACGATTTTTACTTTGATCTTAAAATCTCACTATTTGGTGTCTATTTCACAGTTTTTAACATTTTTCATTGTAAACACAATGTTCCTTGGTTCCGTAATCTGTTTCAAGTTGCAGAGGTGATTTTGGTTTTTCCACATAGTAATGCAGAAGATGAGAGACTGTTTAAGATTGTCTGCAAAAATAAACTGATTGTAGCTTATCAATGACCTTAGAAGACATTTTATCTAGCATTTTAGCTATGAAGTCAAGATCTAAGGAGTCTGGGAACAGTCAACTATAACAATGCTCATAAGAATTGGTCGTTTGATAAAAGAATTCACATTTAAGAAAGAATCAAATCATGTGTTTTACTTAATCTTACTTTTTTAGTAATCGACAGACTTATGTGAAATTTTTTTGTACAAATATTGAGAGATTCTTGCACTTCAGAAGTTGGCAGGTATGATGGATGAAAACACTTGGCCAAGTTATAAAATTCAGTGAGCATCCTTCATTATTCAAGATTCAAAATAACCGATTAATCAAATTAGAATTTCTGTTTATATAAAATGAGAAGACAAAATATTAAGGCAATATCAATATGATTTAGAAAATGGAAACTGTTTAAAAGAAATAAAAAAATAACTTGTTTAAATGGTTTAAAGCTTGGGTTGTGTAGAGAAATGGTTTGAATACGTAAGGGGTGAAATTCAAAGGGTGAGAGGAACTTCTTTGACAAAGATACAAACAATAAAAGGTATCACTGTATTCGAAAAGGAACTTACTTAATGAGTCATCTAAAACTCCAACTATAAAACCCAAAATTGGTAATGCAAACCATAAGATAAAAACAAGAAACAAAGTTAGAATTTACCAGGTATATCTCTTTGGAGTTCAGTTGGATTTTTATACACATTGAGATTTCTTGGGTATGTTAATAAAACCAATACAGTTTATGTCAGTATTTCACCAAAACTAGTTTCAAGTCACATAATTTTCTTTTAGCATTTCCAAGCTAATACATTTTAGGGGTACCTCAATTCAAAACCTGTCTACAAAGCAAAATTTCAGCTACTTTGAGGTTATACACAGCAGATAGACAGAATCAGACTCGTAGCATGTAGATTTGGGTGAGAGACAATTACTACGTAGTTATTGGATTTTCAAAAATCAATATTTATCAATCAAGCTTTTAGAGTTTAAAATTTGTATGTTCTAATTAATAAATTGATAAATTTAGGAATAATAATGATGTGTTCATCCTATACTAGTACTTTTAGGATTATTGATTTTTTTATAGATTGAAATATTGCTGTCTCAAATATTTAAAGCCTAATTTTACTTCTATTTTATAACTTCACGTACAATAAATGAGGGAGATTTATAGACAGTTCAAAATGCACAAGCTAAACATTATCAGCACAAATGCCTTCATATAGATCTTCTTAGAGAAGTCTGGAAAAGTCAAATAATAATTGAATAAAACATCAAAGAAAACACATTATACATATATATATATATACATATATATATATGGTAGTAATTTGACAATATGGAAAATAGAAGATTGAGAAAAACATATTTCGCATCTCATCTTATTTTAGTTTATGTCTCAACATGTAACGGGTTGCACCCTACAGTTTTCTGTATTGCGAAAACTTCTAACAATGCCAACAGAAAATGACAATAGGATAAAATTTTAGCTTATTAATGATGAAATTTTCTGAAATGTAACACTTTTTTCCCAATCTTCAGGTTCCGCATTGTCAAATTACCATAACCATTGTTGGACTGCCTTACATTCACACAATAAACACACACACATATATATATATATATATATATATATATTAGATTCTGATGAATTGGAACACGGGTAACAAAGAATTGCCAAGAACCAAATCAAAATATTTTGTCTTTTATGAAAATCTGGTTGAAAGTAGTGGCTGCTTCTGTGGATCAAAACTTGTGCTTCTGAGGTGTTCCACTTCATATATTATGTATATATAATTTTCAAAGTCATTTTATCTAAAAGATATTGGTTATCTTTAAGCCTATCAGCTGAATCCCAAAATGGGATTTGTGAGCATTGAGAACAGATAAGCTTTTGAGTTGCTATCAGCAAGATAAGAGGACCAAAAAAAAAAACAACAAAATTCTCAGCAGTAAACAATCGAAGAAAAGCTGAATGAGATAATGTAAAAAGTAGGTGAACTGCGTAAATACACAATCTTCTTTTGTCTTTTGAGAAGAATTGTGTATTTGCACAAAGTAGGATAAATAAAGATTCGGGAAGCCATAACTGTTTGTAATATCAGTAGACAAAGGCTGCTCACGTACCAAACTTGACTGCCAGACAGTCAAAAGTCACAATGGGAGAGGATTGGAGACATTATCAACACAAATGGTACAAAAAGGATGGAATATAAGCAAAAGAGATTTTATAACTTATGGCAGCCTATCAATTATTTGATGACAAGCAATCAACCTTTTTTATCTATTTGCCGTCCTATGAGGGCAAAAATGATATGACATCAGTTTAACGTTGGATCCGAAATGTGTAAATGTGGTTAAAGACAAAAATTATCCATACCCTAGACCATTCATTAAAGTAATTAGTAAATCTTCAAGATAAAATTTCATTTTCTTTTTTCAATTGTTGTGGTGATTTACGTTAACCCGTTCACTGTAAATGATAGGAATTTCTGTCACTGCAGTTCTATGATTAACTCAATGAAATTTCTGTTTCATTGATGGCAACTGAGCTCTATTTGTGAGTCAGGGCTTTCATCTTACAATGGATTACTATTACTCTTCACCACATTCCACAGTTGACGGGTTAATAGTTTGGCATTAATTGTTTTATTTCCAAATATCATGATCCACAAACTAGAAAGTCATCACAGTGACATTCAACTTTCAGATGATTCTGCTTCTGAATAAGATGCAAAAAATGTAATTACTTTTCTTTTGGCAAACAAAAATTGTGAGATATCTATCATTCAGCTTAGCCATAAGTAAGTACCATATTAGGAATCGTCAACCAAAACTTTCGACATACCTTCAGTTTCCAAGTTGGTCTGACTGGCTACATATTAATCATACATATAGACAGCACTAATGGCGCTAGAGGGCTGAAAATCTAAACATTTTATTATGTCTAGAAAATTTTTTTTTTCTTCTTTGAAAATCCCCCTTAGTAGATTTACTGGGGGGGGGGGTTCAATTTTCCATGTGAGTTTATGCTAAATTGGCCCTTTAGTTTGTGTCTGACAGTCTTGACACTTGAAAAATCCAAACTTTTAAGTGATCACTGCCTAACAAAAAGTAAGAGAATCAACTTATTCATTGATCACCCCTCTTTCCAATTTTTTAATTGATCACTCTAACACAGCATACTGCCAAAAGACATTGGTCATGTGACAGTTTCTATTTAATGACCAATCAGATCTGTCAATGGATTAAATCAAATTAAATTATTTGAGAATGCATGTCGGATTTTGATTGAAAACACTTATGAGAATACTATGTAAATATTTGAACTTATAAAGTAGAGAAAGAATTGATATTTGATATTTTTCTTACACTTTAAAGCCTTCTAAAACAGGTCTGGTTAGATATTCAATAGAAACTATTTTTTGGAAGCATGTCATGTTGGGGGTGATCAATTAAAAAATTGGAGAAAGAGATGATCAATGAATAAGTTACACCTCTTACTATTTGTTGGGCAGTGATCACTAAAACATCTGAATTTGAAAAAACAAAACAAAACGCAGCTGGGCACTAACTGAAGGAGCAATTTAGCATGAACTCAAATGGCAAAATGAACCTCCACTAAATTTTCAACCCCTCCCCTAAAAAAAACCCAGAATGTTTTTTATAGACATAACAAATAGTAAATGTTTAAATTTTCAGTCCTCTTGCTCTATTGGTATTTAAATTTTCAGATGTAGATGTTTAATTTTTCAGCCCTCTAGCTCCATTGGTGCATCCTTTATGCATGATACCAAGTAAAAGGAGACAAGTACTCGGAACAACTTAGGAACTGAAGAAACCTGTGTTGACAGTCCTTAACAAGTAACCTGATTACACCCTACTAGCGTTTTGTGACAGCGTGTTCTAAGAACCTTTTTGGGCAATGGCCCATTTGATTGAGATCCAAATATTCAAATCAATTTGGCCTTGGATATGTAGAACAAAGAATCTTTCAAAAACTTAATTTACTTTCTTTCCTGTTTTATTTTTTCAGGTTAACTCAATTTACTCCTCTTGAGACGAACATTGACAGGTACTATGAATACCCATTTCGTTTTTTTTCCAGACCAAACCGGAAAATATGGAAAGCGTTCAGAAGAAAGGAAAAGAAGAGAGAGTGGGCCGAGAAAGAGGAATATTTTGGGTTTTTTTTTTCTCACATCACACTACGTTATATCATTCTTTTTCAAATCAATTCTTGAAAGATAAAAAATGTGACCTTAAGAAGAGCATTTGTAATTCAAGAAACCAAGACTTTTTGTTTTAACATCTCATATTTTGAACGTCAAGTTATTTATGGCCCGTAACTTGGGGGTAGGGGAGGACACACAAATAGATACAAACAAAAATGCAGCAAGGCTCTAGAAAATCAGTCAGTGTCCATTTTTAGAGAGTTTTTTTTAAAAAATCTCTTGACAGTTTCATGTTACTCTTTCTTTTCTTCCTTCTTTTTTTCTTCCTTTTTTTTTCCTTTTTTCTTTTTTTTCTTTTTTTTTCTTGTTTTTTCTTTTTTTTCTTGTTTTTTCTTTTTTTTCTTGTTTTTTCTTTTTTTTCTTGTTTTTTCTTTTTTTTCTTGTTTTTTCTTTTTTTTCTTGTTTTTTCTTCCTTTTTTTTTCGAAAAGAAACGACTGGAAACAGATAGTTTTATTACAGAAATAAACGTTGACAAATTTTGCCAAATGCTGTCAAAAAAAGGTCTTAGTTCTTTTTTTGTTTGTTTTTTCTTTTTTGTCCCTACTCTTTCTTTTGAAAGTACCTGTGACCAAGTGGTTAGTAGTACAAAAAATGAAACTGGTGAAGAGAGTTCAAACTCTGTCTGAGACCTGTGTTTACTTTGTACTAATACCCTTAGGAAAGTCATTGAATCATCTTTCCTCTCCCCAGCCATGGGTAAAACAGTGGGTAAACTGAGTGATGCCACTTCGGGGTACTCGTCACCTTATAGTGAATTTCACATATCACAAACCTCGATGGAACTTTGAAGTTTAGCCGAGACAGAGAAACTTGTGATATGTGAAACCAGGACAGGACACTATTTCACTTTATCCACTTTTAGTAAACACTTCACTTGTCAGATTATTAACCAATGGAAGAATACTTCAGATTTCAGACTTGCATACCAGATGGAATGGATAACTGAAGATCAAGTTTAGAAACACCCACCTTTAAAAGGGAAGTACTTTTTAATCCTTGCCACTTCTTAGTATCACTAATTCTCAAACAAAACCATTGCCAGAGTAAGGGCACTAGTTTACTTTATTTCTTTCACCAATTCCTTTTTCTCTTTCATAATCTTATTTCCCTTCCCTTGGCCATGCCATAATCCAATCTCCTATCTATACATTGTGAGGTCAACCAGTGTGCTACGCGATTACAAAAGCAATGTATAGCTATAACTAAGCTTTAGAAGTAACATAGGATACTTTGGCCAAAGAATTTGGATTACAATGATTGAGGCGGCTATTATTAAATACTTATCTCTAGATAGCAGGAACTCCAAAAGCTGAAGAACCAGGCTCGTAAAAATCCGACAAATTTAAGCTAGTTTTGAATTAAAAGTAAATAATCACAGTCTCACTTAGAAGAATGAAAGTCACTGATATACTTGTCATGGTGAGCAAACTAACATAGAAATTACAGTGTATAAAGTTCTGGGCATCCTATACACATTGCCTTGTTGAATTTAGAAAATACCATCATTTATCAATGGTATACTATATTTACTCGTCTATGATGTGAGAAATTTGTTATAAAAAATCAGGTATGAAATAGGATATGGGGTAGCATTGAGCCAGTAATTATGATGACTACATTTTAAGACTTCCTGTTGAGAATTGGAAACTTCATTTTAAACATCTGATCCATTCTATGGCCTTCTCCAGATGTACTGAATGTGATGGTGGTGAACAGAATTGCTGCCATTGGAAAAATACTGATTACCACCATCATATTCAGATAGTACTCCTGAAGAAGGCTGTAGAATGGATCAGCCAAAACATCATGTTAACAACACAAACAATAAGGAGTTCAATTGTCCCCAAAACTCTTTGAATGTTGACCCTCCTTGAAACTATAGAAAGTATATTTAAACATTAGTTTTTCTTGTGTTCACCACAAGGAAATATCATCAGATACCAGCAATACTGTTTTCTGGACAGTCTCAATTTTTTCAAATTCCTAATTCACCTGATGTTATAAAGACTGACGTTGAACTTTGATTCAAAAATAATTTAGTCATCAGTGTATGGTAAAAAAATTTCATTTATTTCATTTCATTGTAAACCATGTTATCATTATGAACTTCTACAGATCCACCCTGTACACTCTTGGAGGATTTAAAACTGTAAATAGAATGTAGTTGCTAGGAAATAATTGTACTTATCCATCTGTCCGTTCAGAAAAAAAATATTGATTGCTTGTCATAATATTACTGCAATAGCCATGGCAACATGAAAGTTATGTTTTTTCCCAAGACATGGAATGTAGTGCTGGGTTGGAGAGGCATTTGAGAATTGAGCTTTGGGGATACATGCAAGGTAATAGCAGGCCTTTGTTCAGTTATTTTATGAAAATCCATCAATCAGCAAAGCTAATACATGATTCAGCTATAATACTAAAAGTCTGATATTATTCATCTGTTTGAATGATGCTTTGCAGCCATAGGTATTGAAGTAAGGCACCCCCCAAAAAATGTGATAACTTGAAGAATGCGAACAAATCAGGTCAATTGTAACTGAATAAAAATATTTAATACAAGTTTGACCATTGACTTGGATTTTTGAATTTAGGTGTTCTTAAGTTTGGGTAACAATATATCCTGGATCTGATAGGCCCTTCAGAGAGCAGACAGATCATCATTAGCAAGGGTTTTTTCACAGGGTAGGATTGCACTCCTTATTCTTTTACTATTATTACCCATAGCTTGCGGCATGTATAAGCATGTATCCCTAATTCAGACTTGTCCTACATTGGTTGCAAAGGCTAGAGAGCCCAGTCTGCCTACTATTTACTCATATCTGGGGAGAGAAGAGATGGATCTATGCCTTCCCCAAGAGCATCAGCACAAAGTGAATGCAAACAGTCTTAGCCAAGGATTTGAACTTTGCTTATCGATTGCCTTTAGTGTGCTGATAACCATTACACCATTCTGACCTCAATAACAATTACATACAAAGGAGTAATTAAAAAAATTTGATAAACATATGCTGCCATCATCCACCCAAATAACAATATCTGCAAAAAATATACTTCTACTGAGACATGCATCTGTTAATATAAACAAATTGATTTATTCAAAGAAATAGCAATATAATTTATAGTCTATAACTTTGAGGAGAGTCATTAACATACCAACTTTGTTCCAGACATTTCAAACACTTCATCCTCGATATAGTCATGATGTATCGGCCGATTCATTTCTTTGAACCACCGGAAGAGACCAATTGGAGAAACTCTCTTTCCTTATGGATATTACAATTTACATTGAAGAGGGGCTTAGAAATGAATCATCCACAACTTGTGACAACATCAAAGATGAAAGAATTCAAATTAAAGTCGCTATGATATAGATTATGTATTAACATCTATTTTTCTTCCATGAATTTTCCACAAAATCATTCATTCAATGTTAGTGTACTAAAGTCGTGCACTGTTTTTAACATCTATGGAGCAAGTATGTGGAACTTACACTCTGGACCTCCTTCCCTACATCGCCCCCCCCTCTTTTTTTTTTAGACAAAATTTCGATTCAGTTAAAACTATCAACATCACCTGGAGTAACAGATAAAAGGTGATCTCTTGGAATGAGTCAAATTTGGATTCATTGAAGGTAACAAACACCTTGTTGATTAGGATAAAAATAAAAAGATAAAAAGAAAGAGAAGAGATGATAGCATGTCATTGAGGGCATTTCTCATTTTTTGAAATTCATTGATGATTAATGAAAGTAAAACCCAATGTCAACCAGAAGAAAGTGTAAAAACCACAATACCCTAGTTGAGTTCAGTGGTTTTGAAACTGGGATCTGCAGATCGTTTGGGGTCAGACAAATAATGCTCAAAGGGTTTGCAGCAGTTTTCCCTCCAACCCAGACATTGTGAATCTTGGGCCAGAGAAATATCATCATCCATTCCACAGCTATCAAAAAGCACAACTATTATACACAGACCTGAACCATATATTAGAATTGGAATAAATGTAATCCATCTTGGATAAATATGGTTTTTAAAAGCTCAAAGAAATGCTTTTTATTGTAGTCTATTAATGAATCTAGAAATTGAATGCTAAAAAATAGGGGTTTGCCAGAATATAGAAAGGGTTCTTGAGTTTTCAAAATTTCAAAACTACTGCTTTAGTCACAGTAAATATAACTGTTTAGTGGTGCCACTGTTACGAAACTAGTAGCTAAAAAAATGAATACTTCTTAGTTTTCAGGTTGTAGATTCCAGCTATAACTTTTACAACTAGTCCTGTGGGGATAGCCTTTTCCCAAACAAACTGAAAACTGGCATTTGCCATTCATAATTGTATTTCAGTATTTTCCCTCTGCGTCCACAAAAATCTGAGGAATTGCCGACTTTCATTACAACAGCTATCGACATTTTGTGGAGGGAGGAGAAGTATGTGAAAATAAACAAACAAACAAAAAAAAAAAACCCAGCCAAACTTCCGTTGCTCAACAGGGAAAAGGTATGGAAATCAAAGCCTAACAAGGAAAGGAAAACACCAGAATCCTACGTTATAAGCCTTACTACTATTGGAGAGAAAAAGATTTTGTTTATCACCATTACGTTCAAATAGTACAGTTAAAGAAGGCCTTAGAATCAATGCGCCAAAATGTTGTGTTAACAATACAAAGAACGAGGAGTTCAATTATCTGAATAACTCTATAAATGTTAATGACCGTTCTCAAAACCATTCTTCTTCTTAGTATACTAACCATTATTCTGTCCCCATTTTTGTCAAACTCTACTTCAAGACAGGAGTTGACTTTATTTCTCCTCTGTAAAAAAACCCAATCCTAACCAAATTTGGGGGGGGGGTATTCGCTGTCCCACTACAGCAAAATATGACACAAGGTCGAGGCTTAACGTGGGAAGAACCATCCGTTCAAAAATGGCTCCAGCCAACGCAGCTTCGGTTTGCTAAGCAACCTCCGCCACGAAAGCGTCCACTTGGGGACCTGCTCCGTTAAGTGCAAATTTAGGGGAGTGAACACTTTACTGCTTGTTAGTTATATCATGTTGAACCAAACTGCAAAATTAAAGTTTCCCTACTGTGATTTGAAATCACAAGTGATCAGTAGGCAAATATCTTACCGACTGAGCCAAACTGACAAGACTTATGAATCTACTAAAATTTATCTCGCCAGATTGGGCTACCAGGGGAGATAATCCAAGCGTTATCTAAGACCTTCACAAACATTAGAATATATATATATATATATATATATATATATATATATATATATATATATATATATTTATTCTTCAAAGGATTAAAAATTTAAAAATGTATTTCACTGATGTGAAATAGTTGACAGATTATTTGCGGAAATTTGAGTAGATGAAATTTTTAAAAATTATGAAATTAAGTTGTAACAAAAAACTTCCTATCTTCTTGGATTCCCTTCCCCCCCCCCAGATTCCTGACAACATTGCTTTGGTAATATCAAAAATGATCTTCAGACGGCATTAAATCTGAACTTAACCCTGGGCCCCAAGCTACTGAAGTTCAAGCATGAATGAATCATTGAATATCAACCCTTATTTCAACTCTACAACGAATAGAATCAGATGACTTGAATTGCATAAAATGTACATGTATAATATATAAGCAAAAGTACTGAAATATCATCTAAAATACTCGTGTACGCCCAAACCATTTTTTTAATTCTAGGGCCCACTCACTTCTCAGCCCAATAGTTAATCCGCCTAAACTGTACCTATTAATAAAAATGCTGATTCCCTAAAGCAAAACCCAACTTTAATTTATAAGTTTGATAAATAGATAAAACATAGGTATTAAAAAAAAAAACTCTGTTTAAATGGAGGATTAATATTATTCAATCAAGGACGCCTCTATTACAAAATTTTAACCATAAGAACACATCAATAAAATTTCCCATGACATTTTCCGCAGCTGTGAAATTTTACAATTTTAATCATTCAACAGATCCATTTTATGGAAAAAAAAATTCAAAGCAGTCTGCATTATTTAGCTTTAGGATACGAATTTGAATTTTAGAGAACTTGATAAATGATATTATTCTTGATTTTGGGGTAAATAAACGTAATTCATTCAAACAAAATATTCTTTCAAAAGAAATTGAATACATCTAAGTCACATGCTATGTTTGAATTTGATAAACCAAGATTTTACAATTCAATTACAATGTTCTTAGAACGTATATTATCAGAAATGCAATTATGACAAGGTTTAGACAACCATTTATCAAAAAACAAACCGAAACCCCTCAAAAAATGAGAGAAAAAAAAATGAAATTAAATTGCGTTTGAGAAATGAAAATTAGAAATGGCTAACGAAATACACTTGGTGATAATTACTACCTTATGATTGAAAACACTATCGATCAGTCAAAACATAACGTTAGGACGAAGGACCCCAGGGACGAACCTGACATATGGGGGACCCCAAGGACGAACCTGGCATATGGAGTGGACGATGACCCATCAGAAGACATGAAAAATTAATTTATTACTTATCATAATGTGGTGCGAAATGGAAATAAAATTACAATAAGACCGTTATTCATTAAAATTTACGAAAAGAGAAAAATACTAAATTGATTTAATTAATACAAATTAAGGCAAAATATTCGTACTAATGAGTTGACGTTCTCCATTAATGCCTTTTGACTGATCAACATCGTAATTCTGTATCAACTACAGTGCTTGTATTTGGATTGATGCCTTTTGACCTGGATTCGGACGAAAATGACGTGAGACACTACATCTTTTGGAAATAAAAAAAAAGGAAAAAAAAATCACGACGATTTTAACAGCAAATATTTGGTACGATTTGATAAGATTTTCCAATAGTCAGGGTTCCGCTATGTCAACAAACATAAAAGCCACCAGTTGAATTGAGACCCAGGATTGACCAATTAATTGGCCAGTATAATAGTTCTGTCCAATTTGTGGTGAAATCTCAAACACCTGTGCGCTGGCTCTTCAATATCGATAAACGTTAACCTCTCCAGCTATCATTCAAAGTTTAAAAAAATATCATTGCCAATTTACGAAACGCAATTAAATATAAATTCGTTAGACTTGAGTCAGTAAATATCATCAAGACATTTATTACAATGAATATGATTATACTTTTACTTGGTGAATTTTTTGTCATATATCAATTCAAGTTATTTGATAAAATTTCTACCTAATAAAAAGCTATTATTTCAAAGCTTTTCAGCAAAATACAATTGCTTTGCGTAATCCAGTATACAGTTTAAAGCAATTTATTACATGTCGATTGATTAAAAAAAAAAAAAAAGACAACGACATTTTTGTCTATAACACAGCACGACAAAACTCAAAAAAGGAGTCTAAAATAAAGATATTTGTATTAATTCAAGCTATAGGTATCACTTAAGGAGGTACATTTTATTTTCATTGATAATCATATCAGCTTTGTGGTTTCGAGGTTCGACTGATTGAATAGAAAATAAATGAGGAATGATGGATTTTTGTCAAAATTTACTATTTCTTGATCAAGGGAACGTTTTGACGCAGGTGCAGCCGTGGGCCCATGGGGGATCCAGCTCCCTACCCCCCCCCCTTATCTGCTTGGACAAAACACAATCAAAATTCATGGATCCGCCCCCGGAGATGATTGTACCTTCATTAAACTCTAGGAAAATGAATGGGAATTCGGAAAGACGACAAGGTACAGAGAGAAGAAAAGTTGAAAAAAAAAATGCAAACCACTAGAAAGAAATAAAAGGGGTAATTGTGTGAAAAAGACAAGCCATTAATTATTAAAAAGATTGCAAAAAATAAAGATAAATAAATAAAATAAAATGGAAACAATTGTCCGTGATTAAGTAGAGAGTAGAATTGAGCAACATTTGAAATTAAAATGAGCAGAACAAAAAACTAAACCTGTAGTATCTGAACAACTGCTTTAATTTATTCTCTTTTTCTTAGTCTTTAAGCACTGTACTTGAAAACAAGAAGGTTGCAATTTACGGAATAATAAGTCATTAAAACTGAATACTTAAAAACCTAAGTGGGGCGAAAAAGCCCGTCAAATCTGCGAGAAAGAAAAACAAAAACAAAAAAGGGAAAAATCAATTTTCTACGAACTTGCAAGTGAAAAATAACGTACATGACATACACAATAATATTTCAATACCTTTAAATATTGCAATACATTAAAAAAAATATTGCAATACGTTTAAGAAATATTGTAAAAAGTGCGTGCAGATACCTACCTAATAATAATAAAAGCGAGGAGGGAAAAAAAGATAGTTCTTAAGGTCTGGGTCCGTTCAAGAAAGGAAGAATGAAAGAAAACTTAGTAAAGGAAGGTATGATTACCTTGTTTTTGTTTTGTGTTTACTGTTTCAGTGTGTATCAATTTGAAAACAAAACGTCGTTCTTAATTCAAGGTAAAAGTGGATAGGTACAGCAAACCATATAGTTGTCAGTTCAAGCTATCTCGGTTGTCATTCATTCTTTTTTATCTTTTCTTTTCTTTTTTTAAGAACTTGTTGGATTGAAATAGTTTTGTATTATGGGTCGTGGGTGTTTAGTCTTTGAGACAATGCCACCTCCGACACCTTTTGTAGAATTGAGAAAGAAGAAAGAAGTAAATCCTAGGTTACACGTAAAAAAAATACGTTTACACTAACGAAGGATTTTTAGCAAAAGCGCATGTGCGTGTGTACAGTACTTTTTTTTTCTATTTTTTTTTTTTTTTTCAATCGGAGAAAGAAAATATCTATAATTATTCTGGTTGTACATAAACAGATGTTACTGGGTCAATGATATACTGGAATGACAGAGAAGGAGAGAGAGAGGGTAAGTGCGTGAGGGTAAGTGCGTGTGAGCATAAGACAGAGTGTATCACAGAGAGAGGGAGAGAGCACATGTGAACGCACGAGCGTGCAAGCAGTCGGACTGACAGACTGACTGACAGACAGACAGACAGACAGACACGCAAAGAAGGGGGGGGGCAACCAGATCAATCATAGTATTGATGATATTTCTGATCACTCATTCCTGACTGTGTAGCACCAACAGCCAGTAATGTAAAGAGAACACAAAGATCGATATATAGGGAGAAAAAAAAAGAAAGAAAGAAAGAAAGAAAATGCGGTCGGTCTATCATCATCATCATCGTCATCATCGTCGTAGTGAATTATAGTTTTCATTTCTATTCGACCCCCCCCCGTTTGTGATTATCGATAATTTTTATTATTTATTTTTACTGCTATTACTTCTATAACAATGATAATAATGACAAGAATAATAAGAACGATGATGATAATAATAATAATAATAATAATGGCCATCGTCCTCGTTAATATTGTCATAAGAATCGATATTTATTTACAGTCGGGTGGCTTCAAAAAGTAGAAGGAGTCAGTATGATGAAATGACAGGAATATAAAATAAAAATCAAGTACATGATCGATATATAAAATGTATAACAATCCGTTGAGAGATATGTGGAGGGAAGTAATTGTGAAAGAGACTGACAGGCAGTGGTGAGCAACAAGCTGGTTGGATTAGAAGACGGCAACGGCGACCATCATCCAATCGAGGATTAGATGTACCCTTTTATGTACGATAAATGAATTGTTATCTTAACGGTTGGGTAATGATGGAATCAAAATACAGTACTCCACGGGTGGAGAAAGGGGTTAACGATGATGTACGTCTATAAAGACAGACTGGATTATAGTATGTTTCGCCCGTTTTAATGATCGATGGAGATGGGGAAAGAGAGAGAGAGAGAGGTTTACGTGCTTTGTGCGAGGGAGAAAGATGGAGAGAAAAGGCGAGGGAGAAAGATGGAGAGAAAATGCGAGGGAGAAAGAGGGAGAGAAAATGCGAGGGAGGAAGATGGAGACAGAGAAGAGAGAGGAGAAAAGGATAAAGAGAGAGGGGAGGAAAAAAGATAGAGAGAAAGAGCAGAAAAGATAGAGAGAGAGTAGAAAAGATAGAGAGAGAGCAGAAAAGATAGAGAGAGATAGCAGAAAAGATAGATAGAGAGCAGAAAAGATAGAGAGAGAGAGGAGAAGAGGATAGAGTGAGGAGGAGGGTATAGAGAGAGGATAAAAGGGAGAATAGGATAGAGAGAGAAGAAACGGATAGAGAGAGAAGAAACGGATAGAGAGAGAAGAAACGGATAGAGAGAGAAGAAACGGATAGAGAGAGAAGAAACGGATAGAGAGAGAAGAAACGGATAGAGAGAGAAGAAACGGATAGAGAGAGAAGAAACGGATCGAGAGAGGAGAAACGGATAGAGAGAGGAGAAACGGATAGAGAGAGGAGAAACGGATAGAGAGAGGAGAAACGGATAGAGAGAGGAGAAACGGATAGAGAAAGGAGAAACGGATAGAGAGAGGAGGAAAGGGTAGAGAGAGAGAAAAGGGTAGAGAGAGAGAAAAGGGCAGAGAGAGAGAGAGAAAAGTACATCAAATACTTCACACTCTTCAAGAAGACTGTGTGTGTTAATAGTAAGAGAATCTCTAGAGACGACACTGAATATAGGAGAATAGAACAAAATAAATGGTTGTTTTTGTATAACAAACCATAGCCACTTCCATACAAAGGGTGACTACTGCTGATGTACTGAATGTAATTCTAAAAGGAGAAAAAGCATTCCTAGTGATATTTGACTTTCCATCTCGTATTGTTGAAAACGATTCACTATGAATAAATTTTCCATTTTGTATAGTTGAAAATGATTCACCATGAATAATTTTGGGATAAAATAATGAGCACATTGAATTCATTCAATTTCTAACAGTGCAAAAAATTAAGAGAAAAAATTTAATGCTTAATGATAATTTCCAACAAGAAGGCCAAGGACTGTATGTAGGTAAGGTGCGGAATCAAAGATACAGTACATAAGTTATTCAATTAATTTGCGGTGTAACAGTAGATGAAAATTTTGTCTAAACTATTTTTGAAATTGTTGAGGAGCGTTGGCACACCTACGATATTGGAAGGAAAATTATTCAAAACATTTACAACGCATTTTCTAAAGAAATTAGTTCTTGGAAGTTTAACTATGATTTTTAAATAATTTTCAAAGAAATGTCCTCGAGTACAAGAAATTTTTGAGGGCGAGAGCAGCATATTAATATATATCCACACCAATCCATTAAGGATTTTATACATTTGGAGCACATCTTATCAGCATCTGTAGACCAGAGACAGGGTTTCAATTCCGTTAAATGGTCTTTTAGCGATATAATCAGTTTGGTTGTTCTCCGTTGTATAGACTCCAGTGTTTCAATATCCACAAGGAAATAAGGACCTCATATTACGTTGCCATATACTAGGTGTGGTCTTACCATGGACTTATATGATGTTAAGGTTGTTCACATATCTCTCGTGCTATAAGATATTTTTTTTATTACTCACAAAATTTGGTAAGCTTTTCTTGAAGATACAGTGGTGTGTGCATGAGATTTCAAGTTGTTATCAATCACTTTAAGGTCTTTTCCCCCCCAGTCAGTTTTCTCCAACACATGATCCTTTAGATGGTTAAACTACGGAATTTTGAGAAATATTTTCAAATCATTGCCTTGTAATATATAATTTAAAGTACTTCTGTGCTATTTTCAACATTTTGATTAATCATATTTATCAATTAATATTTGATCTTTTTTCAAGATTCTTAAGCAATTGTAAATAATTACTTGTTCAACAGAAGATTAATCTAATGCATAAAAAAATTGCTACCTTTAAAAACATACTAAATCTGTAGAGCTAATTAATTTTTTTTTGTAGTGACTGGTAATGTTGCCAATCCTTTCAAGTCTAAAATGTTAATCTAATTTTCTTAAATAATTTTTAATTCAAGCTATATGTTCCATATATTTGTACATTAATCTTCCAAATCACACTCCCAAACTTTAAAAAAAAAAAGTATTCCATGTGGTTTGGTTTAGTTGGTATAATAACAAATATAATTATACAACAACTGCTAAGAGAACAGCAGCGATGCCCCCAACAAAGACTTCACCAGATAATGAAGACCCTTAAGTCAGGCGTAGTTTTGAGACAAAGCATTATTACCACTAACCAAGGGTTCCACAGCAGTACCACATGATAGTTCTCCGTCACAGCATGGGACTGACACATGCATACAAATGCAGTCTCTGCTTGATCTTGGAGTGTCTTGATGTATATCCTAATTTCTGTTGATGGTAAACTGTGTCTAGTCAGATATGTTGGAATTTTGGCATCCAACTTCGATAAGATATATATCGGATATCCTAACATGTCTTATGCATTGTTATTATAGATAGTATACTAAATGAAAAGTATAGATGTCTTACTTGAATTTAAAGTCAAGACTTCATATATAGCAAGAATCCAACTCACTTCTGATTTCATTATTAAAATGAAATGGGTCAATTTTTTACCTGCCCTCATCTAAAGAAAATTTTCTCCCACTGTCAAATTTAAGAGAATGAGCTATAAATTATCAATTTCTTTATATATAAATGTATATAGAGAATAGAACTGTATGAATGAAATACAGCAAAATTTCAATCTTGGTGAGAATATTTGTTGCCTTAAACAATGGTCCAAATTGGAACATCTCAGAATTAAGATGGAGGTAAAAACTAGTAAAATCCAACTAAATCATATTTTTTCGACCTTATTCAAGTTATTTAGGTGTTGTAGGGTCTGAAGAAGACTCCTTTTCTATTTTGATACTAATTGATAACAAAATTAAATTATAAATTGATACTATATCATACTATAATTCACCATTTCATCACATAACTCAAGAACTATGTCCAAATTTTCCGCAGTCACTTATTGGACTCCATAGAACATTTTCAGCATATTGGTTCTTTGAAAATTCCACAAAATTTCATTACCCTGTAATCTTTACTTTAGATATGGACCGAGAGTTAATGAAGGTAATGATTCTAAAAAAAAGGTATGATTCAATGAATACATTTCAAATAAACAATTTCTTATTGCAGCCAAAGACTACGTTTGGGCTTTCTGTGGGAACCAGCAGAAAAGCAGAAGAGCTAATTTTTAGCTAGTTATATATATTCAAACATTACAGAGACTGAAAGATGAAGACTTCCTAAGAGGTGGGAGCAGTAATTTATAACTAATAGATTACAAGTTATAAAAAATTATAAGAGAGATCACAAAACAGCATATCACATTAAAGAAAAAAAAATGGAGTCAGATATATCATAAAATCCATTAGAAAACTCAAATAGTAATAGGCAGGCCATGCTGCAAGAATTTCAGACAACCGCTGGACATCACAGCTAATAAGGTGGACCCTTATATACAAAATCGTGGCTGGTAGAAAATAAGATGGCATGACAACCTAAGCAGGTTATGGAAAAATTGGTGTCATGATGCCCATCATCGAGAGGTTTGGCAATTCTTGGAGAAGGTCCATGTCAATGACAGACGTTGAAAGACTGATGAGGATGTAAGTAAAAGCCTTACCTGCCATTATTGGTAGAATGCAATATGTATAAAAAGAATGGTTCATCTACATTCTTCTAAGACTTACCTTTCATTAAAATCTTTGTCATCTTCATGATACATAGGCTTAGTTTCACTATCAACTTCTTTCGATTCTGTTTTATCTGAAGAGAAAAACAAACCCATCTTAAGTTTTAAGAAAAACAAAATGAATGAAAAACAAGTTTAGCTGCATTCATGAATTTTCAAAGAAAAACAATATTTTAAGCATAATATGTTAATTTGAAAATAGAGATTCATCATCATTCAGGGAGCCAAAAGGTAAAATGCCAGGAAATTGTTATAGATATGCACCCAGATGTATACACTAAGTTTTGCTTAAACTATTACTGTGTTTTCCAAAGTGGGTCCCACCAAACCCCAAAGTTCCATGAAAAAATTCAAGGGCTCCATGAAATAAGATATCTTTTAATAAAAACGAATAGAAATTTATTTTATAAAAAAAATGGCTCCATCATTTTCAAAACAATAAATTAGGCGACATGAATATATATGAACAAATTCCCTCTCCAAAAAAACTTTTGTTTCATTTAGTGTCTTGTTAAGATTAGGGTGTCAGAGGTATCCGTAAGATATAGCTATGGGTAATGTGATTTTTTTGAAAATCATATAGTTTCCATGACAAAATAAGTTTTGGAACCACTGGCCTCATACAAAGCTACTGATATCTGGTAAGGATCAAACTTGTTATACAATAGAAATGGTCCACTGGACTAGCTTGTTAACCATACCCCATGGTGAGGTGCCCATCTAATATTGCTTCGAACAAATAAATTGTTTCTTTCTGTGTATCATGTATCAAATATTTCCTGCAACAGGTTTTTAAAAAACAATTTTTAAAAACTTACAACAAAATAATCCCTCTATTTTTAATACCTTGTTGAAGAGTTAATTTGAGACCAGTTTTTAGTGTATATATATATATATATATATATATATATATATATTATTGTATCATCCACAGACAGCTGTTTTGTTGTATTACAACTTTTCAGTGTGGCTACAGACTATCCAGTACCATGAGATAGGATTGAAACCTTCACTTCAGACCCGGAGGCTGGTATCCTACCTCTGCACCAAGGAACGGGATGGCCAGTAATGCTAAATATAAGCCATATATTCATATAGCATATATTCCCCATCCACCAGAGTGCTCTATTCTTATGGAAGAGAATTGCATATATATATATATATATATATATATATATATATATATATATATATATATATTTGAATCTGACCAGTGAATTGGTGTGGATTATTGTTTATCCAACAATATGAGAGTGAAATAATATCAGAAGGCTATGTTTTGTACAAATGAATTCCTTTAATCTAATTCAATGTTTTGTCAGAGAAAGCTGGCTTTATCAAGAAAGTCTACTAGAGAAGTACATGAAATGATGTTTTCATACATGGTCTATGACTTGTAGTGAGGATTGATAATTTATTAAGTGGATTCTGCTTGTATGAAAAAAACAGTGTCTGGGCAAAGTAATGCCAGGCCCCAGGGGTATATCAGTAGGGGAATGGGTTTTCAGATGATTGATGAATATCTGAATTAGAGTGTCTTGTGCAGGGGGGGAAGGGATGTCAGTATCTATATGGTGCTGGGGGTGTCATGTTTTGAATCAAAATCATAAGCTGTAAGATTTGAGATCAGAAAGATTCATGTCCTTAGGGCTGATGGTGTTGATGTCCTGATCCAGGAGATGTTAATGACTGCGTGTATGTATTTATACTGATAGATGGAGAATAGAGGTCAATAAAATTCATGTCCAGAATTTTTTCATCTATTGATATGTACACAATAGCTCAAAATATGGAAAATTGAAGCACATTTACCTCCCTTTATAGCCATATATGAACCGATACTCATTCAGTTTTCAATTAATATATAGCATCAGCAGAGGTGTATGCTCTCTGGGTTCTTCTCGTTTTTGCTTTACTGTATTCATGATCACCGTTTATTCATTGTACACAGTAACCAATTCTATTCATTTTCATTTTAACTTACTGACTTGCTATTATAAAAGCCTTAACTCGACAACAAAGTATTTCTTAAATGTGTCAGACATCAAGATCTGCAAAGTGAAATGTTTTATTTTTGCCCACCCAGGGTGTAGGCAGTTCTGCTTGCACCATGTTGAAATTAAGAATAATGTCAAGGTAAGGAGTGGGAACCTCAAGTTACTCAACACAGCATCAGAGCGAAGACACATGCTTTTTTTCTATACAGGTGTCTGATGTTTCTTGCAGGCAATCAGCTCAATAAAGAAATTAGACATAAAAGAGAAGCCATCAGTATTAGGACTACTTTTAACGACTTGCCAGCGGTATTGTATAATTGACACTTATAAAATTATCAGCAGGGTGACAAGTCTCAGGTCTGACCTGATTATGTCAACGGGTGATTGAACAAAGCCAATTGAATTTCAGGGCAACTTAGGTCAGCAGTTAAAGAGAAATACTGTTGTCAAATTAGGCTTTAATTTTGATTTCCATTTCTTAGAGTAGTGTTTCTCAAACAGTGTGCCATGGCATAATAGTGAGCTGTAACTATCCCCCAAGTATGATGGCCATCTCCAAACTTCCGAATAGGAGGACACTCTAGCCCAGGGTTCCCAATTGTGGAGCCCTGGGAGTCCTTAAAAAGTATCGGGAAGTATGGGGCATTTCCAAATGACCAAAAAGAAGGATATTGTTGATAGAAAAGAAGGTCATGGACAAATTGATTCACTTAGACATATCGTAAATGATGAGATGTAAATTTATAAAAGTTTTGTATAGAGTATACAAAATACTTAGAAGTAGTGGTTACAGAATCAGACAAAATTACTGCAAGTAATCTAATGGTTCTAGGTTCAATCCCAGTGTGAGACAATAATAATACTACTAATACTAAGAGGGGAGTGCCGTCAATATACCCCCATCAGTTAAATAAAGGGTTCGGTTCTTTACTTCCCCACACCTACCAGATGATACCTGATGAAGGCCATAGAGTACAACAGCCGAAACGTTGTATGAAAAACAACCAAGATGAGGATAATCTGAATAATAATAGAAATAATACTTGGAAGAATTGTTGATTTGTCAAATATCACTTGAATATAGATAGGGACGCGATTTTGAAGAAATTTTTTGTAAAATTTCACAAAAAAAATGTTTTCTAAATGAATCAGCCTTTGGGCAGGGTAGACTGACTGACCTGTACCCACTCATTGACAACATGACTCTACACTGCACCCAATCAGTAGTGTTGACAACGGCAACAACATGTAATAAAAATACATTAACAATTAAAGACTATTGAAATTTTTATTACGTTGGCTTCGACTTCCCACTGTTCTAAGTAGATCTGAGGTAATTTTAATAAGTTTTTCAATCTGGCTCCAAAAAAAAAGGGAAAAAAAAAAGGACAAATTAGTGTCCAGTACGATCTCACACTGAATTGAAGACTGAGTAGTCCCAAATGTACAGCTTAAATTTTTCCAAATACGCAAACATGAATTGCAAGCTTTGAATGTGTCCAGTATAGGCATCATAGCTGTTTTTCTCACACTACAAAGTATCCCACTAATGGTTTTATCATTAGATTTTGTGAGAGGTCAACCTTTTTAGCGACAAACAAATGAAAAAAAAATCAATTAAAAGTATATCAGCATGTTGATATACAAGTTTTGTTCATTGACTCCTGAAATATTTTTGTCCAATTCATTTCATTTTTACAGTCGGTGTGCAGTGCAATTTGGAATCACTGGATTAGAGTTATTGAAATCATCAATCAGAACAGACAAGAAAGTATTTAATGGTTTAGTTCAATAAATACAGTGAAAAATTTTAAAAATACCTTTGTATTTGAATTACAGATAACTAGTGATATACTAGACGTGGATTTTTGATAATTGGCAAGAAACAGATTTTGCCCGATACCAGATTATCCGACTGAACAATATTTATGATAACACTGACATAATTTTTATAAAATTCTTAAATAAATGCTCTATACTAAAGAATAAAAACTACAGATTAAGTTTACCAAAGATAATACCTATCTATAGTATACTAATCAATAATAATAAATGAGAACAGAAAATAAATATACGAATAATGAGACAAGAACTACAAAGATTTCAGAATTGATATTTTTAACCAGTATATATTTTTCATGTTCAGTACTTTTAATATGGAAAAAAATTAGTAAATAATAATTTCTCAAAAAATATATCTTTGAAAAGTCACATTTGAATCAAGTAAAAACTTTCATGTTCTGTTAAAAATGAATATAATTGCCAATTATTAAAAAGCATTTGAATAAGAAGTGATATAAAGCCATGATAGTCATTTAATTTGCCACATCAATTGATTTTGTCACGAATGTAATAATTACAAATTCTTAAAAATGTATACACCATACTATTTATCTTTATCGCTGGAGCATATTTGAATTCTGATAAACATCGTCAAAACTAATTTTTTCCAAATGCTGTTTATTCTCAACTAATTTGATTGGCTCTAGAAATAAGAACATTTAATTTCCTACTTTGGGAATTTATAAAAAGTGGAAAATAAAGAGAAATATTCAGTTCTTCAAAACTGTTTATTTTTGTCATGAACAGTAGATACACTTCTAAGGAATTTTTTGGCCCCAAAATGTGAATCAAAGCACTTTCATGAATGAAAATAAGCATCTATAAGCACATACAATTGAGTACATTAAATAATTTATGATGGATTGGGAGTCCTTGTTTTTCGAATGACCTTGGTTATGAACAACTTGTTCTCATGAATGGACAGCCATAAGGCAGGGTTGTCAAATTAGTCATTTTCTGGTTTCATCTGGCTAATTTTTTCAAGTCATTTAAATTCAAGTTTGATAAAAGTAAATGCTCAATTTTTATTAATAATTTGTTCTGGAGTCTTAACATACAGTTATTTCATGGGATAATGTACTTTAAATAAATATTTATGTGTGGGATATAACATTTTTAGCTATAAAGTTAGCTGGAAATGGAAATATTTAGCCACTTATTTTCCATTTTGTAGACTGTTTTAGCTATAAATAACAATTACTTGGCAACATTGGAAGCATATTTTTTAACGCTGTGTGCGTGTATTCAAATAGATTTGTTTGTGAATTCGCCACACCTCTTTCCCCAATGCTGTTTCCATTGGCAAATTTCCCTTTTGAAATGGATAACATTTTTGTATACAATCATATGTCTAATTTCTTTACCTTTTCTTGATGGGTACACCTATATTGCTGACCTGCAAACCCCAATTAAAATAATTTCTTTCTCTCCTTCAATCTCTCTCCCTTAGTGCTATTAGTCACCCTTCAAATCCACAGTGATTTTGATTTCCCCTGATTAGTATAATAGTAATGAAAGATAGTGTTATTATCTTTAAAGAAATCCGGATATCCAAAAATCTAGCAAAATTGGATATCCATTGTTTTTGAAAGAAAAAAAAAAAAAAAAAAAACTGACCCCAGATATCCAAGTAGATTGATATTCCAGTACACCACTACTGGTTACTTATAATAGTTATGAAAGGAATATACAATACTAGTTAAAACTAAATAAACAGCACTGTTGTCCTGGAGAAGTACATGGAACCTTATTTCAAGAATTTCAAACTATCATTATCATCCACGCATAATAATTAGCAATGTGCAGATGTCTCCTGTCATGCTCAGGAAGGCAACTGATATAGTAAAATAGAATTTTATTCCCTGATGAGGTAATGAAATTATAAAAAGTAATAAAAACAAAATATAAGAAAATAGAACACTATTCTCCAAAATCACCACAATGCAAATCTCCACGTATATAAAATGCAATATGTATATCTATATACGCCGTAATTTTTTGATGGCACTTGTAAACTAAGCATTATGCTCAGTATTGCCAATCAATACATAAATAACCCCATGATTTTTGATGGGTAAATACTAGTACATATTAATAACCCTATTCTTTCAGTAATGGTTGTTCGAATTCCTGAATACAAACAATCCATTTCTTCCTGAGGTTCAATGCATTTCTATAGTAGAAAAATTCAAAATGCATTTACAATTTAAATGTAATAGTCCTATTCTTTCAGTAATGTTTGTTTAAATTCCTGTCCACTGACGACCTCTTTAGTCCTGATTTTCAATGAATTCCAATGGTGAAATGTTATAGTTTGAAGCAATTCTTGACCTTGTCAAAAATTTAGACTCCGATCAAAAATAACAAGAACAGGGAATTCAATGTTGCTTCCACCATCCATAGTTGTTGGAAAAGGAAGATGACGATGAGCAAATAATCTTTTTTTTGAGTCATTTGATTCTCATACTTGTAAAATATTGTGGTTTGGAAATATTCTATAAGCATAATTTTTAACAGAAATAGTACCTTGGCCATTTCTAGCTTTCTTTAAATTCAAAAATGTCAAACTTGTAGGTTCTATTATAACATCATTGCAGTTAGTAAAAAAAAATTATGGGTTGTTCTTTCAATGATGTCACACTTTTTAACATTAACATAATCCAAACTGACTGTCAGACCAACCAAAAACCATTTCACTAAGATGTGTGGACACAAACTTAAGGAAACATTGATTTATCTCAACTATTTTGGTATTCTATTCCACTACAGTCAAGCGGAGAAAAATATTCCTTCAACTGACATGATAAACTACTCCATACCAGAAATAAGAAAGACTTCTACCATCGAAGAACAATGCCTGTCAAGTTTAAAACTTGCCCTAAGAATAGAGTTGAGTCTAAATTTATTTTGTCGTAACAAATTACTTCGAATGTTTATTTACCAAAATCATACTATAATTCACCAAACATCTGTCTGTCTGTATGTGAGTGTAATTCAAGAACTACACAACAGATCCCCATGAAATTTTTGCGTACCTATAGGACCCCGAGGCATGTTTTTATTAAGTCAGTTTTTTGAAATTCCAAAGATTTTTACTTGGGGGGGGGGGATGATTTACAATGTAAGCATTATGCTAAACTGGACCCTCATCTATATTTGACACTGCCTAAAAAGTAACTATCAGTAACTGAAAAAAAACCCTGCCCATAGAACAGGTTTTCAGCTAGTTTGACAAGGCATTTGATAAATAGTAGTGAGGTTTTCTGTACTGGCTTCACAGCATGCTTGAACTTATCTTTTCAATGAATACACTGCCAGCCTTAGGGGCTGTGAAGCCCCATTGGGAACATCTTTTTCCAAAGATCACAGTGAAGGTTTATAAAATTTCAGAGATAGAAATAGAGATTTTATACCTCTATTGTAGAGAGGGAAGCAATCAAATTAAAAATTATCGTTTATTTAATTAGATCCATTGAAAAGAAAAAATCAAAATCTTAAATCAAGGGGAATAACTTTTGATCGAATTTACTCACCTTGCACCTTTAGGTAAATTTTTTAATTCATGAATTTGAGAGTTAATCATCCTATTTGATTCAAGTACAGTGAAAAAAAATTTTAAATGTAAACAGTATAAACAAACACTACAGATTTTTTAGGAATTCAGAGGAAAATTAAAATCAGCGCTGTTCTCTGTAAAACCAGCAATGTAGTATTAGGTATATGTTGCAATATGTTGTGGGTATTTGATAAGTCTGAAGTAGATTACCCTTGAGTGGTGCAGGGCCCAATGGGGAGCAATTAATCCAACTGATGTAAAACCGATTCTACTTGGCTCGAGCAAGAATTATAATTACCATAGCTTATTAGTACACATGCATCTCTATAAGAGAGTCAGTTGGTCGGTGTGTCTATCGGCCTGACCCTAATATGTTCGATATCTTTTTAACCCTGAATCTTCACTGTGCTTTAACTTAGAGAATAAAGCTAAATTCGTTAGTTTCCATCTGTTATGTTATGTTTTAGAGGATTCGATTTACTATGCTATTAAAATTGTACCCTGATTTTATAGCCAACTGAAATTGATTCGGAGAATTACAAAATTTCTCTGCTGATGTCATAAAAATCCGAGAAACAAAATGATCTGATGGACTTATAGCATTGTAGTAACGGCAGGTGGAATGTGAATGCATCGTTGGACTAATTCAAGTACAGTAAAAAAAACTTCTGACTACAGGTATACCTTGAATAGTGTAGTTAATTCAATCCAGAATTTTCCATACTGTTCGGAAACCCACTGTTCAAGGTCTTATTATAATTTAATGCGTTTTTGTTTCCAGCTTACACTTATTTATGTTAATTTATGCAGCAATAGTTAAACCATACTACTTCAAAACCTGCACAAGTCAAAAGTTCACTATTCCACATATTCCTTTATTTTGCAATGGTTTCGATTGTTAAAACCTTACAGCTCTTAGTTGGCTTAAAAATTATTGTTTTGGAGGTCACTAAGAACACAAATTTTATTGTTACTTGTTATTTATGATTAGCCTAGCAGAATAACTCATTGGTATAGAGAGAAAAATGGGAGTTTAAAAGATTGCTCACAGGATTAATAGAGTTATATTTCATTCTGATTTAGAACCAGAGGTGGGCAAAAGGGAGCGGTTAACCCGGGTACAGGTTTGAAAGGGTACAAAATTCCCTCTGGCTTATAATGCATGTTGATAAATAATTGTGCCCTCCCCTATGATATAGTGCAACTATCCCGGAGCACTGCCTTTGTGTCTGGGTACTGAAAACCCTTCCTAAGCCACTGTTTAGAACTACAGTAATACCTTGAATAGTGCTGGTTTTCATGTAGTATGGTTAAGGTATTACTGTACAAATTAGTGTAAATAAGTGATCAAGATAAAAAGAGAGTTTAAGGGTCTGATTTGGACTGGGGCCCGCCACTGAGTTCCAGTAGCTCAGTGGTAAGAATGGCTGTGTGTTAAGAGAGCCATCCTTCTGTCACACCTTAACTGTCAAAAAAAGTTTCTTCAGTTTTCAAGTTGGTCTAACTAACTATGTAAATATTGTATGTACAGGCCACACCAACAGAACCAGAGGGATGAAATTTTCAATATCTATTCATTATCATGTCTAGAAAAAATAATTTTTGTTTTTTCAAAATTCTACCCCTTAAATAAGTTTTTAGTGGGAGTTCAATTTACTATGTTAAGTTTATGTTAAATTGGTCATGAGTTGGTACCTGCTTGACTTTTCGAAAATTCAAACTTTTGAGTGATCCAATAAAAGACAAGAAAAGTATCTTATTCATTGATCACCCCTCATACCAATTTTTTGATTGATCTCTCTCAACATAACATACTGCCAAAAGATGTTTATCACGTGATGGTTTCTATTTAGTGACTAACCAGATCTGTCTTTGTAACATTGACATTTATAATAATCTGAGTTTGCTAATGGCAAATTGGCCAATAGTAATTAACTCTTTAGACATTTTTGGGATATTAATTATTAATTAATGCTGCCTAATTGATTGAATAAATCATCTTAATACTTTTCAATTCATATTCTGAATATCTTGGAAATTTCTATTCTCTTCAATGCTTATATAAAACACCACATGTATGTCTATATTTTTTGTCTGCAACATTAGTCAGGGCACATAACTATCTAATATTAGTTATTGAGTGGTCTCCCATTTTAGTAAATGTATTAAAAAGATCTGTGTTCATTCTTGTTGAATAGAAACAAGAAAATGCAGAACTGCATAATATTTTTGATATTTTCTCAAGTACAGTGCAATAGCAAAATTATTTGAATACTATCACTATATTTTGATAATATGGGTAATATATAATAAATCAACAATAAAGCAAATCAGATCAGAAAATGCTTTACATGAAATATGTCTGGAAACATTCAGTTGAAGAAAGTCTTCACGACAACATTCAGTCGAAAGAGCCTCCACAACATTCAGACGAAAAAGCCTCCACGACATTCAGTCGAAAAAGCCTCCACAACATTCAGTCGAAAGAGCCTCCACAACATTCAGTCGAAAGAGCCTCCACAACATTCAGTCGAAAGAGCCTCCACAACATTCAGTCGAAAGAGCCTCCACAACATTTAGTCGAAAAAGCCTCCACAACATTCAGTCAAAAAATCTTGACAATGTTCAGTTGGAAAATCAAGTTTGTAATTTTCTTTAAAAGCTTTCCTTGCATCTAGTCTAAAAATATACTTCTTAATCATGGCATTCATATCTGACAAGGTCTTACATACAAATGTTAATATGTTATCAAGCTAACAATAAGGAAAATAGTTGTATTTGAATGAAATTTATTCTAACATCATGTTTCAAATTTATCAAAGTGGCAATTTAAATAAACAAACATTTCAACATTGTTTCATTTCAAGTAATAATATCATACACTATCATAAAACTTGAGCAGCAAATGCCAAGTATTCTAAAATTGTAAAGAAACCACAGTTCTCAAATGTTAATATGTATTGAAATAAATTTCACTATTTAAAATGACACTTATTACATTAATCTTACAAGCAATAATATTAGTCAATCATTAGTAACTAATGTAATATTTCATCATATGATTTAAAAGCCTTCAAAGCATTGCCGTGAATATATGAGTTACTAATCACAAGTGAAAAAATTTTTTTCATGAGACTGATAGATAAGTTATAATTTTTATATTTAAAACATACAACATTTGATTAGGAACTGAACTTCAAATATTACTCATTTCTATAAGACCTCAAAAATAGTTTCCTAAAAAAAGTAAATAAAGCCAATTTCCTAATAGCAAAAACTACTAAAAAGGCATCCTTTGAACATTGTTTTCTGTATTCAAAATTGAAAAAAAAATATGAATGGAAGACCTCATTTCTGTATATTCGACTAATCATTTCCTAATTAAAAAAAAAAAAAGACTCAAAATTCAAGGCAAGCATTGAATCTCATCTTAAACATGAAAGGGATAATATTTAATATATGAATGTTATATTCCTGAAACAAAACAAATGCTATCCTAGTTACATTTTAATGATTAGAAAGATAATGACAATAGTAGAAGATGTAGGGATGTTTCTATTGTTGCAAGTTAATAAGATTACTGGGCCCATTAGTTAGTAGCACACCATAATGACTAATCCTAGCCTTTAGTATGGCTTATGTTGATAAAGCAGCTAATCCCTAAATGTAACTTTAACAGACTGACTTTTATTGTGCATAACTTAAGGATTATAATGACTAACTGCTCTGATATACCTCCTGGGTAAACTCCAATTAAGATATATTCACAATAGATGAGTTACTCCCCTTAGTCATTACATCAAATTAAGCTAGGTGTAAACAGTTTGCAATGCTTATGATCATTCTTGGCCACATCTTGGGGTAATACAATACCTATCAATATAATTTTGAATGTTTACTTGAAGTTCATTTTCATTTCAACAAAACTAATGTAATATTCTTGACTTTTTAGACAAAAAAATAAGAAAAATATGGGTTTGGAAAATTACCTTTTTTCAGAGAAAAAAAAAATATTTAGAAATAGGAAGTTTTTTAAGAAAAAAAATTGAATTAAGTAATCACATTTGAAAATTTTTTAAGGAAGTTTATCTAAATTTTTCTAAAAATCTAATTTCTGAACTCTGGTCGCCACAAATAAGGAAAGTGTAGGTTTGGTAAATTACCTTTTTTCAGGGGAAAAAAAATTTAAATTGGAATTTTCTTGAGAAAATTTTTAAAATGTTTAATCATATCTGAAAACATTTTTGGGAAGTTTATTCAAATTTTTTTAAAAATGTAATTTTTCAACACTGGTCACCACAAAAAATTGATACAAATGGTTTAAAAGAGACTACTCATTCCCAAAATGATAATGAATAGTGAATCTTGGTTGATTAATGTTGATTTCATCGAGTTTAAGGTTTGTGTGCACCGTGAAAGAGAATTTTTAGCACTGTTCCTGCAGAGTTGACCCAAAATCACAAAAACCTTGTTGAGTTTAGGATATAAGTGCACTACACATGCACGTTTTGGGTCTTAAAATCAGAATTTTCAAAAATACCCCGAACAGTCATTGCATTCCAGATTTGGTATATCTTGGCCAGAAATGGAGGTAATCAGCTTCTTGACAAATTTGTCAATTTTTTTTTACAGTATTAATGGAGCTTAATTTTTTTAAATGCACTAGTTGGACCTTAAAAATCAATTTTCAGAGATCATAAAACTGCTACTACAAATTAACAGAGACTATTTACATTCCAATAACGAAATCCCTGGCTCAAAAACTGTGGTCTTTAGCCACAAAATTTTTAGCGTAATTGACCACACATGTTATTATACCATCATTTGGGGATGAAGTGCCGGCCCAGGGAAAATATCCCTTGGCATAGAAATATCTTGAACATTTGCCTAGGTTTTGAAAGTGGTCCCATGATTATCTTCACCATAGCCTTAAAGTTTCTCAAAAAGCACATTGTCTCCCTTAAAAATGGACAAACTTTGCTTCCCTGTACCCATATAAATGAAAAACTGACAACACCAGCATTGCATATAGCCAGCCTTTTTTGTTGATAATTAATTTTTTGACTAGTGTTTTCTTTTATCTAAATGTTAGGTATCACTGCTATTTACTCACTGCCATAGAAATTCAGCCTGAGTAAGTTGCCATGAAAAGCAACTAAAATTAAGATATTGTTCTTTGTGTTGTTAGCACAATGTTTCAGCCTATCCATTCTACAGCCTTCTCCAGGTGTACTATCTGAATAAGGAGGTGGTAAACAGAATTTTCCAATGATGGTAGTAAACACCACAATGTTGGACTCAGGTGATCACATTTGGATAGTATGCATGAAGATGGCTGTAGAATGGATCGTCCGAAACGTCATGTTAACAATACAAAGAAGAAGCAGTTCAATCACCCAGAAAATCCTTAAAAGAAAATATTTGTAAAAAATTATTAATGATAATAATCAGGCCTTCTCACCTCGATTGAGGGGTTTTGAAACTTGTAATCTTAAAATCAAGAAAGGATAATGGTGCAGTACAACTGTTTTATGTAACCCCAAATTGATGAACTTATATAAAAAGATGGCATCATTATTTGTCGGTAAAAGGGTTTCCACTAAGATATATCCCAAATAAATCCTTATCATACTTATTGTATCTTATTGAATATATCATCGTAGAAATATTGGTGTTAGTTCCTACATATTTTGTCATTGGAAAAATGTGATTCAACTCATTTTCTCTTTACAATGCATTCATATTTTGTAATGTTACTAAATTACGATAACATTAAACATTCTGAGATCGTAACAGTTCCATCTTCTTCAATAAACAAAACCAGAATAAAAATTCTGTCAAGTTGCCATTAGATTCACTATTTGCATGAATAAACACCTAAACGTTTTTTACAAAATAGTTACACATACATTGACAAACTAATTATATAAGTAGGTAGGTTGCTTAACCAGGACAACTAATTCTATTCATCAACTACAGAAATAGTAGGTTATGAACCCATCTTTAATATCCCACAGAGACCTGGTAGCAAAAATTTGACTGAAACTTGAACTTGGTCTGACTATTCAGTCTTCTGTGCAGGTAACTGTTATTACACTCCACACCTCATTTCCAAACAGTCTATGTTGAATTTGTTAAAATGTGATAATACCTAATTGCATTGGCTAAACAAAACAAGATAAAAGGAAAAAAAGTACTATAACGAAAATATAAAAGTGTCTGTCTCTTAAGAGACACTCCCAATGGTGTATGAATGAAAATGTACTTGAAGCATATATACATAAACCAACATGAACAAAAGGAAAATAAATTGCATAACATTCACAGCAGTAATTATTTTGTATCTCAATTGGAGATGCAAATTGAGATACAGAATAATTACAGCAATGAATGTTTTCAACTCATATTGTATCCGTTTGAAAAAAGATATATAGCTGAAAATAGTTAACTATTCTTAGAGAAATTCCATAACTTAATGAAAATTTATGAATACAAGAATATCTTGAATAGTGCAGGTTTTGCCATAGTATGGTGAAGGTATTGATGTACAAATCAATGTAACTAAGTACATGAATACCTTGAATAGTTCAGGATTTGATTAGACTATAATGGCATTTGGAGAAGTAAAGAATATGGCTATTGGGCTAAATTTGGTAGGCTTTTGTTGCCCAAATAAAGAGGCATTGTCACGGAAAAAGCAGGCTCCCAATGATAAGGGATGAGAGTTCAAACCAAGCCCCAAGTTTAATCTTCATTTCCAATTTGCTCTGCCAAGTAATGACAGCAGGATGACAATTTGGATGTTTCAATGAAAAGCAATAGAAATCACACGAAAAATACAAATCGAAATTTAATGATAATGACAATACTTAATCTAAGATGTTCAGAAAACCTATGACTATCCAAAGTTTTGATAAAGGGCATTAACATTCAAAAATTTTTGGGATGATTGTACCCCTTGTGGTTTGCATTTTTTAAGGAGCCGAGAGAGAGAAACTGAGAAAAATCAAAGAGGCAGCACATATCAACATGTCGACCAAGTACAGAGTTCAACCTGCTGTGATTTCTACTACTCAATAAGGACAAGGTATGGAAATCCAGGCCTAACAAGGAGAGCAAAAGATACCAAATGAATTCAAGCATTGCTACCTTTGAAAATAATTCGGTTTGCCACCATCTCATTTAGATGATACTGCTGGAGAAGAATGTACAATGGATTGGTAAAAACGTGTTAACAGTACAAATAACAAAGAGGAACTCTTTGAATTATTACCATTAAGTGGAACTGAGCAACAGAAATAAGAAGTAAGAAATACAAGTTGAAATTCAGGAATAACTAAATCTAATTTGCTGGATTTTGTGAGGGGAACCTAGGATGCTTAAAGGTTAGTTCTGAACCTGGTGTATCCCCTCTCCCTAATTTTGAAGGGTGCAAGGAAAGGGTATCAAATACATTTTTTTACGTTTTATTGCTGATGTATACAACTTTAGTTCTTTCTCCTTCATGTCGCCAATCAGGAAATGATTCTTCTACACTTGAAGAGTTTTTCGGAAGATTGAAATCTTTGTTGTTTGTGTTGCTAACATTTCAGCTGATCCATTCTATGGCCTGCTTCAGGTGTAATATCCAAAATTGATGGTGGTAAATAGAACTTCTATATCCAATCGTAGCAATGCCTATGATGTAAGATTCAGACGTTTTCCTTTCCCTTTTAGACTTGGATTTCCATACATTGTTCCTCTTGAGTAGCAGAAACCACATTGGATGTATCTCCAAAATTGTTTGACGTACACTCAATAGACATATTGATGTATGCTGCATCTTTGATTTTTTTCTCAGACTTCTTCCTAGAGAGGATAGTGATCACCATTCTCTCCCTAGATGTGGTCAGTCACCCAAGACTTTTCTATCTCATTTTATTTATATATTTTTTATACTACTCGAGCCTGACTTAGAGAGGCCTGACAGTTTTTCTTGTATTCTAAATATTACAAAACTTTTTAAAATTAACTTTGATAATTTTGACTTCTTCAAATTTAATTTTTTAGCCTTAAAGATTAAGGGGTGTACAAGAAAGATTTTAAAATTTAGAAGGGGAGTGAGCCTTGAAAACTGATGACTTAAAGAGTTAACAAGGCATCATTGAATGGCTCCTTCTAATGATTTCATACTACTATACCAGGGCCCCAAGGAGCAAGCAAAATGAGATAACCCCAGTGCCCCCAAGGAACAAAAGGTTAGATAAAACTCGAAGAACGTGTTTCATAAAGGAACAATGAGTTTGTTTGTACCATGGCAGTAGATTTCTGAATCCAAGTGAGTGGAATAGTATCCTTTGGTGAGAACACTCAGTATTCTAGTGATTGATGCCAAAGTTCTATGACTGTATGGCAAAAGGAGAATTTTTCAGTAGTTTTGGAGATATCGTGCATAGCATACAGAGCTACGATACAAGGGAGATAATAGTGAAAAATTGCTAGATCCATCCTGATATGAGAAAGAACAGCGAGAGAGAGAGAGAGAGAAAGGAGGATGGCAAAAGAGAATTAAAGTTACATATGGCCCCTGCGTGTAATTCAAACAGGGTCCCTCCACCTATCAAAATGATTATTAGCCCAAGTAAACAAGAAATTTTTTCGAATTGAATTGTAATTAAATTCGATTCCATCCACAAAATTTTTATAATTTCATCGTACATCCCCAAAATTTTCTCATAGCAATTTTTTCCCCTCTCAACTAATTTTGGGGTTCCCAGGCTTCAGCCTACTCAGCACACTCCTTAATCTAGCACTGATATTCAGTGTCAAGATAAAACAGACTGCTACAGGCATATGCTAAATGAGCTACAGTTCAGTGTCTCACAATCCACATGGGTCTCGTAAAATTTAACAGGTGTATAGGTTTTCAAGTTTTGTGAAACCTTCTGGCATGATTTTTCAACAAGAGGCCTCTATGCTTTATATAGATTAGGTGCCTCACCAAGATTACATCTGGCACTGGACTGCTACAAAAAGTATTATTGCTCTATTTACTTGGCAGGCCCAGTAAAAATAGATACCTTTCACTGTTTAACTACAGAGAAAAGTGAGGCACCTAGCTGATTTGAGATGTGGAGATAATGATATGGCTGGCATATTGTAGGTCTTGGAGAAATGGAGCCATCAATGATTGCTACCAATTGAATTTTTGCCTGCTTCCATTCCACAGTTTTTAGACCTTACAAGTCTCACGCAGAATGCATGATACGCACACATTTTGATATATTCTCACGCTCATTCACATGAAAGGAAAATCATCATGTATTTTTTTTTAAAGGTATTAGATTTTAGATTTATTAAATTAGTTTAGATTTCTGATAAAAATCTCATCTTGGATGAAACATGTTTTAAATAGACTTCAAGACAACACATAATTTTAGTAGCTGATATGCACCAAAATGCAATTTTAGCCAATCTTAGATACATAATTTTCAGAATTGGGCATGTTCCCTCAGACTTCCTCAGAATGAACCCCACCCCATTTTATCCCTTCCCTAGCAGGACCCCCAAAGTTTCTTCCCTGTGCTTGGAAACTTGGAGGCACGTATACTTCTCACTTGTTCTCAACACTAAAACTTGACAGGGTGGGGGGGGGTGTACACATAATCACTGGAAGACTAATTGATAGGATATTCAGTCCATAAATAATGTTACATGATGACTTTTCATCAGCACAGGTGATTCTCCAGCCTAGTCTGACCTCCTATTCACCTCTGCCAATGAATCTGTCAGTCTGTTTGTCCACACAATAATTCCAAAAGTTATCAATAATAACATTTCCTGGTAGGTTGGGTTAGAGGGTAAGGAAGAATTGGTTAAATTCTAGGGCAGGACCATGAATTTTTATCATCCAATGTTTGAGCTTCACTTCCACTTTGAGACACCATTTAGAATTCACATTTGCACAGCTAAAGTCATCTTTTTGTTAGTGAAAATTTGTACCATAGACTTGAAATTTTAAGTAAAACTAGACTGATTACTGCAAACACAAAGTGTGAGAAAAATGACCTAAAACCCTGTATACAATTCAAAAACAGAAAATTTTAAAGTCTATAAGTAGATATATCTTGACTTCAACATTGTATATTCAAGGTACTCATCTGTTGAATATTCCCATGTCAACATGTTATGAGCCAGTGTGACAGGCTAAGGCTCACAGTCCCAGTATCTATGGAAAAAGCCTAGGGCTAACAACAGATTTTTAAGGCTGATTATGATGAAGATCTTTCAAATATCCATACCTCACATAAATGAACCATCATAGCCCAAACATGTACCAGAACTATTTATCTAAAAAGAATTAACTAAAAACATTATCTGAAAGAAAAAAAAAATTCTTAAGAGAAAGATTTTTTACCTGAAATTATCAACAAAAAAAAAAGATCTTTTATATAAAATTGTGTTTGAAAAAATATTTTTTTATCTAAAATTATCTTTAAAAAATACCAGCACAATATTTTGTCATTGTTGGTCCAAAAGGACCAGAAAGGTCATTTAAAAATAAAAAAAATTTTAAGGTGCCTGGTGGTATACTCATGCAAATCTTCAAGGTTATGACCCCTAAAATGTGACCAGGAGCACCCAGACACACATGAGCAAAGGGAGAAGAATCTGTAGACCACTTGGCTGGTTGATCAGACGATTTATTGGAAGAATTGTTACAGTGATTGGATAAACAGAATACAAGACATTCTCACGTTGATCTTAAATGCTCTATTTATACTATAGTATTAATATTTTTTTTTTTAAATTAATCAGTAAAGGACATCATAAAGTTAGGATATTCTATTTCAAGTATCAGTCAAATAAACCCTTTTTATATTCTTGGGACATATGTATCCCAGGGTTTCAATGACTGCTGAGATATATATGGCCTGGTAGATCTCTTTTAACAGTCTAATAGGATATTTCAATTTAGGAATGACACACCTGAATAGGTTAGTCCAGAAAGGATTAACATAACTACCACATTTTGTGGGCATATATGACGCACATGTCTTGCGAGGCAAATTCTTTATCACTTGTTTACTAACATTACTGTGCTATGCAAATAATGTAAACAACTAGTCAGCGTGGGGGTTAATATTTGAATATAGATAATAGCATCGGAATAACCTGATACTGTGGGGGGGGCTACGTAGATCAGGGTAAAAGAGGGTGGAGTTCTTTTTATTTTTCCAACAAAAGGCCTGTAAAAATCGAGGTAAGTTTTATACGTCCATACATCGTATATGCAGTAAAATACAGTAGTTAAAAGGCAAGGCTTTACCAGCTGAACTACATCACTTATGCAATTTTACTGACTGATTATAGAAGGCAGCACATTCAGAGCATCAGTGGCCTTGTTTGCCTAGCTCTATGAATTCATTGTAGATATCAACAATATCACAATCTTGTCTATGAGTTTATTTATCCTTGATCCCTGCATTTAACCATTGTGTTTTGAGCTATGTTTAGATAAAAGTCCAATCAATCTTTGAACAATTTCTGATGTCTACTTGACCTATAAGGTCATTGACTGATTTCCAGTTTCCATGGTGATTCAAGGATGAGTAATTTCCTCTGCCGACAAATCCGCCGGAGGTATATGTACTCACTCTCTAGAGAGAGAGAGATTGCGATATGAAAAACCGTACTATAGAGTGAAGGCTAGCATGTTAGTCTCATAAGCCATAGTAAGTAGATTTATTCCTGACTGTGCATCCAAAAAATATGGCTTTATACCTCAGTCGAATAAAATAAAATTAGATCTATATAAATTTAATTTTGAAGTGGCATCACTCATTCCCTCCACTATTTTACCTAGAGCTGTGGAAAGAGGAGATGGATTCATGCCTTTCCCAAGGATGTTAGTCTGAAGTGAATGCAGATCTCAGTTGGAGTCTGAACTCCACGTGTTGATTCCATTTTCCATGCAGCTAATTGCTCGACCATCAGCACTTCCAACGGTTAGGAGGGATAGAAATAAGATGCCACCCAGCCAGTGTTGCTATTTTAGCACTTTTAGCTCTTTTAATGCTAAATTTAGCAAGTCTCTTGTTTTGGCAGTGTGAAAAAGTGCTAATTAAGTGCTCAAACATTTCGGCCATTTTTGGACATGTTTTTGACCATTTTTAGCATGTTTTTGTGTGTGAGGCCATTTTTGGTATTATGGGCTATTTTTGATAAACTCAGCGCTTTTTGGTAATCAAACTATCACAAAAAATTTTTTTCCATTTGCAACATTGCATCCACCTCAGGGTGGCAGCCTATCTCCCATCCTCATTATCTGGTGGTGTTGAAATTAGAACACTTAATTACAAATTTGCGAAGCGTACCAAAACAATGATATACTATATCAGTAGACAATGGTTTCGGGTTAGATTCATCCTTATTTGTCTTGATGAAAAAAGAATTTGAAAAAAAAAAGAAGAATTTCATGCATCAATGTTTTTCATGAAATAAATCACATGGCCAACCATAAAAATAATGAAAAGACGATACAATGAAAACAAAACTGCGCCTCAAACTGTAACATGTTCTAAAAATAAATTCAAGAAGACATTCTTCATTTCATTGGATTCATTATCTATGTTTGTAATATTATTATGTAAATGTCTAGCATACTATATTTTAGAAGCCTATGAACAAGTGAGAATATATTATCAATAGTGAAACTGAACACATGTATATGTGAGTGTATGCTCGTGAATAGAGCACTCTGGTGGATAGGGAATTTATGCATAAAATAGATATATCGCTTAAATTCAGCCTTACTGACCGTCCACTTTTGTATCTTAGAGGTAGGATATCAGCCTCCGGGTCTGAAGCGAAGGTTTCAATCCTGCCTTGTGGTACTGGATGGGAAAGTCTATAGCCATACTGAAGAGATGTAATACATCAAAACAGCTTTCTGTGGATGACACAATAATATATATATATATATATATATATATATATATATATATATATATATATATATGTATATATATATATATATATATATATATACACATTATGTGCGTGTGTGTGTGTGTGTGTGTGTGTGTGTGCGTGTTTGTGTTATCCAAAAGTTTTAGGAAGTTTTTGAACAGGTAGCTCAAACCAAATATAGTACAGACTTTTGCCTTTCAACAATACAGAGAATCTTTGGGAAACTGCTG
>OY735243.1:21233724-21261224 GCA_963457665.1 Thysanoteuthis rhombus | reverse complement strand
TTATTTTATGTCATTTAAACTTCTGAGGTTTGATTCTAAAGAGGATATATACTTAGTGTCCATGAATCTTTGGAGTACGAGACTTGCTACTTCAAGGTAAAACTCTAACGTCAATTCCAACAGAAGATGATTACTGCAACTTTTGTATTGTATATATATAACACATAAAAAAATCATAAAAATATATATTGTATGATAAATATATCTATTTTTTTTTTAATGAAATAAGCCCTTGTGTAACCGTGTCATTATTTTTGTTGATATATACGACTTTAGCTCAGTCAGTGAGACAGCCCGTTGGAAATCAGGTGGGCATGAGTTCAAATCATGGTAGGGGAATATGGATTTTACATACCAGTTTACACCTGTACTTTTGGTAAGCATTGTTCTTGTTCTTTTTTTTTGATACGGTAGAAAAATAAAGTTGAGTTTCAGGGTTTGACAATACTGTATATATTCATTTGCAGACCCAATATTTCTTTGCATGATAATCAATTAATTAAAAAAAAATGGAGTTTAACTTTTCATAATATGATCATAATTCAAGAAGTATTGAAGACTTTATTTTTTTTTATAACAAAGTGCAGTTTGAAAGCAGGTTTTCAAGATGGAGAGACTGGGCTAAAAGTGGTGATCATCCAAACTCACCCAAAACAGGCATTGGGATAACATTTGGGAATCAAGCAAGTTTGGAAGCAGTGGTTCAATATCAGCCTCTATGGACTTGGTAGAAATTTATTAATTTATTGTCTATAACTTTGAGAAGAGTCATTAATATACAAACTTTGTTCTAGACATTTCAAACTATTCTTTGTACTACCAGAGAAGACTAATAGGAGAGACACTCTTTCCTCATGGATTTTATAATTTATACCAAAAGGAGGCTGTAGAAATGAAGCAGCCAAAATGTGACTTCATTGAGATTAAGAAGAAGAAGTAGAATTGTCCAAAGAAGTTGGTATATCAAATACATATATTCTAACATCTGAATAAAATTATGTCCCTTCAAAATCTGAAATTATCATGAAATGCAAAAGTTGGAAACAGGAAAATGATTTAAAATATTTCAATACAATATCTTGGCATATTTTATTGGGATTCATCTTATGATTGTACCCAAAGATGATGAAATTTCCATTTTGTTCAATACTCCATACATTCAGAAAATTGTCAATATTTGAGCTTCAAAAAACTTTCCTAGCAATCTAGTTCATTAACAATGGATATATGATTTGGAATAATGATAATGAAGATATATATCTATACCTTGCATAAATGAATCACCATGGCTCATACATGTAACAGAACTAATTATCTAAAATATATTCTAAAATTATCTTTAAAAAAAAAAAAGATCTATTATCTAAAATTACCTAAAAAAATATCAGCACAAGATTTGGGCATTGTTAGTCCAAAATGATAATAGAAACCCAAAAAAGCACTCTTTAGAAAAAAAATAGCCTCTTAGGAGATGCCTAGTGGTGTACTCGAGCAAATTTTCAAGGTTGTAATCTTAAAAATATGACCAGGAATGCCTGGAGATATAGATATCTGGACGAGAGAAGAATCTGTAGCCCACTTGGCTGGTTGGTCAGGTGGCTACTTGTGGGACTACAGTGATTTGATAAGCACAAAAATATTACACAATTAGCTGAAACTTTTAACTAAACATTTAAAAACAACTATAAAAGGAAAATGTTTGAAAATTGGCTTATTGTGTGTGAATAGAATAGAATAGGCACTTAATAAAGACAACAGTTCTATGATGGCTATTCCAAATAAGACAATTATGCTTTATTTCTTCACATGTTTTTGAATACTATAATTATATGTGTATATCAATATATGCCAAAACAAATTTTCTCAGATTAATTTCCCAACCTTTGAATTGGAATTCGTGAAAATTAAAAAAAATTTATTCATAAAAGCTGAGCAATTTCAACAAGTACTGATTTTTGCAAAAAAAAAGAATAAACACTTCTAGACAATCACTAACAACAGGTGTGGTTAGTCATTCAATAGAAACTGTTCCATACCCAATGTCTTTTGGCAGCAAGCTGTGTTTGGGATGATCAATTGAAAAATGTGAAATAAAGGTGATCAATGAATGAATGTCTCATCTTGCCTTTTGTTGGACTGTGACCCTTAGAAAATGTTTAAATTTTTCAAAAAATTGTTGTGAATTTTCTAGATGAGCAAGTATGTCAAAATAAACATTCTGAATGTATCAGATACTTTTTGCACCCAGTGCATACGATGAACATTTTTAGAAACCATCAATCGAAATTGTCACGAAAGGTTTCTTCCTATCTATCAAGGAGTCATGTGTACAGACTGCACCTACGTACTTACAGCACTAAACCAAAATATAAACACTAAATCTTTGACTGAGCACAAGTTTCATTATTCGGAAAGGCGTATATTGAAATCTGACATAATCCAAGAGATAAGAAATTCTGATAGACTAACTTATCAGCAGAGTTCTGACTAAAATCAATCTAGATTTCCTAGAGTACTAAAAATGTTGATAACATTTGATGGTGTACGACTGGCTACTCCTACCAGCTACAAACACAACAGGGAAATAGTAATAATAGAAGAAAAAGAAAAGAAAAAGAAAAGAAAAGAAGAAAAAAAATTGCCATGGCAACAGACACATACCTTAGTTTTACCTGGAAAACATCATGACATCACATAATAATGGTTAAAATTTTTTAAAAAGTAATTACTACTTATAGTCTTCCGTCCAATTTGAATAAGACTATGGCAAAAATGGACAAGAATTCCAATTGTGTATTTTTTCACTCTTCGTAATAATTCAGTGAAACGGTTTAAAAGGTGATGATCCAGCGTTAATGAAAGATTCAGGAATATAATAAGAATAATCCCAACTGTTAGAGTCCATCACGGATTGGGGGAAATTTACTGTTGTGAATGGGAAAGATGAAGAAAAGAGAGGAAGAGAATAAGAGTATTAATCTAAACAAACAGTTAACCCCAAATGACAACTAGATACCAACCACCTACACTTTTCAACAGGACTTCGTCCTTATTTTCACACGCATTTTTTTTTTTCTAGCTTTTTTCTTTTTTTTTTCTTTTTCTAAACAGGTTGGACAACTAACGGCTCCTCGAACAATGAAAAGGAAACGAGCAGAAAATGTCACCATTGGTTTGGCCCATATCATTTGAGGAAAAGAAAAAAGTTGAAGGCGCAAGAACTGCCATGGACGGGGTGGGGATTAAAAGACATGTTATGGGTTAGGTAATTAGAGGAGGGAGAGAGATAAAGGGAGAGGGGATCAACACACACGAACACACACATACACAGGTGTTCTGTTGATTAATTACTTCTTATAATACATGATAATTCCCACCCACCCGTAAAGGAAATAAGGGAATCTATATAATTAAAGCCACTCACTTCTTGTCAGATAGATTTTTGACAAAGTTAATGGCTAGATGAACAGACCATTTGTATTCATCTAAAAATAGACTTATTAATTAGCTATACAAATTGATGAGCTTATTTTGGTCAGGCAGAAGGTCTAGTGAGACAGCTAGTGAGGATCGAAATCACTGTTCTCACAAAAGGGTCTCCAAGACAAGCATGCTAACCATATAAAGTGACTTCATTTTATATATGACAAAGTGATTATAAGATTTTTGTTATTACAGGCCAGTGATCTTCAAACTTTATCTACTCGAGGAATCTTTTTCAAGAATTGAATTTTCTAGGGAACTCCTTCAAAACACAACTTTCCCTCCAACACACACACACATACATACATACATATTTAGATACATACACACACACACACACACACATATATATACATTTATATATATATACATACATATAAACACACACACATATATATATACATATATATACACACAAACATATACACACACACATATACATATATATACACACAAACATACACACACACACATACATATATATACACACACAAACATACACACACACACACACATATATATACACACACACACACACATATATACACACAAACATATACACACACACATATACATATATATACACACAAACATATACACACACACACATATATACATATATATACACACAAACATACACACACACACATATACACACAAACATATACACACACACACATATACACACAAACACACATATATATACACAAAAACACATACACACACACACATATATATACACACACACACACACATATATATACACACAAACATATACACACACACATATATATATACACACAAACATATACACACACACACATATATATATATATATATATATATATATATATATATATATATATATATATATATATATATATATATATATATATATATATATGTGCGTGGGTGTATGTGTATATATAACAAGATGAAACCAAATAAAAAAAACAGACTCATACAGGAAAAGTAAGAATGAAGCTCACTGAACAAAATACATATTTGGATGACTATTTATTGAACAGTGTCCGAAATGTCAGTGTTTTGTAGAAACCATGGAAAGGTCACGTGGGTTCCACAAAACATAGTTTGAATACCACAGGCATTGGTCGTTGTCATCATCACTGAAAACTGATTGAAAAAAACTTGGGTGTTTCATATTTATTTAAAAACAAGTCAGGTTAGTCAGTCCTTAGAAACTGTCACATTGGAAAAAGGGGGTGAATAAGTTACCTCTGTTGGGCAGTGAACCCCCTGCCCCCTCAAAAAAAAAAGAAGTCAGAAAATTTAAACATTCACTCCTTATCATAACTTAAAAAATATTGTCCTTTATTTTTTTCAACCCCTTCCCAGGTTTTACGCAAGTGTAGGGGTTATTTTGCAATGTAAGTTTATGCTAAATTGATCCTATAATTTGTGCCCAGCAGCATTCATGATGATTTTTTTTAAATTCAGACTTTTTAGTGATCACTGGTTAACAAAAGGCAAGAGGAGTAACTTATTCATTGATTACCTATTTTTCCAATTTTTTTAATTGATCATCCACAACACGCTGTCAAAAATTTCTATTAGCAATTCTTTTCCTAATCTTATTTATCAACGGAAAGTGGTGTGATAAAAAGGTGTAGATAATGTTTATCAGTACTGGCCAGCTATAACCAGTAAACCAGATTTTAGTCATCTAAAGATAGCTTATGCAATTACAGATTCAAGTGATAATACATTTTGTGTGTAAAGTACTTAGTTGAATGTACGCAGAAGTGGGAGATGGAGGGGGCTATTTAAAAATGATCCTTAAAACCCCAACAGAGGTGGGCCCCAAAAGTAGTTCATCTATTGCATTTTTACGGTCATTATTTGATAACAAGGATATACTTGTGTGTGTGTGTGTATATACATATATATATATGCATACATATATATATATATATATATATATATATATATATGTATATATATATATATGTATATATATATATATATATATGTATGTATATATATATATATATTGCATAAATAATAATTCAGCTTTTTCGATTGTTTTTCACTATCTACGGATAGTGTATTGAAAAAATCATAACATGTGATACTTCAAAGTTTTTCTGATGATTGATTAAACAAATAAATAAAAACAAATAAATAAAAAATAAATAAAAACAAACGAATGAAGAACCCCAAGTGCAAACTTTCCCTAGTCACTTTCTGTACATCCATTTTAAAATGTTCAACTTATTAAGATCCTACGAAGCATACAGAGTTCAAGATATAAAAAGACAGCTGGGAATTTTTACAATTTGAAAAATACAACTGAAATTCCTGATCAAGTTATCTGAAGTTTCCACTTCACTACAAACAAAGAATAAGAATTTTATTCAGAGTGTTGTGACTTGACTGTAATACATTGATTATCAATAAGTCAGTACCTTTATATGGAAAAAAGCATTTATTTTACACAACAAATATTCATTTTACAGAATAATCTCCTTTTTTAACCCATGACTTCTCTATTGATCTATCATTATCAAATGAAAGTTTCAGATCAAAATTCAGCTAAAACTGTAAGGTCTTTGGTTTATTGTTCAAAATTAGTGTCTGTTTACATAGGGATTATTTTAAAGGTCTTTTCTTTCTGCAATTTTGAAAACAATGTTCCTTTAAATTTTACAAGAGAGCAAAAATCCAAGTTTGAAAAAAGTCACCTGAATTTTCATACGAGATAAGAATTACAGAAGTATTATTAGACCCTTTGCACAGGTAGATACTACAGAGAGACATTTTAGTTTAAAATTAGATGGAGCCATATTCCCAGATAAAGGGTGTCAGATGTCTCATACATTCTATGTTAAGGTAGGGAAAAGGGATAGAGGAGCAGGAGGAGGAGGCAGATAGGACTTCTTTCATCAACTCCTGAATGCCTACTTTAAGTTAGGTAATCATTTGAATGATACACCTACGCTAAGAAACCAAGTCATATCTTTTTTATTAAAGATATCAGCACCTTTAAGAATAGTGTTACAGGTATACCGTCATTAGATCAGTTAATTCCTTCCAAAATTTTCCGTGCTGTTCACAACCACATTATACAAGGTCTCATTACAATTTAATGGGTTTGGGTTTTCATCTTATAATAAGTTTACATCAGTCTATATAGAAATACCTTAACTACACCATATCAAAACCTGTACTGGTCAGAAACAGTATTCACAAAAGTGAGGGAGGAAAAGTTGAATTTTCCGTCATTGAAAAACTATGGCATCAAAAATGGTGAAGGGTTCTATCTTCTTTTATATGACGATTTGTTTGCTTATGTTTGTGCGTTTCAGCAATCCTGGCCATTCCGTTTTGTCTACGGACTTATTTGAAAAAAAAAAAATATTCTGTTGGGTTTATCAATAACATTTAGATTTTCCAGAATCTAGATATTTCTAGATGTTTTTGTTACTCTATTTTTGATGTTTTCCAGTGAAAAATACCAGTGATGTCATAAATAGAATTCATTCTGATCATATTGAATTTTTTTGGCATGACTTCAAATTTTGATGCTGTGGTTGTTTAATTATTGATGGTGAGTTATTAATTCTTGACTACTATTTAGATTCATCCAATCAGAATTGATTATCTAGGCTTCCTAAAGATTTCAGTCTTGAAAAGATTGTCATGAACAGATCAAGTCCTGAATGAGGAATGAGTTTCAGAAGAGTCTAAGGTCAATTATGTGGTTATCTAAGGGTCACTTTATAATTTTAGAAATGTGGCTAGTTACCATTTAAGTTAAAATTAGTTATTTAAATTGTCGACGTGTCTTTCAAGAAGGTGGCATATTGGTTCTTTCAACAATCTTTTGTGGCTGCGAAGTCATTTATGGATACCAGACAACCCTCTGACTTATTAGGTTACTAATCAATGTAAGTAAGAACACAGACCCATGACAACATTATTTTTCAGTCTCAAATCATCCAGACTTTTTTGCATTCTTTAACTTAGCCTTCTTTTAGGGGTACCTTAATTCAATACCTTTGGTTACAATGAACTTTTCAGTAAAATATGAATAGATGGAAATTGGATCATTATTTTGGGGGTGAGTGCATATGCCAACCCTACACTATTATTTGGGGGTGGGGTTACTGGAGTAACATTAATACACCCAAAATGTTTTCATGGGGATAAGATGTGTGGTGCTTGAGTTATGCTGTCACATGCAGACTTACTTACGTTTGGTAGATTATAGTGGGATAAGTTAACTAAAAGGGACGGAAGATATTTCAAGTAGTGTTTACAATACTAAAAGACCCTGTTTATTATATTTCTATAGCGTATTCATTTATACATATTGATTAGCATTCTGATCTCGAAAGTAATTGACGCTGTACATAATGGTCATAAGATATTCAGAAAAAAAAAAAGAGAACTATAACAGATCTAGTCATTCAACAGAAATCATCGTGAGACTTTTGGTAGCTTTCAGTTGAGATGATCAATTAAAGTATTGGAAAAAGGACGATGAATGAATGTTACTTCTCTCACATTTTGTTGGGCAGTGATCACTAAAGAAGTCTGAATTTTAAAAAAAAAAGCAGTAATAATGTAGCCAAACACAAATTGAGGGATCAATTTAGCATAAACTTAAATTGCAAATTGAACAAACTAAAATCCTATTTAGGGGAGAATTTTTTTGAAAAAAAAAAAAAAGTTCTTTCTAGACATTATAAAGAGTAAATGTTGAAATTTTCAGCCCTCCAGTTCCTATATGCGTGATACATACACAGCCAGCTGGACTAACTTGAAAACTGAAGAAACCTATAATGACAGTTTCTAATTTTAAAAAAGTGTATTGGGCAAAGGTCAACTGTAGTCAAAAGAGAGAAAGAGAAAGATTAAGACTTCTAAAATACAGTTAACAGGAAGTGTATATATATATATATATATATATATATATATATATATATGTGTATATATATGTCTGAGAGAGTCCCTCAAAAATTGATAAATCTTTGACGTTTGTAATATAAGAGTCTGAATCAATCAAACAATACAGTAATTTTAGCCCATTTACTGCAGAAGGTGTTGGCAAGTGATAGTTATCCATTGCAAAATAAAAGTTCTTGTCCATTGCAGCATAAAAGCCCTGATTAAAAGATAGAGCCAAGTTGCAATGAAGCACAATAAAACAGATATTTCATTCTGTTAGCCACAGAACTGCAATGATGGAGATTCCTGTCATTTACAGTTAATAGGTTGATAGATATTTATAACCAATTCTGTTGCCAAAAATATTTATAAGTAGAGGTGTACTTATTTTTGGATAGCAGCATATCCATATTTTTCGCAACAGATTCAGTGCAGTAGAGTTTTGTCTTAATTAATTCCTGATAATATCCATTTTGATTGTGTAATGTTCCACAACAAATCATAAAATCCTGATATATTTGGTTTAGTGTTTGTGTGTGTTATATTGATATGAAAATACCCTAAGGAACTCCAATCATATTACGAATAAAAATAAGAGCAAAGTTATTCCTTAACTTATTCTTTTGATTCAACTTCAAAAAACAATAATGCCAAAGACATTATGATTATTTATAAGCACTATTTACAATAGTGAAAACAGGTAGAGAAGTTTTTTCATTACTTACATGATTAATGTTGAAAATTGCATATCCGAAATTAGTTTGTTTTATATCCAGAGAGAGCATTTGTCCTAAAGCAGAGCAGAGAAAGGACGAAAAGTACGAATGTCTATCCAGCAGATCTCTTCCTGCCCTTTTCTTTTATAAGTAAGGAGCTCACCAGAGTTAAATATAAAACAAAAACCCTCTGCTGAATTGTAATATTAAAGCCTTCATGGCACAGGTAAGAGAGTGGTGAGAACTTAGGATATAATCTAACATCTTAGGTGTCCCACATACTCTTAAAAGAAAGAAAAAAAAAGGGGGGCTCCTGGGATCTTTTGTTATTACAAACAGAATTCTTTTTTGTCTATTTTGAATGTCTTTATGTTGAAGATATTATTTCTATTTTTATTGACAGTCTTAAGTTTCTAGAGTTAGGAGAAGGGAGAATAAAGGAAATCATATATATATATATATATATATATATATATATATGAGGAAAGAGTGTTGTATTCACTTTGCCTATTTGTTTGAATGCTGACTTTTATCTTATTCATTCAACAGCCATCATGCCCCCTGGGTATTCACCCTGATTAGATGCATATACACCAGATTCAGGAGTGCCTATAGTTCAGAGGAACATAGAATAAGAAAAAAAAGGAGGAGACAATGTTTATTCAGAGTCAAGTCTTTTACTTACATCTGTTTGCAAGATTGAAGTAGGCAATGCACAAATAGTCAGAGAGTAAAGAAGGACATACTCAAAGAGAGGCTAAAAAAAAAAAATATGGTGAAGAAGAGATTTCTAGATAAAGTGGAAGATGGATAAAAAAGGAATTTGGGAAGAGGATGATAGCAATTGTAGATGTGGCGTCCGCAAAACCAGTTTTCCAGGGGAGGTTCAAAAAGATATATTTCCGGGGGGTATGGGTGTTCGGAATATATTTTAGAAGTAACCCTGTTAACAGTGAAGGATAATACTATCTCTTTATATGGATATATTAAGTTGGGGTTACATGAAACAATTACACATCACCATTATCCTTTATTAACTATTAGTGTGGCCAATTAGCTGAAGATTTCAAGCCAATTGTGCATTTTATGATGAGCATATGATTCGGTTGGCGACAAACGCACTAAGACTAAAATAAAAAATGCAGAGCTAAAGAAAGTAGACCACTACATATACCTGGGACAGCAAATCTCCATGAAGTCATCAAAAGAAGAAGAAATCAAGCGGTGAATCACACTAGGTTGGCAAGCTTTCAGTAGAGCAAGCTCTACTTATAAGAACAAGAAAATCCTACAAATCCTAAAAGAAGAGTACACAACCAATACATCCTGCTGATAGTCACCCATGGAGCTGAAACATGGAACCTAATTGAAAGATTGACCCTCAAACCGAGAACCATGTTCAACCTCACAGGGAGAGATCATGAGATAGCAGTATATTAGAGAAAAGACAGGAGACGGGGACATCATAGAAACTGTTTGAAAACTCAAATGCTTAAATTTTCAGTCCTCTAGCTCCATTGGTGTGGCCTGGATGCATCATAGATACATACACATATAGCTAGCTGGACCAACTTAAAAACTGAAGAAACCTATTTTATCTGTTTTGGTGACAGTTTTAGTTTACAGTTTCTAATATGATCAAATAAAAGAAAAAAAATTAATATAACAAGTCTGGCTGGAGCAGGGTCAAATTCCACTCTTTCTTCTATTCTGAGTGACGATGATTAGTGCTGTAACTTTTGTGTTGTATAGGTAAGAAATAAATTCATAGACATCTAAGACTTGTCAGTTTAGCTCAGTTGGTGAGCACCCTGCCAAGTAATCCTTTGGTCAGGATTTCAAATCACAGCAAATTTAGACGTATAAACTTGAATAAAAGATCTATATTCGGTAGTTTTTTCAATTTATTTCATTAGATTTCTCGAGAACTGCCGATCCAAACAACTTCAAACTTGACACTGCAATGTCTGGCATACTGACTATTATATCTGAATGTCAACTCTGTACAATCGCCAGTTGTCAAGTAAATGAAGGGCATGCACACCGACAGAGATTTCTTTAATTATAGTTAGGTATACAGATGCAGTAGAGTGGCCCAACTGTAAAAAAAGGCCCAAGAATTTGTCATAGTAGGCTTCAACAACTACAAGGCTGGAAAAGGCAGTCACTGCACAAACTAGCTGCGAGCAGACCTCAAAGATGCAAGACTTGGACTTTTTAGATCTAGAAAGAAACAGAGGGAGCTAAGGACATTGGTCAGGGAAAAGACGTCTTCACATAAAGGAGGACTGCATGCAGCTGTAAGATGATTCGACTATGACTACAGTCAATCATCTTCATACACAAGCAGAACTCATACTTTTGTTAATTGGTTTAATAGCTCTTGTACAAGTGCTTAGCTTTTTAACTTATTCTCTTAGTCACTTTATGACTATCCTGCCAATGAATACAGCTCACCTGGCACGTTAGGATATTTATCAAACATTATCTTAAATTATATCATTATTAGATGACGTATTCAGTAAGTAGTGCCCTTATGCTGGCTATAGCTTCATCCAACCCTGGTTGGGCTCCACCTATCACATTACTACATACTCAGGCCAAGTATAAGATGTGAAATAAACTTGAATTTGACAAGCACTGAAGTGACATCATTCACTTGACCCTGCACTATTTTACCCATTACCAGGGAGAAAGATGGATTCATGCCTTTCCCTAAGGACATTAGTGTAAAGTGAACACGAATTATCTCAGTCAGAGAGTTCATTTTCTGTGCTGTCACACAAATAGGCCACTCTACCTCTAAGATGAAGTATCACCAACCATTATTAATTTTTGATTTGTATTTCTTTCATCTTAATTTTCAGAAACTATCACCAACACTGTCAACATAGGTTTCTTTCAGTTTTTAAGTTGGTCTTGCTGGCTATTTATGTACATATCATGTATAAAAGCCGCACAAGGAAATCTAAAGTGCTGAAAATTTAAACAATTATGTCTGGTAGTAAAAAAAAAAAAAAAAAAAAAAATGACCTCCCCCTACTTTTTTTTAGAGGGGGTTCAGTTTGCAGTGTTAGCTTATGCTTAATTTGATCCCTTAATTTGAGTCTGCTAGTTTTTTGAAAATTCAGACCTTTTTAGGGACAGCAAAAGACAAGAGAAGTAATTTATTCATCGATCACCAGTTTTTCCAATTTTTTTAATTGATCACCCCTCCACGACAGGCTAACAAGAGACTTGGAAAGGTGATCACTGCACAAACTATCTGTGAGCAGACCTCAAAGATATAAGACTGGGAACTTTAAGATCTGGAAAGAAACTGTCATACAAGTAATATGATGGTTTCTGTTAAGAAACTAACCAGACCTGTCTTAATTTCAGTTGCTGTTCTTTCGAACTACTTAAATTATTTTTCTACAGTGGTTAGAAGAAAGAATTTACTAATCAGGACTAATAATGGTTGAAAATGCTTGATTTAATAATAATAAAATTCGAGAAAATGTGGCGTATCTAGGGTGTGGCACATGCCTTGATGGGACACCTTTAAACTGTTTCTATTAAAGTCAGACAAGCCATCCTCAGAAAGTGAAAAGAGAACTCTTTTTCCGATGTATGATGACTGGACACAGAGCTCCAAAGAGGACAAAGAATAAGTGAGAAAAACAATGTGGCAGTATTTGTGAATTGGATCAATCAAACACTCAACTTGGTGGGTGTGTATGTGATATTTTTAGAACTATCGAAACTCTCTGTGGTCTTTCCTCATCCAGCATAGTACACGGAAAAGATATAAGAGAGAATTATGATCATTGTAGTTTCCATTATAACATGTATTTTCCAGCTAATATGATAAAAATATCCTTCAAGATGAGTGTCACCGTGTCAAATGTTTGGACAAAGGGCACAATTTCAATCTTTGTTATTTGTGCTATTTTCCATAGATGCACCCTTGATGTCACTACACACTAATGTACATAGACAAAACATGAAATATGGTGGTGTGTCACACAGGGGGAATAATAAGAAATGTCAATACAGATTTGATCTTTTGGTCTTGTACCTCTATCGGTAGAGCAATGATCCAGATATGCTTTGAAAAAGGGATGTGAGTTTCATTCTCACTGAGAGCTTTCTTTATTTCTGTTCCATGTTATTCACTTATGGCTATAGAATGAGAGATTGAGAGATGATGAAAAAACACTGAAATTTCAGATAGTAAAAAATAGATAATTACATAACATCTTTTTCATCATCAAGTTTTACTTAGTTGTAAGGCCGATCAATCTATCAACTGCGAATGACGGAAATTTCCATCATTGCAGTTCTATGCAGTGTTGCCAGTTTAGCACTTTTTGTGCTGAATTTAGTGTGTTTCTTGTATTGGTAGTCGATATAAGTGCTAAATTAAAGTGGGTATACTTTGACATTTTAGATATTTTTCTAGAAAGTTTCTTGACCATTTTTAGTATCTTTATGGCATGTTTTAATAATTGTTGGTGTTCTGGAGCTAAATTTTTTAAAAATTTAGTGCTTTTAGCAATTTTTGGCTATCAAACTAAAGTGAAAATATCTTTTGAGTTGGCATCCCTGGTTCTATAGCCAACTTTTAAAACTGACATTTCATTGTAATTGGTGGCAACTCAGTTCCATTTGTGAGTGGGGCTTTTATCTTATAATAGATTACTTGCAATGGAGGGCTGAAAATTTCAACATTTACTCTTTAAGTCTAGAAAAAAAAAATTCTTGTGATCTTATGAAAATACCCCCCCCCCCAATAAGATTTTGGTTTGGGGGTTCAATTTACAATATAAGTTCTTACTAAACTTATCCCTTAGTTTGTGTCCAGCAGTGTTCACATTTGTTTTTTGAAAATTCAGACATTTTAGCAATCAGTACCTAATTAAAGGCAAGAGAAGTAACTCATCGATTGTTCACCCCCTTTTTCTAATTTTTTTAATTGACCACCCCTAACATGGCATGCTATCAAAACATGTTCATGTGACGGTTTCTACTTATTGACTAAACAGATCTGGCTTGCTTGTTCCATGTTACGATACCCCATTACTAAGCTAAGCTTAATCTGGCAAAAAGCCATGAGATTAGAGCAATTAATGAGGGTTGGACACAATACAATAAAAATTGTACCAGATACTAACTCCCAATTAGAAATGATTTGCCAGCATGAAGCCCTGACTTAATGCCCAGTAAGCACTTCTTGTGGGTGCAATTGAAGTAGGAGGTATACCACCACTAATCCTGGATCAACTGGAGGGTCATGTTTGACATGTTATGTCCAACACACTGCCTGACTTCCTGTAAAGGTCTATTGAGGTCATACCTAAAGGCTTATAGAAATTGGTGCCAACATTGAATCTTAACACAGCTGCCAAATTCTACCATTGTATGGTCCAAAGTAATGCTAGTTTGACTACAAATGACTAATAGATAATGACCAATTCCCAATAGGGAGTTCCTTTTCACCTTCCCTTTATGTTACCTCATAGTTGAGCATAGAACAATAAAATGGAAACTTGTCATCACAGTCAATAATTGAACAGCTGTAGTATCAAAATTTGAAGTCATGTAAAAAATAATCCATTGAAGAATAAATATGATCAGGATAAATTCTATTTATGACATCACTGGCATTTTCCACAGGAAAACATAAAATTGAGTGAAGAAACATCTAGATTCTGGAGAATCTAGATTTTATTAATGAACCCATCAAAGTGGTGGGGCCAGAAGCAGTGGAACACATAAACACATATAAAAAGGGATAGAACCCCACACCACTTTTGGTGGCTATGGTGGTTCAACTTGACTATTTGAGCCTTAAATGAGCATTAAACTAACAGGTAAATGGAAAAGACCTCATTTAATTTTATTTTGATTGATAGCAACTCATTTCTGTCTGCGTGTCAAGACTTTTATCTCCAAATGGACAAGAGCTTTCATCTTGGAACTGATGACTTTTACTCTTTGCCACCTACCACAGTTAATGGGTTAATTCATTAAAAATAAAATAGTGTTGAAGCAAACAACCACTTACCTGTGTCCACGCTGGTAGTTGATATCAAGGAAATTGGACGTTCTTTGTCTTTATGTCCATTCCGAAGGTCTGCAGCCAACTGGTCATTTGGTGACAGATGCTCCAAGCTAAGTTCAGCTCCCGAGGATCCAAGTTTGTCGCCATCAGCTAGATTATACCCAGTTTCTGGCTCTTCTCTAACAATTATGCCAGAGTCTGTCATGATGGGTGGTGCTTTTTTATAAATTACTTCATCATCTACAGATTCAGTCAAGCTATTGTCCAAGTGGCCATGACTTTGGTTTTGTTGCTTAATAGTGTCTGGCTCATAACCACTATCTAGAATACTGTTAAATGCTTGATTGGCACTGTCACCATGATGACTCCTTGATTTCACCTCCTCCTTTCCTTGACCGTCAACACTATCTTTGACATCCCTCTCACTACTTGACTGCCGTGCCAAAGATTTGTAATAATTTTCCTTCTTAGCAATATTTTCCTGCAGCTCTTTTTCTAATCTCTGAATGAGTACTTCCTCTGTTGGTTCTTGCGCATTTTCGGTTGGAGGAACTTGGGAGTTTGAATTGTTAGTATTACCATCACTTTCCAGTTTTATTGCAAGTTGTTTCTCTTCAGTGCTGGCTGTCAATGAACTGGATTCAGAAATAGCCTCCTCTAAACGAAAACTAACCTCATCGTCTGTATTTTCCAATTCCCATATTGCTCCGACCGGATCCAACTCCTGCTCTGCTTGGTAGGCAGAAGACGTTAACGAGTCTGGAATCGTTGAGGCCGACCGACTGCTACCACTGTCACCGTCAAATGTAAAGTTGAAATATGTTCGACGGTCTGATTCCAGATATTCCTTGACACTAGCACTGAATTCTATATCTGTTTGATTTGGGGCAGAAGTTGGAACACTACCATTACCATTGCCATCACTTCCTCCTCCACCACCTCCACCTTCAGGATTGAAACCATCTGATGGTTTGTCTTGGGTGGTATAGACAGAGGAATGTTTGGGGCTTGCAGGTTGACATTGCTGTTGCTGCTGCTGTTGCTGCTGCTGATGCTGCTGGTCTTGTATTGGAGGCTTTGGCTGTTGTGGAAACTGTTGGTATTGTATAGTTGGTCCAACCTGCTGATGGTATGATGAGGGTGGTATCTGCGGTTGTGATGTTTGTGGCTGCACTACTGGCACTAGTTGCTGATGGTATTGCTGCTGCTGCAGTGGTGGAGGCTGTTGTGGGTATTGTTGCTGTTGCTGCTGCAGTGGTGGAGGCTGCTGTGGGTATGGTTGCTGAGCTGGTGGTAGGGTTTGCTGATTAGGATAAGGTGGCTGCAGTTGCTGGCAGGGGTATTGCTGGGGATATGGTATTTGTTGTAATGGGTATTGTGGTTGCAGTGGTGGTTGCTGTTGAGGAGGATACTGTGGTGGGTGTATTTGCTGCTGGGTATACTGCTGGGTGGGATACTGCGGTGGCGCATATTGTTGTTGGTTGTATGTTGGAGGTTGTTGAGGATATGGAAAGTATTGCTGCTGCTGATGATATTGAGGGTAGGGCTGCTGCTGATGATAGCTTTGATGCACTTTTGTATGTTCAAACTGATGTTTTAGTGGAGAGCGAGGGAGTGCTGATTTCCGACCAATCGTCGATACCTCAAAGGGAGGCTGCTCTTCTAAAATCCCATCTTCAAGAGTTTCATACGTTATCTTAAGTGGCGATTTGCTCAGTTCATTGTCTCTACTTTCATTGTGTTCAGCCTTTTTCTCAGGAACATTTGATACTTTAGCCCAAGTTGTGAAGGATTTTCCTGCTGTTTGAACCCTTTCTACCTTTTCAATTGGTGCGAAAATGCCGTGTGCTGGCTTACATGAAAAATATCTGACGCTTTCAATTTGCCCATCATTTAATCCTTCTGGATCATCCAACTCAATGCCACACCATAAACCATCAGAAACATGTAGTTTTCCAAAATAAAGCACAACGCCTTTCTTAATACCACTGATGCATACACGGTCCCCAGGAACAAATTTTTTCTCTTTTACTTCTACTGTTTCTGTAGTTGTTGAGGCAGGCACTGACTTTGAGTATATTTTGGGAGCAGGGATAAATGACTTTCTCGCCCGTGGGGAGCCATCTTGCTTTTTGTCTGCTTGGAAAGCCTGCAACATAAGAAAAAAAAAATATATAAATACATATGTATTAATGCAGTAGTACTTTTGGCGAGACTTATTGAAGGCAGAATAATGAAAACAAAAACAAATTTTAAAAAAGGTCTGGTTAGTCACTCGGTTGAAACCATCGTATAACCAATGTCTTTTGGCAGCATACCATGATGGAGGTGATCAAATAAAAGATTAGAAAAATAGGTGATAAATCCATGGTATTTCTGTCCAGCTTAGTGTCACTAATCTGAATAATACATATAATGCAAAAAAAGGACCTTTGTTATATTTTCAAAAAATTGGAGGGAATCTTAATTTCTTGATAGCCTATGATACTTGCAGGGTCATATCATATGTGCCACTAGAGTTTTGTCTCATTCAGTTACAACATAGTAATTGAATAGCAGTACTAAATATTACCTAGTGGTAATAAGTATTACCTGCTAAAACATAGCAATACAATAGCAGCAGTAAGTATTGCCTGCAAAGACATAGCAATACAATAGCAGTAGTAAGTATTGCCTGCTAAAACATAGCCATACAATAGCAGCAGTAAGTATTGCCTGCAAAGACATAGCAATACAATAGCAGGAGTAAGTATTGCCTGCTAAAACATAGCAATACAATAGCAGCAGTAAGTATTGCCTGCAAAGACATAGCAATACAATAGCAGTAGTAAGTATTGCCTGCTAAAACATAGCCATACAATAGCAGCAGTAAGTATTGCCTGCAAAGACATAGCAATACAATAGCAGTAGTAAGTATTGCCTGCTAAAACATAGCAATACAACAGCAGCAGTAAGTATTGTCTGCTAAAACATAGCAATACAATAGCAGTAGTAAGTATTGCCTGCAAAGACATAGCAATACAACAGCAGCAGTAAGTATTGCCTGCAAAGACATAGCAATACAATAGCAGTAGTAAGTATTGCCTGCTAAAACATAGCAATACAATAGCAGTAGTAAGTATTGCCTGCAAAGACATAGCAATACAATAGCAGTAGTAAGTATTGCCTGCAAAGACATAGCAATACAATAGCAGTAGTAAGTATTGCCTGCAAAGACATAGCAATACAACAGCAGCAGTGAGTATTGTCAGCTACAGCACAGCAATAAAATAGCAGCAGCAAGTATTTCCTGCTACAACATAGCAATAAATAGCAGCAGTAAGTATTGCCAGCTGCAGCAAGTATTGACCTACAATATAGCAATACAATATCAGCTGCTGCTGCTGCTGCTGCTGCAACCTAGCAAGTATTGATCCGTCCAATATGTGCAGAGTTTTCAAAATGGCCTGAAACGTTTGTGTTATTTTTGTAATACATGAGAGCAGCTAGTAGCAAGAAATCAGGTCAGTTATGTTTCCTGATTCTGCAGGGAGGATAGAAAGCACCACTGTTGGCAGTTTGGATTTTTGATTTGCTGAAAATACTGTAACAGTTGCACACAATCTGATAAAAGAGTAAGGTATGCCACTGTTAAACAGAAGAAAGAAAAAAAGAGGCGTGTGAGAAACAGACAGGTGTGCAAGTTGCTCACAAGAATCCATACAAAACGTTTGTTGCTAAATATTCTGTGTCAGATCTGTTATATTTACTTGTTGTAAAAGTCCCAACATGGAGTTTTGTAGCAACAATAACGAGACCAGTCCCCATAATAGTGACATCATGCTAAAGCCCCACTCAGGTTGACTTGTTCTGCTAAAGTTTGCAAATCCCATTTACAGGAAATACTTATAAAGGAGTCGAAATGGGGCGTATAGTTTTGGAGTAATATTGTATGAAGAGATGAATTCTGTTTTGTTTACCTTTTAGATTTTAATGAGGGAAGGGATGTTGAACCTGAGGTAATTAAGCTTACTCTATCTAATATTTTAATTGGATTCTAATGCCACAGAGTATTTTTCTTTATATATTTTGTTTATATATTCAAATTATACACAGAAAAATCATTCATACCCAAGTTTTGTGAATATTCATAATTTCTATTGTGATTATAGCTTTCAGATGCACACAAATAAATATGAGTGAGGAATTTCAAATCAATGAACAGATATTGTATTTGTTGATATCAAAATATAGCAACATTGTTATGGATCTGTTTTCTATGAAGTAAAAGAAGCTGGAAATTAACTGTAACAAAAAGTGACATTAGTAAAAATTTAGAAAAAATTGACAAAAGAATTAACAGAAAACTTAACAAACAAAAAGAAATGTAACTTTTATATTCCTATTCAACTTGATATAGCAGCAACATCCCTGAAAAATTTGGTAGAATTTGGGAATCATATAAAGTTTCCAGAACTATACAATTCTAGCATGAAATTACTGTGTAATTTATAGAAAATTAACACATTAAAAGGGACAAATTCCTATATATTAAGCTCATAAGAATATGCTAATAAATTAGCTTCTTTATGATTTTTAAACATCTAACAATATTCTTGAAAGTTGAATTTTCATACTGACAGAATGTTTATATCATTATTTCAACTTTAATCAAAATATCAAGCTATTCAGAACACGTTTATTACATTCATTTATTCAAATTACTTTGTTCCAGGTGACTGGCAGACAGAGAGAAAGAGAGAGAGATAGAGAGTGCATAACTTTACCAACGTCAAGGGAAATAATTGAGCATGGATCCACTCCAAAATTTGATCAGTTCTCCTGCAGCCTATCATTCACCCTTACACAAAATGTCATTTAAATTCATTGATAACTTTTAGAGATATTGAGTGAACAGTCATAAGCATATAGGAAAATGTGATCGAGAGAAAAAAAAGAAGAAAGAAAACGAAAAATAAATGTCAAACAGAAAAAAAATTCCCGGATTCACCTCAAAGTTTTAGTACCTCTTTCTTACCCCATTGTACACCCTTCCACAAAAGTTCATTCAGTACATCCAGAAATATCATGTGGACAGACAGACCAACAGACTCATACATATATCTTTTTTCACCTTCATTGACAGAGGTGGAAAATGGTATAAGAGTAACAATGACACCAATTTCCATATTTTAATCGCCATTTGTATATAAAGCAATATCAGCGATGTTATTGTAAGCTAGCTTTTCACCACAGACCGATTCTCTGGGGTAGTGAGTTTGATCCTCACTGAGACACCAATATCATGGTCTGTCAGCTTGACTAGATTAATATTTACAAAGCAATTTAGTCTCGAAGAAAACTCTTAAAAGCTTACACTCTGAAGGCGGAATTGAAAGAAAACCAGACAAGGACAAGGAGAAATGAAATATCACTTAAGATGACGAGATGTAAAACAGAGCTAAGAATAAAGAGCTTCACACAGAACATAAAGTCAATTTGGAATGGTATACCTAAAGATGTAGTAACAGCAAGTGTGAACATATTCAAGGAGAGGATGGATAAACTATGGAAGAATCAGGCAATTTATTGAAACTACAATTTCACTCCCTGTAACTCTTGCCTTTTACCAAAACAAGAAATGCTTTTGAAAAAGACTGTGGATAAGATTAAGGAGAATGCGAAGAAGTAGCTGATAGCAATTCTGACAGGAAGAGCTCAGTCTGTTCTTGTGAGAGAAATGAGACCTGCAGACCCTGGTAGGAATGGCTAGGGTCTGTTGAGTGTTGAGAGTCAACTTGAGACCAGAGAAACATGGAAGATCCCAGAAGATGGGTCAGTTAATTCAGGCTGAGTTGAGATATCAGAGAAATGGAGTTGACCAGTAATCACAGCTTGGGAGATGCAAATTCAGACCTAACATTGTGAAATAACTTTGGCATTCCTACACAGTAGGAACCAATGATATTGGAGCAGTGGCTTGCTTTTCCTGTAAGCTTCATCGTTTTTTAGTAAATTGAACTGTTTTCCTCTGAATGTGAAATGTAAACACTACACTCCTCTCCGTGAGTGCAACATGTGTTTTGAACTTGTTGCTAATCCATTAAAATGGAGTGCGTTTTCGTACAGCCTCCAGTTGAAACTATTTTTCTCTTTTCATTATGTTTGTTTTGTTTTCATTCTCTTTTGCTTGAAACGTAAAATAAAGCGTGCATGCGTCATTATTGCCACACCCAAGATGGCCGCTGACCTCATCATTATGGTGGGTTCCTGATGGGGGTGGGGATACCTCAGGTGTGTTGAAGAGGCAGAATGAGCGGCATAAAAAGAGGTGGCAGTGGGTGGCATTTGTGAAACTATCTTTAGGACAATAAATCATAGACAAACTACTTATATAAAGAGCAGTTTTTCTGTTTGCAACAATGGACTCTTCCACTTAAACATAACCATTTTACTGATGAAAATATCCCCAACCTACCATTTGAAACAATGCACTCTTCCTCTGAAACTAATTCAGTTGTTTCTTTTCTTTAAAAAAAAAACAAAAGATAAAAATTCAAATATATCTGTGAATATTTTTTGTGGGGATCAACAAATGTATAATAGAACCCAGTAGTATTCAAACTGTGTTCCACAGAGCCCCTGGGTTCTATGCGATCTTCCCAGGGGTTCAAAAAAACAAATTGACAATTCTTCATTGGTCGTTCATGTATCTATTTTTGACTTCTATCTTTTCTATTCAAGTGTGCATTTTCTATTTGTGTTTATGATTTGGATAATTCAATAAACAAAACTAAAATCTAATAGTTGTATACAGACGAGAGGTGAAAGACAATATTGGAAGTTCTGTTTTAAATTATTGGAATTTTATTCCTGACATTTCACCCATTTTCTGGGCTTCTTCACTTGCAAATGATGCAAGAAAACAAGGAGAAAACGGTTTATAGACGAAAATTTTGAATTGTGCTATTTTTTGAAATGGTAAAGTGCTCCTTTGCTTTTTTCACATAATTTAGAAGAGAAGGTTGTTTTTTGGAGGGGTTTCCTTGAAAATTCAATTTTGAAAAGGGTTCCTGTGTAGTTGAAGTCTGAAGACCACTATTATAACCTAACAATACTTCTCTAATAACTTATGCTAAATTAGACTGTAACCGCAGGGTAATTTTGAAAATTTGACAAATGACAAAATACAATTAAGGATAAATTTTGTTTTTTTGGTGTCATACACAAAAAAAATAATACTTTCCACTTTAGATTGCAATATGTCATTTTGTGAGATACCATACACAAAGAAAATTTATATGACTAAAAAATCTTAATGTCTAATGTCGTTTAGAATTTGCTATAAATGCAGGTCTTGAAAAGGTGAAAAAATAAATTAAAAATTAGTACAGTAAAATTCTAGGTTTGCACTTATAACAGTGGCTCTTAATATGGGGTGCATACATCCCCAGGGGTGCTTAAGGCAATTCTTTGGATGCAAGGGAGGTAGGCGGCAAACAATTTTTTTTTTCTCATTTTATTGCTGATATAGACAACTCTAATCAAGAAAAAGTAGCAGCAGCCAACATATTAAATGGTTTTATTAATAACATCTTGACACAAACTTTTAATTTTGACATCTGATAAATTTTCATGTTTTGTTTTTTACCCTTTTTAATATCAACTTAGCAAATTTAAATTTAATATTTTAACCTTAAGATCAAGGGGTATGAGAAAGATTTGGCAACCTCAAAGAGGGGCTAACTTTATTTAAGAACTGCTTACTTATCAGATGTTGTCTTTGACATGTACTGACAGATTTTCCTGATAGAATTAATTAATCATCTGGTGAAATTCCTGTCTTGTAATTATTTCTTCACAAGGAGTTGAAGTAAACAAGTTTTTTTCTTTCAGTTGTTTGAAGAGAAAAAAAAAAGGAAAAATGAGTGAAGAAGAGAAAAATAAGTGACAGAGACAGAGACGGAAACACAAAAAAAGAGAGAGACATAAAGAAACAGAGAGAGAGAGAGAGGGGCACAGAGAGAGAGGCACAGAGAGAGAGAGAGAGCGTAAAAGAGGTACAGAAGGGGAGAGAGTTAGAGTGAAAGAGGCAGAGAGAGAGTGAAAGAGGCAGAAAGAGAGAGAAAGAGCGAGAGTGAAAGAGAAAGAGTGAAAGAGGCAGAGAGAGAGAGAAAGAGAGAGCAAAAGAAGCAGAGAGAGAAAGAGAGAGAGTGAGAGTGAAAGAGGCAGTGAGAGAGGTAGAGACAGAGAGTGAGAGAGGCACAGAGTGAGAATGAAAAAAGCATAGAGAGAGAATGAGAGAGGCACAGAGACAAAGAGAGATATACTCAAACATATAGAGATAGAGAGAGAGAGACAGGGGGAAGAGAAAAGAAAGAAAGTACCAGCTATTAGCAGATTACGTTGAATGCTAACCATGTATTTCATTCTACTGAGCAAGTACTAAAGTCACTAAAGCCACATGGTTCAGAAGACCTATTCCCCAGCTTGGTACTCAATTCATGTACTTGTATCAAAAGTCATGCACTTAACAATTACTATTTTTCAAAGAAGGAATGTACAAAGGCATTGTTAGAGATTTGGGTTGTTCCGCTCCAACATTAACTGAGATTTGTCCTTAGAAATACAATAGGTGGGCAACTATTTATAAAGCTATTGGGTCATCCCCATTAGGGGCCCATTTGCACCCCCTGGAAAGGTACTACCACTCATTTACTCTTCTCATTTACAATACTAAATTAATATAAGTAATAAAATCAAAAGGACATCCCTGAAGAATGAATATTACAGAATTTGTAAATTATTTTTATTACTATACTAAATAAATAAAAAACAAATCATTGTCACATGCAGACAATTCATAGAACATAAGTTGAGAGCAGCTAATCATCAAAAAGAAATTGGATCCTTCTCGGATCTTCTAACTAATGACTTTGTTAATGAACTGTATTTGATTTTTGGTGATTTTATCTCAACGAATATTCATCAAACGTAACCCGTATAAACAACCATCAGTCATTGTGGAATATTTTGTCCTGATCATCCTACTAATAGTGCAATTGGAAATAATAAGTTTGTATCCCCCACTCCCGCAAAAATATCCTTTTCACCCCCCAGTAAGAGCGGATGTTGATGCCCATACCCAGAGAGCATATTCAAATAGCCCTGCCCCAAAACTACACCACTGGGGATGTAATTCAATGTCTATAAAGCCATTCTTTTACAAACACACAATATAGTCAACAGTATTTTTTACAGTTCAATGCCAGACTAGCCTAAAATTAATAAACAGATCTGGTTAGTCACTCAGTAGAAACCATCACATGACCAATGTTTTTTGGCAGTATGCTGTGTAAGGAGGGATCAATTAAGAATTAGAAAAGTGGGTGATCAATGAATGAGTTACTTCTCTAGTCTTTGTTGGGCAGTGGTCAGTAAAAAAAAGTCTGAATTTTGGAAAGACAAGTATTAATGCTGCCTGACATAAAGTAAAGGATCAATTCTACATCGAATTACATTGCAAATTGATCCCCCCATCAATAACCTATTTTGGGAAGGAATTTTCAAAAACGTAAAAAAGGTTTGCCCTAAGCATAATAAAGAATAAATGATGAAATTTCAGGTCTTTAGCTTCAATGGTACAGCCTGTATGCATCATACATACACATACATAGCCAGTCAGCCAGACCAACTTGAAAACTGAAGAAACCTATGTTGACAGTTTTGTTTATCGGTTTCTAATATCCACAGGATACAGAGTTCTTATCAATACAGAGAGTGCAAACCTTCGCCAACACCATACACTGACTTAAAAACTGAATGTAAATGAAAAAAAAATGAAAAAAAACATCACAGTCAATAATTGATCAACTATAGCATCTAAATTTGATGCCATGAAAAAAATTCTATCAAAGAATAAATATGGTCAGAATAATTTCTATTCATGGTGTCACTGCCGTTTCCCACTAGGAAACATCTAAAATTTAGGTGTTAATATAACCCCCTCAAAAAGGTCAAATTAGCTTTTTTTTTTCTAGAAATAAAATTATTTTTTTTTAGTGGACACAAGATTTTGATATTTCTGTTTCAATTCTTAATTTCATAGACCACTTGTAACTGTTTGTAATTGACAATAGAACTTTCCAATAGATAAAATCAAGAACAATAGAACTCTGTGAATTGAATAGAATTTTTTCAAAAATACTGACCAAATGGTCAGTGGGGAATAATTTCAATAAGTTACTTCCCTTTATATCAAATTTTTTTTTTTTTTCAATGAATTCAAGAGTTAAAGTAATTATTCCAGAATCTTATAAGTACGATATGGGTAATGAGCAGTTCATACTCTGTACCATTAACCACTCAGCCATTCTACATCACCATTTAGTATATTATCTTCTCTAATTACACTAACATTAACAAAGATACACCTGTTTAAACAGTAAAGATATCTACAGTTTATGAAGCAGGAAAGTAGAATAATCTCTCAGCTTATCTGAAAGTGGAAGCGGTTGAATGAGAGCATGATGGGAAGGTAGCCAAGACTGATAATCTGTTATCTAGACAATCTGGCCCAATAAGATCCTTTGAGATAAATTGCCAAGGCTCTTTTAGACAGCACTTAAAAAAAGCTGCACACAGGTTTGGTTTCCATTACATTGACAGTATCAACCTATTATTACAAGAAATGAAACTATTATATTTTTTTAAAAATTGATGGATTTAAGTGTATACTCAGACTACTATGAATTAAGAGAAACAGTAGCAACAGAACATACAATTAATTGCCTTGCCTAAAAAAGAAAATATAGAAGAGATTTATAAATCACAGCAACCCACAACAGACCAGTTTAATCACTGTTGCTGGGTTTAGGTTATTCATGTATTCTAACATTTACACGTATCTATCTATCTTTGTTTTGTTTTTTTTTTAAATTTGCTCCCAAAATAGGTTTTTATTAGGAGGTTCACTATCCAATGTAACTTTAAGCTATATTGGTAACTAGTTTGAGCCCACTTGTTTTTTGAAATTCAAAATCTTTGTTAATGATCACAGCCCAACAAAAGGCAAGCTATGATTAACAAATCTCTTCTATATTTTCTCTTATTCATTGATCATCCCCTTTTACAACTTTTTAATAGATTACCCAACATATATGAAAGATGGTGATTCATAATTTCCCTTACAATGCCAATTTATACTTAAATCACTTCATTGATGCTACTAAATCAAGTTATACCCAAGCTATACCTTTGTTTTAATAGATTTATACACATTTCATTCAATTATTCTACAAAATATTCATGCTAATTTGATACACATAGTTTTATTTGTTTTTTTCCAATCAATTTTATCTTTCTCAGGTTGAAATTAATGCCCATTTCATTCCAATGATTAACGAGGACAGTGAGTCTATCATCCAACCTCAATTCTCTCTGATTAATGAGATCTCCAGATCTCTAAAACAATGCATTTACCAACATCAGAAAACATTGAGGTTAGATGACAACCTAAATGCCCTTGTTAATCATCAAAACAATATGGGCAATAATTCTGATCTGAGAAAGTCACAATTGATCGGGAGAGAATATATTTTTATATAATGCAATATACATTTACTAACGTGTCAACTGCCACATAAAGCATGTGTATCTTGTGGCATGTTGAGCGTTAAACTCAGTTTCTGTCTTGCAGCGCAGAAGAGAGGATATGCTTATTTGTTGCACTGCATGCAATGTTGCCAATCTAGTACTTTTTATGCTAAATTCAGATTGTTTCTTGTTTTGGCTGTGCAGAAAGGCACTAAATTTTCAAAGACATGTTTAAACATTTGGGACATTTTTTGGTATGGTTTTAAACATTTTAGGATCTCCTTTGTGCGTTTTGGTTATTTTGATATTTTTTCTTAATTTAGCACTTTTTTATTAATTAAACTAACTCTATATTACCAAAAGTAGTAGTGAACACTTTAACAAACCTTGTATCATGCAAATAAACTTTGGATATGTAATTATATGAATATGCAAAGTATTAAAGATGCAGATAGATTTTCAGGTTGGAATGACTGATTACAAGAAGAATATTTCTTGTCTGAATTTTGCTAGATGTGGTGTAATAATCATTGTGTGTGATATGGTTGAACTATTTTCTGCATCTAAGTGTTCATTTATTCACAATCTGTACCATTCTGACAATTCTAGACTGAATTTTGTTAGACAGGATGCTGGATGATATACAGCCAAAATGTTGAGAATAAATGAGCATATAGATAGGAGAAATAGTCCGACCATATCATACAAAACAGTGCAAGAGTAATAGTTTGTAAAAACCTTTTTTATATCATTTCATTTTACACACTCAG
>OY735243.1:21188724-21228724 GCA_963457665.1 Thysanoteuthis rhombus | reverse complement strand
AATTTATAAGATTTTTTGGTAGACAACCGACTGAATAATCATTCCTTATCCACAATCTCCACACTTGATCAATATAATCTTGCCCAGTACAAGGCAGTTGAAAATTTAAATTTAGACCACTGATAACATATGACTTAATGAACATAGACATTGTTCAACAGGCAGCAGCAGACAAGTAGACAGATGTTGATTCCTGATTAGGTATTGATAACAAAAACAAATATAAACAGCTCTGGTTAGTCACTCAATAGAAACCGTCACATGACCAACCTCTTATGGCAGCATACCGTGTTGGGGATGATCAATTAAAAAAAATTTGAAAAAGGGATGATACATGGATAAATTACTTCTCTTGCCTTTTGTTGGGTAGTGATCACTAAAAAAGTCTGAATTTTCAATAACGAGAAAACATAAATACTACTGGACACATGGCAAATTGAACCCTTCCCCTCTAGAAACTTATTTTGGAGGAAATAAAAAAAGTAAGAAGTTTTTTTGTAGACATTTTAAGAGTAAATGCTAAAAATTTCATCCCTCTAGTTAGAATGAGACAGCCTGTACCCATAATACATACATAGCCAACCTTGAAAACCGGAGAAACCTACTGACAGTTTCAATGATAGTCTCTGATTGGCCGGTCCAAGAGTTAAAGCTGGCAGATAAATTGTTTCATTTAAAAGTGAAGCAAGATTGTTTTGATTGTACAGGTCATTATTCAGAATAAATTTTTAATCTATTAATCTAAAAAAAAAAAAAAAAAAAATCAGTTCTGAACTCAACGCCACGAACAAAAACACTCAGAAGTGAAGTGCAAAATGAACAAGACGATCAAGTTTGAAATTAAAGGGTGAAGTTGGTTTCAAAAGTGCACTCATACTATTCATCTATACAAGCTATACTGATAACATACCATCACAGTCAATAATTAAACAACCATAGCTTCAAAATTTGATGTCATGAAAAAAGAATTCCATCGAAGAATAAATATGGTTAGAATGAATCATATTTATGATATCACAGGTGTTTCGGTGTTTCCCACAGGAAGACATCTAAAATAGAATGAAGAAACATCTAGATTCTGGATAATCTAGATGTTATTATCAAACCCATTAGAATAGGGCCCCAAAAAGGTCAAAAAAGCTTTTTTGTACTGATGCCAAATTCAAATCTAGACAAAATAGCATAGCCAGTAGTGGTCAGTTACACAAACACACACATTCATAGATAAAAGACAATTGAACTCTTTGCCACCTTTGATGGCTTAAGTTATTCAATCATACTCAATAGAATACATAAAATTCTTAATAAATGAATAAAAGGAAAAAAAATCTATAAAGAACATTGCAAGAAAAAAACTCAAGCGGCTTCCTCTCATAAAGAACTGTCAACAATTGGAATAAATTACTGGATCCAGATCCAGAAATAATAGAAGTTAGAAAAGTCTTGAAATGGATATGATAAATACACAACCGACAAAAAAAACAGCAAATTAAAAGTTTTGGACAAAAGAAAAACTCTCAAATAAAAAACAAGGTACAAGCACAAATATGTGCAAAAACTTTAGTGGCTATTTATCTAATCTTCAGATTTACCTAGATCAGTCCAGTTAATCTGTTCAAAAATTTTCTACACAGCTCAAAATCATGCTGTGCGAAGTCTCATTATAATTAATGTGTTGGTTTCCTCAGCTTATACTTATATTAATTTGTACAGCAATATGTTACCACACTATGTAAGGTATTGCAGTACACAAAAACATCACTAATATCTTGACAACTGATAGTCAATCATTTTCAGTTCAGACATTACTACACAAAGGTTCTTGAAATTCCTTTGACACTAAGGCTCATCGGTATGGGAGTAAAAAATGCCACAAGTAATTTAGTGAGATTTTTATCTTGTTTTTTTTATAGCTGTAGCAAAAGCTTTTAAATAATATGCTGATATCAGTTATGGTATGAAGCGGAGGTAGGCAACCTTTTTGGTCTAGTGGGTCATATAAGATATTTTTCATCTTAATTCAGGTCATACATGGAAAATGTCTTGAAAAATGTAAATCTTATGTGATATTTATAACACTGTATTAGAAAATGTAACTTACAATTATCATATTGATTTGTGAAGTCAAAACAGTAGTAATTTTACAATATGAATTATAAAGTTAAGTTTCTTATAAGATTTTAAATAAACACTTAGATTGAGGTTGTTGAGGGCCAAATCTGGCCAACAGGTATATGGTAGACCATATGTGATATAAAATATCATACCAATCTCTATGAATCTGGGGGGGGGGGAGAAGAGTATTACACCGGGTATGGCTTCAGCCATCCCTGCAAAGACCCCATATCCCAAGTTTCTCAGCCTTGGGTAGACTTCAAAGTTCTCTCAAGATTTGCAATATATGAGATTGTTTAAGTAGCAACAAGCACCAAAAGTGGTGTCACTCACTTCATCACTATTTTACTCATAGCTGGGGGGGAGGAAGAGATGGATTCATGCCTTTCCCAAATGCATTATTGTGAAGTGGAAGCAAATTATCTTGCTGACCATATTCTCTATGTCATTAAATGCTTGGCCACTCACATCTCAAGGTATCAAATCCTACCCATGATATCACGGATTATATAAATAGCTAGTATATATAATATACCTCATATGCAGAGGTGTACCTCATGATTTCGGGGCTCGGGGTTGGGGTTTGTTGTCACTTGATCACCAAAGTTGAATAGTACAAAACCTTATCTGAACTTAGATGAGCGAATGCTTAGCAACACTGAATTGTAAAAGCAAAAATTAATCAGTCTAGTGCCTGATCAGAAGTTCAATGAGTGAACCCCTGGGGACATCAGGTAGTGTAAGTATGTACTGTATTCATGGGGACCACAACATTAAAACTGACCTTGTATCACATTCTGTCTTCATGGGGAAGCAGTCAAATAACAATTGTAGCCTTTAGTAACCAACCTTTACAAACTATAGAAATAATTATTAAATACTATTCCAGTTAAGAAAATGGGTCAAGTAGCCTTTATCATATACGACAAACTAATTATTAGTGTAAATTACTATCAACTTTAGCTCTTAGTATTATCTTATACATAACTAATAAGTATGAAATATTCAATCAACACAAACTTCAAGTTATCAAGTTATAAAACATAAGATGGTAATAAAATATGAATTATTGATTATATTGTATCAAAAGAGTGTAGCTAAACACAGCATAAAACTCTTCCAAAACTTATACAAAGGCTCCAAAAAGTATAATTATACAACACATCAGATATTAACACAATAAATACAAAAGTCATTAATTTGCTCTTTATCAGATAGTGCACCATGGATTTGCAGAGGTACGGTCGAAACAGTGCATTTGAAGTCCGAAACTGACGTTTTGATTTTTTTTTCAGGTGCATTTAGAGATTTGATATTCTGAGTTTGTATCTTGTCATCAGTTTCCAAGAAGTTCCTTTCATGAACGACAACGGCAACATCAGGAATGGTGTGATGCTTACAAGTATTTGAAGGACGGTAGAGTAAGAACAATATTATGTTACATCAATTTATGCAAGGATACGTCATAAAATTGATAAATTTTGTTCCATGAAAGATATAGTTCATTTAATCTAAATTGTCGTCACTTGAAAACTAAATGCTAAATGGCAATCAGGATATTTTCAAAAACAGTTTTTACAGTCAAATATTGCAAAACCCAATTGGTATCCCAGTAGGAATACATTTACCATTTATAGTATCAATTTTTTTTTTTCTGTAATATTCAACTTATCTTTGTAAATTTTTGTTTTAGCCCTCTAGCTCCACTAGTGTGGCCTGCACGTGTGATACATATATAGCCAGCTTGACTAGCTTAAAAACTAAAGAAACCTATCTTGACAGTTTCTGATAAAGAAAAGATATGTCTAAATATAAACTACTTCCTATTGCATAAGTACGAACCAGAAAGCCTTGCAAGAAACACTTAGTTTACTAAGTTGTAATAGCCAGGGGAACGGGGCAAAATGTTAGATTTGGGGCAGATCTGTGCAATCCGGGCAAAACTAGAAAATTTCAGACAAAACAAGCCTTTTGCTCCCCCTCATAGAAACAATTCCTGTACTCTCATAGAGAAGACGTTGGTGCTCTTTGTTTCTCCTCTATTGAAGAGTTCCTGAGGAAATTGCCAAAACTGCTTTTTCTAATAATACAAAACTTGTTTATTGACTGTTGTTCAACACCAATAAAAAAAAATATAAAAAATAAAAGCAAATAAGAAATGGACTTAATCAGTGAGAATAAATGGAAGATAAAAAATGATAAACATCTGGTAGGAAGACCAACGGCTGCTGCATCTATCAGACTATTGGAGCAAAACAAAATCAATGATCACAATTACATTATAATGAAAGTTTTACAGACCAAAGCCGTGATTGAAAAATCAATTTACACAATTGACACTCATACCAAAAACATTAATAAAAAAAATTGTGAAGTCCAACAAAATAAAATGTTCTTATATGAATTAGAACTAAAATGAAAACTTAAAGTTTGCCACTTTCAAATTGTATTCTCCCCAGAATATTTCATAAACAACAACTATGTATCAGCTTGTCAGGCCATTATCAATATCCCATTTGAAGAATGTGTGGAGATTTTAAAAAATAATCATTTTTTCAGATCAAACTGTTCTTAATACTTTAAATAAAAAATTGGGTTATTCATTTTGTGATATTATAACCGAGATTAAACCCTGGCTGAGATAATTTGCAATCACTTTGCACATGGAAAAGGCATGAATCCATCTCTTCACTTCCACCTCACCCCACTATGGTTAAAATATCTGGGTAGACTTGGCTCTCCAACTTTGGTGGGCTAATAGTCTAGTCTGATTGCAAACCAATAAAAATCTTGTTTATTCAATTTCATGGAATAAGAATACAAAATTTAAAAATTCAAAGCAGCTTATTTGAAATAAATTTTCTTGTATATTTCTTTAAACATCAAAAGAAAGAAAAGGGTCGGCTTTAAGCCAATTGGACCAATTGCAACCAATCAGGCCCTGCATCTAGGGGGCCCTGCATTAGGGTATATTCTAGTCTTATCAAATACAGATCAAACATTGCAACATACAACTGATACCACATTGCAGGTTTTACAGAAAACAACAATTTTAATTTACTCCTGAATTCTTAAAAAGTCTATAGTGTTTGTTTACACTGTTCATATTTTGAATTTTTTTTCCTACTATACCTGAATTAGGTAGAGTTAATCAATTACAAAACAGCGGGAAAATTCATTTCTTTGGAATTATCAAGAGAACATTTTGATTTCTTTCCATTATATCATAGAGATATAAAGTCTACAATAAAGTATTTATATCTCTAAGATTCTTCTTCCTAACCTTTAACCAGGGGCCCTGCAGAAAAATGTTTCCAGTTGGGCCCCACAGCTCCTAAGGCTGGTCCTGAATTCATTTTCAATCTTATTTTCTTTTACTTTGTCAAGATAAAATCCAAAATTCTAAATTACATTTACAGAATTAAAAAAAAACATTTTCAGTTAAATAAAAATAATTCTAAAATTTTATAATATTTCAAGAAAAAGCTACATTAAATAATGAAGCAAACCTTAGAACTCAGTAAGTTTAAAAACGTAAATATTAGTAAATAACTAGCATCCTATTTACAACATTATTCTTTATAAACACTGTCAATACAGGTTTATTCAGTTTTCAAAACGTTCCAGCTGGCTGTGTATATAAATATCTATGATGAGTAAAGGCCACACCAATGGAGATAGAGGGCTGAAAATTCAAATATTTGCTCCTTATTATGTCTGAAAGAAACATTCATAATTTTTTTTATACGCCCTCACCAAATAGGTTTTTAGTCGGGGTTCAGTTTGCAGTCTAACTTAATGCTAAATTGGTCCCTAGTTTGTGCCCACTTCATGAAAATACAGACTTTCAAATGATTAATGTCTAACAGAAGGTAGAAGTAACTTATGCATTGATCTACCCCCACTTCCAAAGTTTTTATTCGTAACACAGCATGCACCAAAAAGACATTGGTCATGTGACGGTTTGTATGAAGTGACCAATCTGACATGTATGATTTCTTATTAAACTAGAAAACCTTGTTCTGCAATAGTAAGAACATCTTACCATTAAAAATATAATGGAAAGAGCATTCTTATGCAATTTCATAATCTGACAGAAATATATACTAATACAAATAATACTTGGATCACCAATATACTGAAGTACAATAATATATAGTCTTGAAAGCTTTACAGCTTTAAGCACTAAACATTAAAAAACATTTCCAATACATTTTTTGAGTCACTTCAGTCACTTTTCCCCCATATCTGTCAGTCAATGCAATTTATGTAATCTTCAAAAGTGTTTGTTTTTCTTTATTTCCCCAATATTTTGTTATTACTGTACAATGTATAAATTGTCTTTTGTTGGGATCATCAGTTGTTTACCATGTAACTGTTAGGGGGATTTCAATATATATATATATATATATATATATATATAAGCTGAAGTTCTTTGATAAACCATTACTCGAGAAAAATTAGATATAATATCTCAATGGATGACTTAGATTATGTGAAAAAAATCATAAAATATATCTGGTTAGTCACTCAATAGAAACAGTTATATGACTAATGTCTTTTGGCAGCATGCTGTTTTGGAAGTGATCAATCGAAAAATTAGAATAAGGGGTGATCAATATATAAGTCACTTTTCTCACCTTCTGTTTGATCACTGAAAAGTTTGAATTTTCAAAAAACAAGTAGGCACAGAATGGTGACCAATTTAGCATAAGTTTACATCGTAAACGCCCCTCCCTGAAAACTTATTTTGAGGGAATTTTTTTTTTAAAGTTTAAAAATTTGTTTTTCTTGATATAATGAAGAGGAAATGTAGCAAATTTCAGACCTCTAGCTCCATTGGCACAGCTTGTCAGTATGATACATGCATACATAACAAGCCAGCCAGACCAACTTGAAAACAGAAGAAACCTATTTTCACATTTTGATCAAAGTTTTGGTTAATGGTTTCCAATGTTGCTCTAGGGAAAGTATTTTAGTACGAAAAGCCATTAAGTAAATCGATAATGGAGTCTATTTGTAAATGAAAATTTCAAGAATGAATGTTAGTTTTTAAAAAAAGATCCTAGATTGTTAGTTTGGTGATAAAATTTGATAATGCACTAAGCAAAGCTTTCCAAACTATGTGTGTTGCCAATAATCTCTAGGTATGTTGTGAAATTAGGTATAATTTTGTATAATTTTCAAAAGATACTTTTCCTGAGTCATTTGAACTGCTGGGATAGCATTGTATATTTGGCTTGGTTAACAAAGCTCAAATAATTCTCTATAATTGATTAAAAAAATAAAAAATGAAAAATAAAAATCATATATATATATATATATATATATATATATATATATATATATATATCCAGTGGCTGTGTCCATGGCAAGAGCATTGCTTCGTTGAAGCAGCTACCCTTATTGGTGACAGGTTTGATTCATGTAGCAGCCCCAATTTCTTTAATTGCTTATTCTATTCATACTGTCTAAATTGAATGATATATCAACGTTGTAATGACAACAGATCATTTCAAATAAGTTTCTATGTTATACAATACAATTTGTAAACATTGTTACATCTCCATTTCTCAATACATCATACATATTTATATATATATATATGATTACAAATTGCGTTATATTGTATTGAAATTCTTGTTTGAAATGACCACCTGTTATTACACAGTGAATGTACCATTTAGCCAAGACAACTTAAATAAAAAAAACAATTAATGAGGCTGCAGTAGAATTTATGCTGTTTAGACCATATGGTAGAGATGATCATTTCAAATAAGAGTTTCAATACAATATAACACAATGTATAATCATTTTGTTGGATCATATATCCATTTTTTTAATAACATGAAATATATATATATATATATATATATATATATATATATATATATATATATATATATATATATATATATAAAGGACATTGCAGAAAAATTCAAGAAGGGATTTCTTTTAACAAAGAGTCCTTAACAATGGGAATAAATCAATGGATCAATATTCAGAAATAATAGAAACTAAAGCAATAAACAGTTTTAAGAATGAATATGATAATTACACAATCAACAAAAAAAAAAACAAATAAAACATTTTCGAAAAAAAAAAGATAAAACTCTTAAAAAGTGAGATATAAATACAAATATGTGCAAAAAATTTTACTCACTTCGTATATTATCCTATCTTATCTTGATACGTAGCAAAAAATTTCATTTTTAAAATAGAATTGCCAACACGAAAAGTTTGGAAGGTTCTGGTATAGAGTACAAGTATATCTCATCATTCCAAGTCCTGCTTTCTGAACTTTGAAATGAAATTTTAAACTCAATGGACATTATGTAAAATCTTATTTTTGCACAATATGGACACAGTAGAAAATAGTTCACAGGTGAATAGCACAGTTACGAGTTTCTAAGTTATTCTTTGCTATTGTGATGATGTGTTGTATAATCATCACAACAGTGAAAGAGATTGCATCATCTTCACTGGAGGATTGATTTAAGGTGATTAACACTTCTACATGGTTTCTTTACATTTTTCTTCCTTTTAATGTTCTATATGTATTTCATTCCTTTCCTAATTAGAATGATTGCTTGAATATTGTTCCATCATTCTTTATTTATATAACAATTGAAAGATTTTGTACATAATTTCTAAACTTTAGAATGTAACCTCATTTAATGTACTAGTGTCAACAAATGATTATCCCTCCCTGAACAAACTATCATTAGAATAAAATTAACTTGTAAAGGCAAGATATACCTGTATGTACAATCATAACATTGCTTTTATAATTTAAAAAAAAAAACATATTCAGGATGGGGCGTTCCTATTATAAACATTTTTCCTCCTCCAAGCTGCAAGGATATTTCTCTACCTACTTGTAACTAATCGAATTCCAAGTTGGAAACTATTATATTTCCTTAAATGATTTGTTTTTGATTTACACTTATAATCTTACTGATCCATAAATAGGAACAAATGGCAGCTTTCACTCGAATTGTGATCAAAGTGGAAAATCTTTGATAAACAGCCAAACATTGTTGTGAAAATATTCAAGACAAGCTTGGCTGCAGCAGGGTAGATAGGCATACAGTGAAGAGTTTATTCCAATAAATTGAGTGAGGATTGTTCTTGTTATGGTAGAAAAAAGGCAACTCCAGCCTTGGACTGGTGTTTGATAAAAAAGTGTAAAATATAAATTCATGGTTTTAATTAAGGCCAGCAGACATACCAAGGTTTAGAAATTCTAGGGAGGGAGATATCTTAAAAGATGCCCCCCCCCATGATTGGAAGAGACGAAGAAGAATTTCAATCTTAGAAGCTCTAAAAGAGCTATTCCAGTGTATTGAAAACCAACCTTTACACAATTTTAAACCACAAAATGCAGGAGACTCGGTACGTCTGCAACTAGAAGAGAACAAAGGCGTATCTTTTTTTTTTTTTCAGTGTGGGAGATTCGTACTAATTCATTACGTGCGGTGATGGGTGGGGAACGGCGCTTGGCTTCAAAATGGGATAGGTCTGGATCAGATGAATTATCACAGTCAACCCAAAGGATAAAGAAGGAAAGAAATCGAAAAGGTCAAATACGTTTGATGAAGAGGTATAAACATTTAAGATTCATTCAAATACACGTGGCGAAGGATTAAGTATATAATTAAGATTAGGTCAACTCACATTTCAGTACTCTTCCAATGAACTAATGATTTTAACAGGTAACAGGAATCATCAGATTCATGTTAGCTTTGCTAAAATTATACGGTTACTTAAATTAGTATCCAATCACCCATTAGAATATGAATAGTGATGTAAATATACTACATTCCACTATACAGAATATTATTTAACTAGCATCAAATTAAAAGGATTTTATCTCTTCATTTACTTATGAAGATTGTTTATGATAGCACCAGCTTAGGCATCTGCTGTCATTTTTCCAGGAAGGGGCAAAAAGATATTTAAGTGTTGGGCAGAAGATTATATTAGAGGGGAGGGGGTACATCTGGATGTTGGTTGTCAGGTAAAGGGCTAGAAAGTGCCTAGGCTTTAACTTGTTCTAAGCTGTTATTTAATGGAGACCGATTGATCCCCAGCCTCTCTAAGATTCCAACTTTCAAAACCCCTTTCCCTAGGTGAGAAGGCCTGATCCAAGGGAGGGCAAATGCCCCATTTTCACTCCCCAATGGATGCCCATGAGCAGCACCAATGGCATAGTGTGAAAAATAGAGGTGCTTGCTCTTGTGAGCATAGCTAGCCTCTATAGCTAGATTGTTCAGGCACATGGAGCATTTCAAAGGTAAAGTGAAGCATTCTGTCTCGTTGAACTAAAAAATAGAGTATGGATGTTGGTGACTGAGTTCCGGCTACTTAGTGATCCTTGCAAGTCACAAATCTAGTTGGAACCAGGACTTTATAACAAGTTTTTATGACCAGTCCAATTGAAGGAATACCTCCACCCTAAACACATAGCTTAGAATGTACTCAATTAGTTGCTGAATCCATAGGGAAATTTGTCCAAATGAAGAGTTTTCTGCACTCTTTGCTTGTGCTGAGAATTGAACCCAGGACTTTTTGCATGTAAGGCAGACATGCTAATGATTACACTATCTGAACAGACAGATTTCAGAGGTACTTTGATTCGATATATATAGTTACAATGCACTGTTTCGGTTTATTTGAGGGTACTAATAGACTAACAGAAAGAGAGTATTAGTGTTAGTAGTATATATAGATACTGAGGGAACACCATACTCCCTTTTCAAACAAAGTAAGGGGACACCATCACTGAATAGCTTAGAACATTGCAATGTCAAGAACAGCTACATTTTTGCTGACTTTCATATTGTCATGAACAAGACGTATTTTCAGGGAATCTACTCAATACAGATTATATTACAAAGTTCATTACTACTTTCATCATAACAATTATCTTGAGGAAATTTATGATATATAGGAAGTGGATTGTATTGGTATGTTTAAAAAAAATGAAAGAGAATGAAAACATGATAAATAGAAACCATCATGTAACAAACGTCTTTTGGCAGTATTAGGGGTGATCAATGGAAAATGGAATGATCATTGAATAAGTTACTTCTCTCATCTTTTGTTGGGCAGTTATCGCTAAAAAAAAGTTTATTTTTTTAACAAGCAAGAATGTTGCTGGACACAAGCTAGAAATTATTTTAGCATAAACTTACATTGCAAATTGAACTCCATTCAAAAACCCTTATTTGGGGTGGGTGGGTAAAAAAACCCCAGAAAAACAGGAAAACTATCTCCAAAGCTTTTGGAGCCCATCTCTATTAGGGGCATTTGGAGGGAGGAGGGGTCAAATAGCCCTCCCAAGTGCTGGCCCCAGCAGTTCTTGGGGAAGGTCTATGTCCTACAATGAACATTGAAAGGCTAATGATAATGGAACAAAATAGCAAGTATAGGGCATATGGTGAGGATTGAACCCCAGACATTGGTTATCAGGATGAGCTAACAGAACATCATGCCAAAGAAGGTTTTGAGAAATAGAGAGGGGGGGGGGTCTTTGGCTCTTTGAAACACCCCTCCAACATTTAGTAAGATTTTTCAGTACAAATTCAGAAGGCGATTTTATAAAGCTTTTGCAGGCCCCCCTCTATCGGGGACACAGGGGAATAATAAGTACTTTTTGCACTTTATTACATAACCAAGGCTTATAATCAATTGTACAAAGGAGTATTTCATGTTTTTATCATAATAAATTTTTTTCTAAGTTGTGTGAATTGTTGCTAATGCTCCCATAGATTATAATCAAACAAAACCTTTTTTTTTAGAATGCTTTTTTCAGGAAGAAAATGGGAATCCGAGATATCATAGAATCTATTAGAAAACTTAAATGGCAATGGGCAGGCCATGGTGCAAGAATGACAAACAATTGATGGACATCACGACTTACAACATAGATCCCGAGAGAACACCCGTGGAACTGAGGCCGACAGAATATAAGATGGAGAGATGAACTAGACAAATTTAGAAAATACAGGCTCCACAATGCCTATGATAGAGAAATGCAATAGATCCTTGGGAAGGTCTATGTCCAATGACAGACGTTAAAAGATTGATGATGATGATGATGATGTGTCAGTGAACGGAATAAAGTGGTGAAATCATGATATTATGTGCCTGAACTTCCAGATCCAGCTTAGATTTGATTTGTACTGAATTAGTCCTAGGAACGTCTTGTTCATTTCTTCCTCTTCCAGAGATTCTGAATATTTACCATGAATTTTTAAAAATGGGTTGTATTTTTTCATCATTATTGAATCAATATTCGTTTTTTTGATTTTTTTAAAATTTAGGGTCCCTTTTTAACATAATATACACTATACAGACTATTCTTAGCTTATACAACCAACTTGGTCAGCTTCTCTTTTTTGTTGTTGTTATAACCCAGAAAAGTTCCTATTTTAGCCAAGAAATATCCCTTCAAAGTTATAAGTATGTGTAATTAGTGCTTTCCAGCACCAGGATTGTCTCAACATTAGGAAATCATATGTTAGATTTCCAACCATTACGATCAGATCAGTGATCGCAATTAGAAACAAAACTTTGAACCATTATGGTAGGGTCTTTAACATGGTTTGCTGTCTGCTTTCCAAAGGAGAAAAAAAGTGTGAAAAACAAAAACTGAAAGTTATCAAAATTTTTTATCAAGTATAAATTAGATATCCTATACTGACAAATTGGGTGAAATTGCAGTCTAAATAACAAAAAGAAACAAAAAAAAAAAGAAACATAATTCAACTGTTACTAATTCAATATGAACGGAATCGAGGCTGGATCCGGAAGTTCATTATGACGTCAGACTTGGCCACTCTATTATTGAGATAAGGATTCGTGAGAAGTTAAAGTGGGATACATATATCATACATATATATAGAAACAAGAATCAAATATTATTTGATGAACTCGAAAGTACTTCGGATCTGTGAGTGGTAAGTTGCAGCAGGTGGAAGAGGGGGGGGAGTAATAGAGTAAATTATAGCAAATTCTTCAGAATACCAATTCCAGAAGAGGCCGAGAGTACTATCATATAATATGGCTCAAGTCAAACATGACCTTTTCAAGAATTTTTCCTGAACAAAGATTTAGCAGAAATCTTTCTTGGCTCAATATCTTTTCAGGCAATTATCCAACTGTTATACATTGGTAACAGCTTGGTCAATAACAGTGTTTGTTGGTTTATAGCTAGTTGCAGCCAAGTAACTAATGCACTGAAGCCAGTGGCGTAGTGCTAAAAAAAGAAGGGAGAGAGTATGCTGCGTAACCAGTTCTGGTGAGCGCTGCAATCCGATGATCAAAGCAAACCTCTACAGCTGGGTGCTTTAGGAGGGACAAATACATATAAAAAAATCATCTCATCAGAGGCTACCAGAGATTTAAAATAAAAAAAATAGAAAAACAAAACAATCGAAACAAAACAGACAAACGAACTGAATAACGAATAAATGATAGAAAGGTGGGAATTAGTTAAATGAAGACAGTGGGGTAGTGAAATTCAAAGAAAAAAATATCATAGGAAAAATCAGGATCTAATCATCCAGTACCCAACAGGTTCAAATCTATGAAAATGAAAAAGGTACACTATTTGACGGTATGTAAGGCACCACTCGCAGAACTCCCCAGAAATGGCTTAAAAAGGTATATGAAACCATTGCCAGATACCTGGCCCTGCATTAGCCAGAACTTGTGTAGGAGTTTGTAAAGAGCTGGGTGATAAATGATAAAAATTAAGGAAAAGAAGTTTTTTTTAAATATTTCCTGTTTAAAGGGGGGGGTTATATGTACTAAATTTGGTAGGTGGGTGCTTCGAGTCATAAAATCTTTTGATATAACTTATCAATATGAATTCCCTTGAATGAGAGATTCTGATATTCAGAAGTATCACTTAACAAGATTTATTGGAGGTTGTATAATTCAGAGAGGATTTTAGTTACGTGATCACTGTCACTTGATACGAGTGTGGTGGCTCCTAAGAGAGCGCACTTATACATGCCCTCAATGGAGCATCATGCACTTGAGAAAGGACCAGGTGCAGAGTCTGGTCCTAGCTTGGAAAGATGTCCTGTAGGTTGAGATGGCAGCGGAACGATCTCTTTGCTGCATATAACACCTGGTAATCCCAGACGGTCACCCATCTTGGTAATGAACTGGCTCAATGTCACTTAACTTCAGTGATCTCATGAGAACCAGTGTATTCAACACAATTTGGTTGTATTTAGTGATATAACATCTAAAATGGGATCAGTGAGCTGAGATCAAACTCCATCCAAGACAGTTTGTGTTCACTTTACACTAATGGTCTGGGGAAAGGTATGAATCCATTGCCTCCCCCTACCAACATTGTCATGGGCCTGACTAGCAGGGTAAGGCCTGTTACTCCATCCACCGTCTTATTACTTGGGAATGGGAGGCCTTTGTTCAACAATGAACCTTAAAAAAAAATCAGAACCAAAGAATCATTCAAAAGTAAACAATCAAAGTGCCATTCTATGCACCCTCAGAGGCATTGCAAGAGGGGGCCCAAGAAGGGACAGTTGTTCCTGGGGACAAAATTTCCTGTCCTATAATCCCTGTTAAAAAAAATGCCCTTTCCCAAAGATATAGTGTAACTGCTCCCGGGTGTCGTCTTAGCCCTGAGCATTGAGAACTTTTGCTACACCAATGTTCATACATCCCATCAAAAATACTTCTAAATATTTAACTAATGAATTGATATACTACCGGGAATTTTACAGATTTAAAAAAAAAAAAAAAATAACGTAAGAACAAAATCCTTAATAATTGGCTAAGATTAACTACGCTTATCTCAAAGAGAACAACTAATTTTCTATATCTCTGAATTTTTTAGATGAGGTATTATTATTATTTCTATTATTATTCGGACCATTCTCATCTTGGTTGTTTTTCATACAACGTTTCGGCCGTTGTACTCTACGGCCTTCATCAGGTATCTGGACACATAGCGTAGTGGTTACAGAATCAGACAAAATCACTGTAAGTAATCTGATGGTTCTAGGTTCAATCCCAGTGTGAGACAATAATAACACTACTAATGCTAAGAGGGGAGTGCGGTCAATATACCCCCGTCGGTTAAATAAAGGGTTTGGTTTGTTACTTCCCTACACCTACCAGATGATACCTGATGAAGGCTGTAGAGTACAACGGCCGAAACAACCAAGATGAGGATGGTTCGAATAATAATAGAAATAACTAATTTTCTTCCATCTTGATTTCAGTTGGTTTTCGTTGCAACTACTCTGACTGACATTCTATTATCATTGCGGGAAGAGAACAGAACAGAAATAAAGAATAAGCTCCCAGTGAGATTCCAAGAGCAGATGTTATAAGATAGTCTTCCCAAAGCAAAGAGGATGCTTAGAAAACAGAAACCTATCCTCCATTTGCTCTTATCAATTGAGCTACAAGAGCTTAATGGTTGGCAGAAGATCAAATCTAACCATATAAACTTATTCCTTATTTTTCTCTGTAGAAAAAACTGTAGATTGATCTTATAAGAAAAATAAGTTAATAAAGCAACAACAAAAAAATGAATCATTTTAACATATCATATTTGATAGAAGTTAAACTTAGTGTTAAGCAAAGTTATTTCCATAGCAAAAGTTAAAATATTTAGATGGTAGTTCTCTCATTACAAGTACTCAATTTCTAACACCAACCGTTCCAAAGTCTTGATGGATTAAAAATTTGATTAGGTAACAAGACTCAGTTTTGCTTAGGTTTGTTACAACCATTGATAATTTTTAGAAACTATCAACATTAGTTCCTTCCGTTTTTGATCATGCACACAGGCTGCATTAATGGAGCTAAAGGGATGAAATCTTTAACACTTACTCATTATATATAGAAATAGGATCCAGTTTTCAAAGTATACTCACACTAAATTGATCCTTTAGATTGTGTCCTGTAGCATTCAAACTTCTTCCTTGAAAATTCAAACTTTTTAGTTATCCAATAAAAGGTGAGAGAAGTAACTTATTCATTGATCAGACCATTTTTTTTATGATTGATCAACCAATATACTATGCTGCCAAAAGACAGTATGGTTTCTATTAAGTGACAAACCAGACCTTCTTTATGATACTGATTTGTTTTACAGAGAATTTCAATATTTCCTCGGTTTGTTTCTTAATATCAAGAAGAACTGATCAGTGAATGAATATGTTGTTGTTTTAGGCCAAAGGTGGCCAAACTTTCCAAATGTAAGCAACACATACAATAGATAAGATATTTGAGAGTCGTGAGACAAACAAAATTTGCATGCTTAATTTCATTATTATATAAACATTTTGTTGGAAAAATTTTATGTAAATATTGATAAATATATATGCACAAAAATATCTATTTATGTAATTTTCTAAACTGATGAAATGTATTAGTTTCAGATATCAAAGTCCATCTCGTCCTTCAGCTTTGAATAACAATGCATCACTCAATTCTAGCATGAATAATTATGGTTTAAATTCTTAAATATTTTTTATTAACCATCAACATTAAACTTCTATTTTAATCCAGTGGGGGTGCAGTTCATACCAGGTGAGTAATTATAAAGCTTAAATTTTTTCTCATTTACCTTTCAAAATTATGAATGAGAAAAGGAGCTCAGCCAATATATCTCCACAAGCCTCACATTTAATGCAAAAGAGCCACATGCGGCTTTCGAGCTGTGGTTTGGTCACCCCTGTTCTAGGTCAACTTAGGTACAAAACTGCACTGCTAGAGTACTCAGTGAATATTCAGCTTGGTTAATAGTTTGTGAAACTAGTATATTAATAGTTCTTGATGGACCAATCCTACGAGTCTAAGTTTATAGATGGCAATACCACAGTTCACCCCATTCAAGGATTGGTGATAACCAGGGTTTATTTATTCAATATCACCACAGAAACATTTCAATTATAAACTGTTTCTAATACCTACCCAAATAAAGTCAGGGTTTGCACTTTTTGATCTTTTAGACATTCAAAAACTTTCAACAGATTATGAAATCTATAGTTTATGAAATTTTGGATCTTATATTTCAACTAAATTATCTCTAATTGCCTCTCATAGAAGGAAACATTTCCACCAAATTCATTGGCTTTACAAGTCTTGTATAATCTATGCAACTCAAATCAAATCATAATAAAAGATAATATTATTGACTTAATTGTAGTTGATTTGAAAAACAACTTCTTCCTTTGATATTTGGCAGATTCTCATTTATGAACTTGCGTGAATAGCAACAATTGAAATAATAGAAAAGAGATACTTTCTGTCTGAATTTTTTAGATGAAAAATCATCAATATGAATAGAATTTTCAGACTGTTGCTCTCATCTTTTGAATACAATGTTTTGACCATTGTACTCTACTCTATGGCTTTCTTCAGGTAGGTGTTGTAAATGGGGAGGGTTTTGAATGTTGAGACAAGGGGTCATCTTTGAAGCCTCAGGACAAAATGTCCACATCCCGCTGTCTATTTTTGTGTGGGAGAATTCCCTAGATCATTATCATTTTCATTAATACTAAAAATGGACACCAACATAATATCCTGAAGCAGACTGTAGAGTACAACATTCAAAACATTGTGTTTGAAAGAAAAACCAAGATAAGGACAACAGTCCCAAAAAATCTACACATCATGAACTTATAGCCAAGATCTTAAACCTAGTTAATTACAATGTATCAAAATATATTACAAATCAAGGTAAATTGCCTTTTCAGACAGTGTTATTCAAATCTGCTTGCTTTGTTTTAAGAAATGTACAATGAAATCAGAGAGCACTGGGAGATCACATTCCTCTGTCAGAGCCATACACTAACTAGAAAATTTAAGATTCAATGAGGGAGAGAACTTCAAAGATATAAATATTGATTTACTCCCCTTAAAATTCAAATCTAGCCATTTTATTAATTGTTTGTTTTTAACCTCTTTCCTAGTAGAATAATGATAATAACTCCCAATCAAAAACTAAATCTTGGATTTGACCCCAAATTTAATCAATTACTCTATAGCACATCGCCCACCCTTCCACAAAATTTATTCGAGAACCTTTAGAGATATTGTGTTGATCGACAAATAAGTAAATACATATACCTTTTCCAACTTTGCTGGCAGAGATAAATTATGAATATTCAAATACAACAGATGTTTAAATCCTACATTGGAAATGAAATTTAGTGAAACAGGTCTGGTTAGTCACTCAATAGAAACCATCATACAACCAAAGGGGTAATCAATTAAAAAATTTGCAAAAGGGGCTGATCAATGAATAAGTTATTTCTCACGTTATTTGTTTGATGTTGGTCACTAAAAATGTCTTAATTATCAAAATAAAACCCAACAGACACAAAGTAAGGGATAAATTTAGCATGAACTTACACTGCAATCTGATTCCCTCCTTTGAAAAAGTATTTAAGGGAATACTTTAAAAAAAAAGAAGTTTTTTTTCTGGCCATAACAAACTGTGAATTTTTCATTTTCCATCCTTCTAGCTCCATTGGTGCTACATACATAGCCAGCTGACTGAAACTGAAAGAAACCTATGTTGACAGATTTTGTGACAGTTTCTAATCTTACGATAAAGCATTGGTTGTTACGGTATTTACTAAAGTTAGTTTAGTACAGCACGAGGCTAAATGAGAGTAGAAAGATTGCATTATACCAATCTTCTGTTAACATGAAGAGCTTGTCTACTTTGATTATCTAAGCTTGAATACCGACATGGTGCTGACCTGAAAATATGCAACTATCTCGACCACAAAGTAGACCCAAAACATTGATTGATACGAGCATTTCCAAGAGAAGTATAATTAAATATGTTGTTTCAGAAAATTGAGTTCAGAGGATAACTGCATGACGTCGTGAACAGGCAGAAAAGCTACTGTCTATATTTTTGAGAAGAGCCATTAACATTCAAAGAGCTTTTTTGACAATCGAACTCCCTGTTCGTGCTATTAACAGAACGTTTTGGCCGATTCATACAGCAGCTTTCTTCAGGTCTACTATCCAATATTGTAGCATTGCTATCATCGGAAAAAATCCTGTTTACCCCCTTCATATTCAGATAGTGCACCTGAAGAAGGCAGTAGAATGGATCAGCCAAAAAGTGTCAACAATTCTAACAACAAGATTTACAATCATACGAAAAACTCTTTGAAGGGGGTAAAAGCTAAAAGCGTCATAAAAAGGTTATGGAAGTGTGGAACACTTCCACATTCTAGAACCAAGAACACCTGATGAAGATTGGAGAGTACGTGGCTGAAACATGAATAGATGAACTCTTACACAAGGAAAATAGTCAGACCATACCATACACAATGTTTAATACTCCTCTTAACAATATTCAGACAAGATTTTTGTAAAGTGTCTAACCCTCCATTCTACAATGATGGAACAACCACTGCTTTTATAGTTCTTTCTTTGTTGTGGTAATTGAATATCAAAAGTGTATTTGTACACTAAGCAGTAAGTGTGGTCCACCCAGTTTTCAATAGTAGCCTACGTAACTCAATACACCAAGTGTGAATAATAGTGAGCACGTTTGATACAAGGAAGAGGATGAAAATTATACACGAGAAACGGGAGAAAAGGTGGGGAATCTCCAGACCCATCACTAGGGGCCACTCCAGGAAATCACTCCCCGTCCCCGGAGAATGTAATGTGAATTATTATTATCGCGCTAATTTTTACAACATAAACTATTTTTACAACAATGAAAAAAGTTTGCGTCTGGATTATAATAAAGCACTTCCAGGGTTGCCAATTTAGCACTTTTCATGCTAAATTCAGTGAATTTCTTGTTTTGGCAGCATGAAAAAGAGCTAAATTACCACAGGCATACTCTAACATTTTTGGCCAATTTCTGATGATTTTTAGTAGCTTTTTGGTGTGTTTTACCCATCTGGGACCATCTTGAAAAATTTAGTGCTTTTTTACTAACACTGAGCAATTCTACTCATGCCCCCCCGGATTGTATGTCCCCACCCCACCCTCTCTGTACCCTGGCGACAGGCCTAGCTCATATTAGTGCCAATAGGCAGTACTTTGTATCACCTCCGGATAAGTGTCTGTAATGATGCTTAATGCAGGTGGAACAGTTGAGAAAAATTCTGATCACTGAGATTTCAGTGGGTGTACTGGTGTACCCACACGCCAAAAAAGTATGAGTGAGTAGTTAGTAACTACTTTTTAGCTTGGTATTTTACTTGTTTCCAATACTAGACAGGACGACACAGTGTTGTTTTTTTGTGCATTATTTTTATGCCAAACTTCTGTCAGTAGCAGCACACTGCACAGAGATCACAACACAAAAGTGAACACTTGAAAGCAGTGATTCTGAACCTCTGAATGTAAGGCAATTTAAATATATTGGGGGCAATTTGGAATTCTGGTATGAAAAGCCAAAAGTGTTCCATGGCTCAAAATTTAGTTAGGGTTAACTGATTAATTCCTAATAATAGAATACTATTAATTCCAAATCACACTATACCATTAATTACTACTAATTTCACTATAGATTCCATAGTAATTAATGCTTAACTCTTTAACTTTGTGAGGTATAAAAGTGATGAGGTAATTGCTTTGAAATTTCACACTAAGAAATTACAAAAATGTTACTGGGTGACCTAATGTTCATGTATCAGTACTTATTTTAGCAAAGAACTGGTTTCTTTGCAGATATTTTCCTTGACTTGAAACACTGAATTTTGATGATATTTCTGAATATAGCACTGCATTACTATATTTTTTCAACACCAGATTTGTTTTAAGATAGACATCAAATATTTAAGTTGCTTTATCCATTATTCCTATTGATTTTAGCCCACTATCGCTAAAGCAGAAAAACTAGTGAAGGCACCAATCAACTATAAACACTAAGTGCAGAAAAACGTAAGAACAATTTCTTCTAAGTATAAAGAATCATATACGTAACACGAAAAAATAATGAATCAACCGGCACAAAACACATAAACAAAAAATGACCAGCTCTTCAAGGAGATTCAAACTTCAATCAATCATTTTTGTTATCAAACATTGACATCATCAGATCAGGGCTCTATAGGAATGTCAGACATCCAAGTTTATGCTGGTGAGTCAAACTTTATAGCACTCTGAAATTTGTCCTCTTTTCAGGAGTCAGATTGAAAAACTTATTCAAATTACCTCAGATACAGATCAACAAATTGTTTTAAGTATCTTGTATATTGTATACAAAACTTTTATATTTTTATAACCTATCATTAACAACCTGTCCAAGATGGTCAAAGTCCTTCTTTTCGGTCTATTATATCCTTCTTATAGGAAATGACCTTCCCCCCCAACCCGGTTACACCCTTTGTAGACTCATAGGGATCCACAGACACAAGTTTGGGATCTCAAGGCTATATTGTCTTCCTTCCAGGAAGTTTGGTGATGGGCACCCACCGGCTCTATCAAATGGAGCTCTTCCCAAGGAGGGGGCACTCCAAAACGGCATATAAATAGCAGTAGTTCACCTAATGCATTTCTACTGACAAATGTAAGAGGGGGCCTCCCAAGGAGCCAAGCCCCCCTCTGCTGGCTGACACCCTTTGCCAATGAATGACTACAAAGAGACTACACCCCACTCAAAAATCTAACAACAAGCTGTAAGGGTTGGAGCTTAAGTGTTGAATGCTTACGAACCAATTGTTATGGTCAGCAGGTGACCACTTATGAAATCTACAATAGCCACTGAAACTGACATGGTTGTTGATCGTTGTCTCAATTAATTTAGAGTCTTTAAAGAATGTTTGTTAATTAGTTCAGTAATTCACACATATTAGCTTCAAATTGGCCTTATGAAAATAAAATTTGACGCAATCTTCAAAAACTCAAGAGGAAAAACAAAGGTAACACTGAATGTTTCATCATCGACTTAGCCAGTAGGTTTTAAAAATAAGAATAGTTGAAGTTCCGAATTGGTATTTTTAAATCAGCTGATAATATTAACTTGGCAGACTATAAATTAAGGAGGGACGGGTTGTTGTTGAGGAGTTAAATTTAAAACATTTGTGCTCAAACGTAAATAGATTGATTGTCTTGTATCATATAAAGGAGCAGAATACGTCATTACAATTATTACAATTCAAGTGTACGTATTGTCCATCCTCTCTTTCCTCTGGACTAATTTGATGAACTAATTCGTGTATTCTACGCAGTGCCCGAATTTTCCAAATAGAAGAGACTCCTTGAAGGATAGAATTACGTTTAGTCTGGAGAAAGAATTGCACTGAAGATTGGAAAAACTGAAAATGAAGATAAAACTTGTGTTTATCGTTGATCAGTGGCTTCTTTAGTTTCTGCTTTAGTAATAGTGGGTTAAAATCAATAATAATACGAATAATGATATCCGTCTATTTTCTCTATTCTCACATTACCCAAAAACATACTTGATTTTGCTGTCAATCAATTGAATTATAAATGGATTTCACGTTCCTCCTTTTGTTTTAAGAACAAATGAATCTGGGTAAAAAAGCAGCTATTTGAATAATTTTCTCAGCTGTTTCTCACTCCCTATTTTCTAATTCGTCATAATTTCAACTTTGTGGTATCTCAACAAAATAACAAACAAATCAGAAACTGACTGCATAAAAAGTGTAGGTTTTTTTTTTAAGAGTGTGATACACACTCGGTTAGAAAAACAACAAAGAGATTAATGATGTTTGACAGTTGAAGTGTTCTTTTTGGGACAAAGAAACTTTCGCCCATCTCGCCAAGGAGGAATGAATGAAAGTCAACATTAAAACCAGATATAATTTACTTTTTCGTAATATATCGTCTGCTAGTGATAAGTTATGATATATTTTTAATCCAAACGAAACCTTAACCATGATAGAAAAACAGCTTAGCAGACGGTTTAGAAAAAAAAATTGAAATATTTATGCGTTAGTGCGTGGTATATAGAAATAAGAAATGTATTAAGGTTTTCAAGTAAAAAAAAACAAACAAACATACTCATGGAGAGGGTTAAAACAAATAAATATAGATCTAAAAAAAACATTGATGTAAACAATAAACAAATATTTTTAGTAAAAAAGGTTGATTTTTGAATGAGAGACTCAGACAGAATTTACGTCTGATTTTCATGAGTTCAACAACTTTTTTATCGAACAAAGAAAAAAAAAAAATCAAAATGCTTATAGAAAATTATGAAGTTTATTTAATTAAGGAAATAATATGAAAATTCCTTATTTGATTATGTTTTTTCCTTTCGTCGGAGTCAAATGGAATTGATAATTGATCAAGAAAATAACCCCGGCCCTTAGATCGTCATTCATTGATATTTTTGAGGTTACACAGAAACTGTATTGCAATAACGTCATACGGTAAAGTTAAAATACATAAACAGGGAAACAGGTTTATGGTACGAAAGAAAAAAAATCAACAGACAAAAAATGAGAAGGGAGACTCATCATATACAAATCTAGTTAACAACAAAAATATTTTCTTTTTTCCAACTATTTGCGGTATTTTTAACCATAATTCTAAGAAAAAATGTACCAACATCTGGCAAGAGAATCACACAACAAAAATAGAGAATTAAAATAATCAATCAATAAAAACGAATTAAATCAAAGCAGAAAATATAATTTGACGCTCAAAATTATCAAGTCATTGCATTTATTTTCAACTTGAAACCATAAGTGGAAGAATAGATTCAACACAAAAAGTTAAAAGAGCACTATATTAATAAATCAATTACACACTTACCATCACGACAGGTGACATTCAAAAGCATTGCTTCTCTCTTTCTTTAATGACTATCAGTGCATTTTGAAGGTAGTAAGGTTAAGCCACGTGTTACTGACCAGGTATGCACATGAAATATGTAGAATAAAAGAGTCATGGGCAGTATTAGCAAGAAAAACAAGCGCCGATCTTCTTGATGGTAATATTGTTTGTAACCGTTTCGTAGCACTTGGTAGAGATTTGGTGGGGATAAGTAGTATTGTAAGTAATAGTAGTAGTAGGTCTTCACTCCACCTGTGAATTGCTACTACTGCTGATAGTATTATTTTCTTTTCTTTTTAGTAGTGTGGATCTGATATGTTCTTTCAGCTACTACATAACAGTTGTTTCGTTTTGTTATTTCAGCTATTCTCTCTAGTCTGTTGAAACTTGTCATTGGAGAAGATAGCAATTGCAAGGTAGAGAACGAAAGGAAATCAACAGCTTTGCTTGTTTTGGGTGTAAGAATGAGTGGGAGGTGGCAGTAAGTGCTTACGAACAACTGTGGCCTCCGCCTCGTCACCTACTCCCTCTATTATGTCACCTCTCCACCTCTCTTTCTCTCTTTATCTCTCTTTCTCTCTCTATCTCTGTCTTATTCTCTCATCGTCCACATTTTCTTTCTTTCTTTCTTTCCTCTTTCCATACATGACTTAATCACGTTTCCTCATTTTTTTTATTGTTTTTTTCTTTAGGAACTTGGTGGTTCTATGACAACTCGGTCATCTTTGAGTGCTCAAGAAATGTGGCCTTGTGCCAAGGTTAACCTGACCCAATTAACGTTTTCCTTCTTTTTAAGCTAATCTAATTAATTTCAATTCTCATTTTGGTCTGTCTTAAATTTAATTCTTATCTTTTATCTTTCATATTTCTCCTTTCTGTTTAACACCCTCTCTCGTTATTCAACATTTTTATACTGCGGCACAAGGACAAAATGACGAGTGGTTGGAAGATGGTGTTGCGTCAATCTTCTGAGTAGGGAAGGCGAGAAATCAGCATTCGAAAAACTGGCTTTCACCTGCACTCGAACACTTCCAATTGACGCCTGTCTGAAACTCCTTCTCTTTCTTTCTCTGTTACTTCCCTTTCTTTTTTTACCGATTGTTTTTTCTGTTATCTCATATTCTGTAAGTTTTTATCTACTTTTTCTCTGTGTGGTCTTCATATTACTCTCTTTCTTTCCTTCATTCTTTGTTTAGCCACCCTCTTTCTGTCTTTCTCCCTTTCTTTCTTCATTTTTCGCTCTTTCTTTCTTAATTTCTTTCTTTCCGTTTTTTCTCTTTCTCAATTTCTCTTACTTTCTTTCTCTCATTATTTTTTCCACCCTTTCTTTCTTTCTTTTTTTTCTCCCTTTCCTCATTTTTGCTTCCTCCCCTTCTTTCAAGAATTTATTCTTCCCTTCCTTTCATTCTTTCTCCCATTAAATCTTTCTTTCACCTTTTCTTCATACTCTCCCTCTCTTTATTCCTCTCTTACATTTCCCCCTTCCTTTCTTTCTTTCTCTCTGTGTTTGTTTCTTTCTCCCTTTCTTTTTACTTTTATTTCTTCCTTTCCCCTTTTCTTCCTTTTTTCCTTCCTTTTTCCTTCTCAGCCTTGCTTTCTTCCTTTCTTCTTTCTCTCCCTTTCTTTTTTTCTTTTTTCCTTCCTTTCTCGCACACTTACGCACACTCAGGCAGACACATCACACTTACATCTTTTACGTTTTACCCCGTTTTTTATAGGTTAATCACACTCTCTCTCTCTCTCTTTGTCTCTCCCTCCTTCCTTCTCTCTCTTCTCTCTAGCTTTCTTCACTATATTTGTGCTTTCTCTTTCTTTCTATCTCGCCTCTTGTGTTCCTCCCCCTCCAGATTTTCTTTCTCTTTCAACACACACTTATTTCGATTTCCCTTCTTCTTTTATTCACGAACTTGTTCGTTCATTAACCTTTTAACTTACTCTCTTTTTTTTGGTATCTCTTTTATTTGCTTCGTTGCAAAGTGAGAAATGTCAGCTAGGGTGGGTTTCTGTTTGTTGCTCTCGGCTTCATACACAATAATATTTGTTCTTAAAATAAATAGATAAGTCAGCAAGAAGAACTTGAGTTTCAACAGCTAGACATACTTTTCTCCTATTTCATATTTTCAAGCTAATAATATCTGAGCACGTTCTTCGTCCTTCATACCCTAAAGGATTCACATTATCATTCTATTCTTCAAATTTCTTCTCGAAACAACCTGTTGTTAGGCAAAGAAGTACCAAATCAGGTACTGAAAATCGCATCTGTTCGAAGTTATGCAAAAAAGTATCAAAAAAGTACTAAAAGATACATCTGCTCGGAGCTATGCAAATTATACATACTGCCAAAGCCTTTCGTTGGAAACCTGATTTTCAAAGAGTTTTTCAGACAATTGAACTCTTTTTTTGTTTGAGTGGTTTACACAACGTTTCGGCCGATCCATTCTACGGCCTTCTTCAAATGTACTCAACAGGGACAAGGTATGGAAATTCAGGTTTATCAAGGAACAGAAGGGATACCACCCAAATCCAATGTTATGACATTGCTACTATTAGAAAAATTCTGTTCACCACCATCACATTAGGATTGTGCACCTGAAGAAGGCTGTAGAATGGATCAGCCAAAATGACATGCTAAGAATGCAAGCAACAAGAAGGAGTTCAATAGTCTGAAAAAATTCCTTGAATATTGAAGATCTTTCTCAAATCGGCCAAATCGCGTTGGATACCTGGTTCTTGTAAGATAACCGAAGTTAAGCTACAACAAGCCTAGTCTTTACTAAGATGGGTTACTATCTGGTGAATGACAGGAACCATATGCAACAACGAGATTGTTCTGTGACCACTCAGCCTATGCTCTGCCAAACTAAGTTCAGATTGTGAATGTGATCCTTTTTCATGCATGTGATGCTCCTCGGAGGACATGTGACTGTGTACTCTCCCAGGAGCTGCAATACTTGTATCAGTATCGAACCTGCCTTCAAACTATAAACAGTATCTTTAAAATCCTGATCTGGTTTGGCCTGAACATTTTCTTTAACCGGATCATTGTGTAATGTGCACAGAAAACAAAAACAAAAGACAACCAAGTTGAGGGCAATAGTCCGATTAGATCTACTTCTCCTATGAACAATTCTGACAGAAATCACAAAAAAATGGTTTTGAGGTGTCACCATTATGTATCAAATTTTATTAAAATCTTAAATATTATTGAATCATCTTTGGATTTTCGCAATGTTGGTGTGCACGGTCAAAAAGTTGGAATAAGAAAATAAAAGGTCATTCAAATCACTTTTTATCTCAAAGATCAATTTGAAGAAGATTGTTTTTTTTTTTCCTTTCTTTCTGAATTTTTCCCCTTTTTTTTTTTATTTCTTTCTCCCATTGTTTCATTCTTTCTACCATTGAATAATAAAGAAAGAAAAAGAAAGAATGCAAGGAAGGGAGAAAGAAATAAAGGAGGGAAAAATAAAGAATGAAGAAGAGAAGGGAAGAAAAGGAGGGAGAAAGAAAGAGTTAATGAGAGGAAGAATGAATGAAGGGAGAAAGAAAAAAGGAGGGGAAAAAAAAGAAAGGAAAGATGGAAGGGAGAGAGAGAGGAATAAAGAGAGAGAAAGAAAAAAGAAAGGGAGAAAGAAAGATTTAATGGGAGGAAGAATGAAAGGGAGGGAGATTGATATAAAAAACGGGAAATGAAGAAAGAAAAGGAGAAAGAAAAAAGAGAGAAAGAAAGAGAATTAAAGAAAGGGATAAAGAAAGAGAAAAAAAGAAAGGGAGAAAGAAAGATTTAATGAGAGAAAGAATGAAAGAAAAGAAGAAATAAATAAAAGAAGGAAAAATGAAGAAAGAAAGGTATCTCTTTGCAATTTATTCTCGTAGTGTTAGAGGCAGCAGAGTGCAGTGTTTGTCTATACTAATTTTGTTTGTTTGTCCGTGCCTTGTCTTCATAAAAACTACAAAGCCAATTGACCTGATATTTGTCATGAAGAATCAATAAAAATTGACTCTCTATATAGGCTAACCCCAGAGGTTAAAGCAAAAACAAAAGACAACTAAGACAAGGTTTTGAGATGTCACCGTTATGAGCCAAGTTTAATCAAAATTCAAAGTATTACTAAATATATTAATAATTTTTATGCCAGGATTTTTGTCATTCATTTGTCTCATCTATGGAATACATATATCTTGCGATAAAATCAATTCTCAAACAAGTATGGGTGTTTTTGGTCAGATATCGCTTTTTTAGCAATGCGACACTGACAAACCATTTTAGTTTTATTGCTGTTAAGTCCGAGGAGGTTTTTGTTTCTCCTTTCAGCCCTTCTCGTTGACAATATGTGATTCATTTCATAGTGAAGGGTGGCTTCTTTCCATCCTTCCGCCTTTCTCATTAATAAAAATTCAACGTTAATCATTTTATACATGGTGCAGAGGTGAATCTTATTCAGGTGATTTTCCCAGATAAACTTGAAATTAATTATTCTATCATTTGGGGGTGTAGTATACTGCTGGAATTCTCATTCTATTTATCCATTTGTATCCTTCAAATTATCCGAAATGGAGAATTGTTGCTACATTGAGTCGAATTTCTCCTAAAATGCTCCCCCCACTAAAAACCAAGCCGTAGAGGCTTGCTCACCTGATCGCTATGCTCACTAGAGGAAGCAGAACAACTTTCATTCAATTCTTTTTTATTAGCACTACACCATGAGTTAGAAGTTCAGGTCTAACAAATTTAAACAAACTCAGAATAAGTTTACACTATTTGTCTTTTATGGTTTTAAATTACTTTTATTTTTTACGAGAGGTACCTGGCTTTGCCCATGTTTATGTATACAGTGAATGATGTCATCGTTTTTTTATGTCCCTCTGTGTCTGATCTAATACTTCAAGGGCAAGTTTCTGGGCCACTGTAAATCCATCAGACACAAATAATTGACAACTCTATAAAAAGGTCAAGATTCAGATAACCCGAAACAACTAAATTTGTTTGAAAAAAAATTTTCTATGAGTAATTTTATGTGCTCTCAATCGATAAGACCTTTGTACCATTCAGACATTTATCAATTTTATATTTATGAATAAATTTCATAAAACCATAACTTTATAACACACACTTAATTTACTTTATTCTCAAAATTTTTGCCACCCTGTAGTAGTTTTTTTGGTGAGCAAAACAGCGGAAATGATCAGAAATGTCAATGTAGTTAACTTTGAAGGTTCATTGACACCACCAGTCATTTCTACCTTTGACCTCACTTTTGTTGGGTAGCAAAATTTGGAGATCAAAGTAAATGAAGTGAAAGTGTATCATAAAATTATGGCTTTGTGAAATTTGCCCATAAATATGAAACTACCAAAATACATCTTAGCATACAACAAACGGGATCCCATTGAATAATCGACTGAAAAGACCAGAGACCGAAAACAGAAATTTACCAGTTTTGTGAAAAACTGATTTAAGGTTCTAGGAGAGGGTTCGGTCTACAATATAATTAAGATGCTGAATTGGACAGACAGAAACACAAACATTTATTAGAAGAAAAAAAATGAGGTTACATATTTACATGCATGTATACCAGCCAATATACCTACCTGACTAACTATACAGAAACATATTTGTCATCCCTCATGCACATATGCATACAAATATATATATATATATATATATATATATATATATATATATAGACATAGATTTTTACGAAGATCAAATGTAAAAACTTACAACCATACACACTTAACCTTACTTGCATGAAAAATTGATTTACAAAAACATATATAAATATACCAAATACATTTATATTAACATATATATATATATATATGCATACTTACATGTATATATGCATGCATACATACATACATACCAATGTACATCAACTCATTGCATATGCACACATACATAAACATGATATGTCCATATAGATATGTATGCAAAACATATGTACACATATATAATGATATATAACCAGTGTATTGATGTGAATTATAATCAATCCAACAATATCAGAGTGAAATGACAATTCAGAAGACCTTGTTATCTAGAAATGAGATTTCTCATGATGTTTCCCCAGGTATCATCTTTGTTTCTTCAGAAAAAAGGGGAGACACAAGAAATTATCTGTTATATAGGGTCCATGTCTGGTTATAGGTGGGTTTCGTGATGTATAATTAATTTAGGCGAATATTAATCATTAATCACTACACCTGCCCATAACCAGACATGGATTGTATATAACAGACACTTTCTTATATTTTCACCATCTTTTTATTTGAAGAAGTGAGAATGAACTGGCAAAATGTGAAATAAACTAAGAAATCTCATTTGTACACAACAAGGTCTTCAGAATTGTCATTTCACTCTAATAATGATATATGTATATACATATATCCATCGAACACAGACGTACATCACATGCTCACAGACTAAAAACACTTACATTGGTGCTGTCAGGAAGCAAAGAAAAGGATGATAGTGTGATATGTAATATTATTCATCACAATAAGAAAACTTTGTGAAAAAGTTATTATGCATGATAAAAAGGATTGTTTAAAAATCAGGGGTACAGTGCTGCTGGAGCACTCAGGAGTGAGGCTCTGGCACCTCTGTAAAAAAAAAAAAAAAATCAGTGAACAAAATGAAACTCTTTTCCAAAACTCCCTAATGATCGCTGTCCTTCTCTGTTCAAATTTGTCACTTCCAAAATACGATATTTTTTACGTAAAGTCTTGCATGGACTTTTGTTCTCATCTTGGTTCATTTTCTGAACATATTTTGGTCATTGTACCCTTTGACCATTTCCAGGTGATGATTGGGCGTATAGTCAACCATCGAGAAATACACCGACTGATCTCCTGAAGATGGCTGTAGGATAGAATGGCCGAAACGCTGTGTTCAAAAAATGGACCCAGATAAGCACTAAAGTCTGCACAAAACTTTGCATAACGATATTCCCTCACCTAAAAAATTAAGACTGATACAATATTTTTTATTTGCATAGATATATTTCTCGTCTCATTCATATAATATATATCCATACATTGCATAAAAGAATGAAGGATATGGGAAATAACTAGTGTTTTGTCAGATCTGACACCAAAAAAGTTAACGCTGCAACCTTGGAAAAAAATTTAAGAATTACAAAAGATTTCCTAATCTCAATGACTAAGACCAACCATCATTAATTCTAGAACAGAATTTCTTTCATCTTAATTTCAGTTGTTTTTTATTGCTTAGACCATCAGCCAACAGCTGTAAGTATACAGCACTGATCAGAAATAAAGAATAAGCTCTCAATGAGACACAAACCCTCTTCCCATTTTTGCTTCGGGAAGACTGGTTATCCATACCAGGCTGAACAGCTATTTAAGCAACAATAACCTGTACGGCAGGCAGAACTTTCAGATAAAATTTATTTCAAATCTGCAGTTTACTAGCGACCACAGATTGATAGTATCGGAGATGAAAATCAACTTTAATTAAGATGAAAGAAAATAGTAACGGTTGATAATGCTTCTTTCATCTAACAAAAAATAAAATCTGGATGAAGTTAGTTCTACCAGAATGAAAAAAATGACAAATACAGTGCCAAGAAATTAAGGAAGAATCAAGAGTGAATTTAAATGGTTAGATTTTGTTTTCTGCCAGCCGTAAGGGTTCTCGTAGCTCAAACAGTGAACAGATTTCCCATATATATATATATACATATATATATATATATATATAACAAATTAGGAATACAATATAATACAATATCTAATATGTGATGAGTTCATTTCATAAAGTGCTCAATAAATACAACATTAAACATTCAGTTGATTCAGAGAAGAATTTAGGATATATTATGGTGTAACGTTTCTCTACACAAACACTTTAATGTTTCTGTTTGGACTTTTTCAGGCAAATGACCTTCACCTGAAGAAGCCCCAACAGGGCAGAAACATGAATGTCTTTGTGTAGTAAATCCTTACTGAATTATATATATATATATATATATATATATATATATATATACTTGCAGGGATTCTTAGCATTTCCCATGAATTAAATAACTTCTTGCACACCTTGGCTGGTTCACACACCCCACCCTTCGCATACAGTTGAACATTATTTCCTCACTAATATTGTCAAATTGAGGTTTGTTTTTCCCTATCATTGCCAGGATTTCCCGCAAGTTGTTTTATATAGATCTTTGCTGTCGGCATGCACTATGAATCTCGGCATTGCCCAAGGAAGATATAACTATATTTGACAATACAGAAATAAAACATGTTCTTTAACATGTCTCCTTACACAACACAACCATGTGAGTTAGGAGCAGAGCCCTCCAAAAAAAAGGTTGAATGTATTAAATGACGGGTTGTGTGATTGAATCTTGGCACAGGTGTCGCACATCCTTGGTTAGGTTTGGGTATGAGATTCTGATAATATGAAATTTACAAAAAAATTTCCTTGAATCTTAAATGATATTTGGCAATCCATCGTTGTATGACTACAAAAATTTCAACCATTGTCAAATTCGACTGATGAAACAGTACACAGTGAGAATAAAGTGACGACTGAAATCAGACAAATGATTAATTGTATTAATTAACAATTGTAAATTGTAAAGTTCCACAATGTTAAAAAACAGTACACAACCATTTTTTAAGATCGAGTGTACGAGTGCGTGGAAAATTCATGAAAGAGAAGCAGACATTTATAAATTGTTATTGCTTTGAATATCACCTGATGTAACGATGGCTTTTGCCTTTTCTGCATCTGTAATCAATTTCAATGGTGGTTAAAATTTTTGCGCTCATTAAACGATGGATTGCCCAATATTTTTTTTCCACAAAAAAGGGAAATAACTGGAAGGAACCGGAGGAAGTAACCAAATACTTCAAAGGTGTATTTCCATATATCGGACAAAAAAAAAGTCCAGTTTAGCATTGTATTCAAAATGCTCCAAAGGTTTTAAAAATTATTTCTCTAAATTTTTCATTTTTGAGAAAAATCAATGAGGGCAAAAGTTTTCAGAGAGACTAATTTCCTGAAAAAATTATTTTAGTCAAATATACGGAAAAATCAATAATTTTTCGCAAAAATACTTTCGCTAAATACAGTTATTTGAAAAGGACTGTTTCCATTGGACTGACGAGGGTTTGCTACTGCTGATGGAACAATATCGAGAGTTTTCCAAAAATCTGAGCGCGCTTATCAAGAACGTCCCATGAGGTAATCAATAGAGTGTTCAACTACACATACATATATACACATACATATACAAATACATACAAAGCTAAATGTCTATATATACATACATATATATCTACATATATACATACATCCATATATACACAAATCTATTTACATTTTTCATTAAAAATGACAGACAAGAAGCATCTTGATTTTTGTTAATCATTTTCAATGAAAAATGTATAAAAGAAAATAAGCCACCAAATTAAACATATATATAAATATATATATATATATATATATGTGTGTGTGTGCGTGTGTGTGTATGTGTGTGTGTGTATATATATATATATATATATATATATATATATATACTACATTTCCAGCTCTACTCTTCTACTCTAACCGACTTGGCACTTATAGTTTTAAATTGAATGCATTGAGCACTCTATGAAATAAATCCATCATATTACAGATATTGCTTTATATCATATATTATGATATATTGCAAACCTGATTTGTACTACATGTACAGTATATATATATATATATATATATATATATATATATATATAAAATTCAAGTAGATCATGAAGGCAAAGTATAAGAGTGTAACAAAGTAGGACTTTACCATTGAATCAACCTCCTGCCATAGAAATCAAATTTTAATGAATATTAAATCCTTTTTTTATGATTCATACATACTTTATACCCATTCATATACTAGACATAGAAATGTAAGCAATGCTACCATCCATTAACTAAACAGTTTTCTGCAGCTTAGTTGATAATACAAAACAAATTATTTTTTCTTCATCATTCTTCCTTTGTCACTTCTTCAATTTTCTCTTTTTTCTTTTTTTAAATTTCTCTCTAATTTTTGCACCTTATATCCTCCATTTCCCTTGTCTTCTTTCTTTCTTTCTATTCTTTTCTTCTCTCTTTTTCTTCTTTCCTTCCTTTTTTTCTTTCTTTCCTTTTTCTTTCTTTCCCTCTTTCTTTCTTTTTCTTCCTTCTTTTTTCCTATTCACTTCTTCCGTCCTTCCTTGTTTGTTTGTTTGTTTTCTTTCATCCTTGTTTCTTTCTCTATTTTCTTTCATCCTTTCTTGTTTCTGTTCTTTTCTTCCTTCTTTCTTTCTTTCTTTCTTTTTCTTCCTTCTTTCTTTCTATTCTTTCCTATCTTTTCTTTTCTTTTCTTCTCTTCTATAGTTGTTTTCCTTTTCTTTTATATTTCTTCTTTTATTTCAATCCTTCCCTTTATATCATTTTTTTTCCCCTACATCTTCTCTGCCAGTAACCCATCCTTCCGTCATTATTTCTATTCATTCAATCCGATCAACTATTCAATGGATTTGAATAGGTAACAGTTGAATGAGAATGGCTAATCAATATTCTGCAAAGGTGAACATGATATATTTTTAGTAATACACGCCTACATAGATTCAAGAGATCTGATTGGATAATTCAAATTTTCCATGAACTAACATGTGCAAAACCTGTTTTTCATCACCAGTATATGTAATGCTATCAACAAATACAAGTGAGTTTGGAAAGAATTATGATTTTTATTACAAATACTAGCAAATGCTGGCAAATACTAATATTTAATAAATTGTGTAAATAAGATGAGTGCTTTTATGTACAAATTGCATACTTCTCTTTCTAAAAATAAATGTTCATGTTGAATATTAAAGTTATCTTTGTTTTGAAGATAAAGGTAACAAAAATGAAAAAAAAGCACAAATCATACTTAAACTATTTAATCTTTACAAATAATTTTAAAACTAAAGAAAAAATTGTGGATTTGTTTTTTTAGAATAGAAACTACTGAATTCGTTTCAGTGGAAAAGTCCATTGTTCCAAATGACAGGTAAGAGATATTTTTAACACCAAAATTGTTCCCTTTGTTAAGGATTAGAGAAAAAGACAAAAATCACTTGTTCAGTAGTTTCTTCCATTAGAAAAAAATCTTTGCATAGAAATTCAAATATATCCATGAATAGGGATACTTGTCTCCTTGAGGGATCTGCTCCAACATTTAGTGAGATTTGTGAATAGAAATACAGTAGGTGAACTATTATTTATAAAGCTTTTGGGGGAACACCTACATTTGGGGTCTCTCTATTGAAGGTCTGGGAAGGGGTTGTTTTTAAATAGCATGCAATGCCTCTGTGTCTAAACATGAAATGTCACAAAACAAGTTAGTGAAATTCCCTGAATATAGAGCACTTAAAGCTTTCCTCTTTGCAAGTATAACTTCCTGTTTGTCAGTCGCTACCTCCTTATTTTCGTTCCCTCCTTAAGAAAACTGTTCATTGACAATTCCCTCAATTTCTGCTACTTGTTTTTAAACAATCTTTGTTTTGCATCCTTGATGAATAAATATATATTTTTTTCTTCTTCTTTCAATCAACCTTTTAAGGTTCTTTGTTGGTCATGGGCCTCCTGATATCTTGACATTTAAAAAAAAAAAATGCAGTTTTGCTCTTCTAGGGAAAACAGCTTTTTATCTTAATCTAAACCTTTTTTAGCAGATGAAATAACAGAAAAAATATATTCTTAAGCAACATTAATCCATCTGTCCTCATTGTCGATTTCTATTTATTTTTACTTCCTCATTGTTGATCGTTGGTCAGCTTTTCTAAAGAATAAGGATGCAGATATGGACACACTCAGACACACACACCAACACATACACACACTGACACACACACACATACAAGCACTAATACACATACATGCACCACCACTTACACACACTAACGCAATACCACATACACAGACACACATTAACACATACACTCAGTAACACACAGTAACATACACACATACACTAAGAAACACATTAACATAAACACACTCACTAACAAACACACACGTACACACATTAAGTTTTGTCGACTAAATGAGGAAATCAACAAAGACGAAAACTCAAGCAGGAAAAATAAAATAAGATTAAGGACAAAATGATAAAGAGACAAGAACCATAAGTTCAATGTTGCATCCACCATCCTCATGTCTATATTTGATTTCTGATTCCAAAGGGATTCTAAACAAAGTTGTAGTAGCATTACAATTTGAAGCTGTATTAGTTGGAGTAGGAGAGAGATGAAAGTGAGAATGGTTCACCCGCAAATCTAGCTATTAAGAACAAAACAATTAATAAATTTGTATTAAAGTGTGTACAATTTTCATCAATAATTTGTACTGATATCTGGTTATCTTATTAGATAAGTGAGCTTTAAATGGTTATATAAAACACTTTTATCAATAAAGTTATCTGAAAATTGAAAAAAGTTTAGCCGATTATGGTCATTTTAAAGTTAGTTTTAGCTAATAATAACAATCAGTACTTGGCAACACTGTAAAGAACAAATGCTTGATACGTTATCTATAGATGACATCACACCTCTTATCACATAATAGCAGCTGGTAAATAAAACACAACCCCCCCATTCTCTTTCTGTTTTTTAACATAACTGGGACCAACCAACAAACCAACTGAAAAGTGTCTTATAGAGATGTGTGGACTCATCTAAAAAGAAATAAAATAGGTCTGGTTAGTCATTCAAAAGAATATGGTCAATGTCTCTTGGCTGTATACTGTGTTGCATTGATCAATTAAAAAAACTACAAAAAGGGGTGATCAATGAATAAGTTACTTCTCCCATTTTTTGTTGAGTGATAATCAATAATATCAATATCAATAAGTTAGAACTTTGAAAAAAAACAGATGAATATTATCAGACATAGGAACTATGGAACTAGGGAGCCAATTTAGCATAAATTTACATCGCAAAGTCCCGGGCTAAAGTTTATTTGGGAGGTATTTAGAAAAAAAATTTTTAAGTTTTTTTCTTGACCTAACGAAGTGTAAAAGTTCAAATTTTCAACCCTCTAGCTCCATTGGTATGGCATGTACACACAATACATAGATAGCCAGCCAGCCACCAGCCATATTGACTAAAAAACTGAAGAAACAATAGTTTTGGTCGATTGGTTTCTAATAAAAAATGTAGAAAAAAGAAAAAGGGAGGAAAAAGAGACAGAACTAAAGAAAACATAAAATAAAACTCACCCTCATAGTCAATAAGTGAACAACAGTAGCGTCAAAATTTGAAGTCATATAAAAAATTCCATTGAAGAATAAATATAGTCAGAAAAAAACTCTACTCATGACATCACTGGTGTTTTTTCCTGGAAAAAAATCTTGGACTAAAAAACATCTAGATTCTGGAGAACGTTGAGATTATTAATAAACCCATCAAAATAAGGCCCCAAAAAGGTCAAAGAAACTTCCCATAAAAATAAAAAAAACTGAAATCTAGAAGGAGTCCAGTGGAGTACGGATGCCTATTTTCAAGTCTTTACATGACATGGTATGGCCTAGAGCATTGTAGAACATGAAGACATAAACATACAAATACACACACAGTTGAAAAAAAAAAGAGAGAGGATCCTTTGCTATCTTCGATAAAAATAGACAAAAAAATTGTACATAAAAATCCTAATTTACTAAATTAGCTTCTTCCAACTTTGATGTTTATTTTTTTGTTTCGTAAAGGTCACTGATTGTGTTTGGAGAGGTCATGCTCTGAAATGGAGACAGAGATCAAAGAGCACAAATCAAATAATGTGATGGTTGAATCAGGGGTTAACATTTCCTTTTCAGGACATAAAATTAATCAATAAACAAAGACTGAAGTATCAGTGGGGAAATAATCATGTATTGCAGAACTGCCAAAGTAGGGATTTAGGAGAATAGAAAAGATTGGCATCAGTGCTTGTACGTACCAAGAGATACTTGAATATCTGTTCTATATTCTGGAAAAAGCATGAGGTTTCCCTGAAGAGTCTGCTTAGATGAGTTTGATTCCTGATACAAGTGAAGAGTGTGGAAAAACTCTTTGTGCACCCGGCAGCTAATTGAGTTTCCCTGAAGAGTCTGCTCAGATGGGTTTAATTCCCAATACGAGCAAAGAGCATGGAAAATTCCCAGTGCACTTGGTAGCTTATTGAGTACACTTTAAGCTGTGTGCCTAGGATGGAATACATGAATATTTCAGCAATTCCACCCCGCTGCTTTTAACCAGTTGGCCACATAATGCAGAAGCTGATCTATACCTATAGACTTAACCCCTTACAACTGATAATCAAAGATTGTTGATGTTTAAATTTTGAGACCAAGTAGTCTTTGATGTAAAAATATTTAATTTACTTTTTAATTTGTTTGTTAGAAACAAATAGCTAAATACAAAGATAGAAAGGACCCAAACAAATGTTATCCACTGGGCATTATCATTGATGAATTCAGCCCTGACAGGCTTCATATCCATAGAGTACAGATGAGAATTCATACCTTAAATCCAGGAAGTCTGACTATATAAATTAACCTTATCTTTGAACTTCCTTATAACTCTTTATAAGTACCTAATGATAACTGATAAACATTTGTTTTAGATTAGATAAACTAGAACTTTATGTCCACTTGGATAGTGTAATGGTTAGTACGTCTGTCTCAATGGGTTCAGTTCTTGGTATGAGCAAAGAGAGCAGAAAAATCCTCATTAGGATAAATTTTCCTATGCACTCAGAAGCTAACTGAATACATTCTCAGCTGTGTGATTAGGGTGGGAGTATTCCTTTGGTGGACTTACATCCTACCAAGGGGGTGATCATCAAAACTTGCCCTTGTCTAGATCAGACGACAAAGGGTCACTAAGCTGACACATGCAACAGAAATCATCACTGGCCTCCAAACTCCTTTGGGAGGTTTCTCTTATGAGACAGGACTCTTTAAACTAGAGCTTTGCTAAGATTTTCTTGTACCCTTTAAAACAGCATAAACTTATCACAGAAAAATTATCTTCTTTTCCTTCTTTATTTGATAAAAATATAAAATAATCTCTACACTTCATTTCTTATTGCAACAGAAATGTAATGTTCATCTGGTATCATTTTCCAAGTTACAGTCAATTTTTTTTTTTCTGTTTCATATAAGATTTTTTCTTCTCTGTTTTTGTTTGGAGCCAGTCTTAAATCTGACTGGCAAGATAAGATTTCCCTATTATTTACGTAATAAAGCCCATATCAGAGACTGTCAACCAAAACTGTCGCCAAAACTGTCAGAATAGGTTTCTTCTGTTTTTGAGCTGATCTCGGGCTAGAAGGCTGAAAATTTCAACAATTACTCCTTATTATTTCTAGAAAGTATTTTGTTGTTTGTTTTTTCAAAATTCACGCCCAAAATAGATTTTTAGTGGGGAGTTCAATTTACAATGTGAGTTTGTGCTAAATAGGTCTTTATGAAAATTCAAACTTCTTTGTGATCCAACAAAAGGTGAGAGGAGTAACTTATTCATTGATCATGCCTTATTCCAATTTTTAGATTGATCACCCCCGACATCGCATACTACCAAAAAATGTTGGTATATGATGGTTTCTATTGAGTGACTAATCAGAGCTGTTTGTTTAATTTATGAGCTGTGAGGAAGTACGAATCATACTGAAAATACCAGTTCTCTTTCGATCATCGAAGTTAAGCAGTGTTGAGTCTGATCAATACTTGGATGGAAGGCTGCTTCAAAACATCAGGTATTGTAAGCATATGCTACCCACACATATGTGTGCAGGACCCCACAATAAAATCAACCTTGCGTCACATTCTGCCCTTGTGGGAAGGTAGGAATATAACAACAAAGAAATGATTTTGCCGAATTACAATGAGCTTTTAAGTTATTAGAAATGTAAATAGGTCACTGATTTGTTCTCATATGTTTTTTGAAAATTCAAACTTCTTAGTGATCCAATGAAAGGCTTGAGGAGTAACTTACTTATCGATTTATTTGAATGATTTTGCTGAAATGCAATAAGGTTTGAGGTTATAAGAATGTATGTATGCATGTGTGATGTGTCTAAGCCGAA
>OY735243.1:21158724-21183724 GCA_963457665.1 Thysanoteuthis rhombus | reverse complement strand
CATCACAACTACCACCATCACCATCATCATTATCATCACAACTACCACCATCACCATCATCATTATCATCACAACTACCACCACCATCATCATCATCATCATCCCAACCACCACCACCACCACCACCACTATCACCATTTTACGCATGGATAGTCTGAAACAATCAGTTTTCAGTGAGCACAATGAATTATCTTATCATAATAATGATTTTAGAAGCCAGAGTAAAAGCTGGACTTTGATTTTTCAAAAAGCTGTAAAGATGAGGGATAATTGTGCCATTCAATTGACCATTTAAGATGCAGATGTGGTACCATGGCCGATTGGGGTTTTACCCCATGGGGCCTGGTACTGCTCTGTCTAGTCAAGTTCAAAGGGCCCTGAATTCATCATGAGACCTAAAGATCAGTGCTCTAATGTTCTGGTGGCAATAGCTGCGAGAACTGAACAGAATTTTTGAGTCATCCTACCCACATGTTCTCGGGTGTGGTATTCCCGTATTAAACCGACCTTGTATCACACTGATTTTGTGGAGGGTTGGACAAATAGAAGGCATGAAAAATATCTATTGCCCATGAACTGAATAAAGTTTCATTTTCTTGATACAAATGAACAAAATAATACACTTATGTGTGATGCAAATGTTTTATTTTGGTTTTTGATTTTTTTGTTTTCTGTCTGAAATACAGTATTTCATTGTTATATACTACCTGCCAATGTATACGGGGTTTAATATTGGTCAGGTGTCCAACATAAGATAGATTGTTGACAGTTTGACAAAATTGCATTTTCACAAGTCTGACACATGATCGGTTTCCACAAGTTGGTTACATCAAGATTATAATAGTCAATTTTCACAAGTTTGAACAATGTTGATTTAGTTTTCAAGTTAACGCCTCAGGGAGAATAGGATCGGTATAAATCTCCCCCTTACTGTTTACAGCCGGTGATTTATAGCCTGTGTCATTACGCAAATTTTCCAGCTGATCCACTGTGAAAGGTAGGGGGGTGATATCCAACAGATTCTGATGTAAAATTTCTCGCATTAAATACAAAATAAATACAGTAATTGTTAAAGGTTAAATACGACAATCATAGCAACTGGAATGTCATAATATTTCAAAGGTAACCAGATTTACTCTCTTAGCATAAATCAGCCTTAGCTAAATAACAGAAGAGTGAATCAATGTGAATCTGACATAACCCAAATATTGACCCTCAAACTGAGAACCGTGCAACGTGCACCCGAGTGAATCATACTCAACATCACATGGAACAATCACAAGACAGCACAGTATATTACAAAACAAACAGGAATCAGAAATATAGAATCCATTAGAAAACTTAAATAGCAATGGGCAGGACAAGGATGTCAGACAACCTCTGGACATCGCAACTCACTATGTGGTTTCGCGGAGATCATATGCAAAACTGTGGCCAGCAAATAGTAAGCTTGCATGACAAATTAGGCAAGTTCAGACAGTACTGGCTCTGTGAAACCCATGATAGAGAGGTTTGGCGGATCTTTGGGAAGGTCTATGTCCAATGATGGACACCAAGAGGCTACTGCTGATGATGATAAATCAATTAATATAAAGAGATTGACTGTACATGAATTACTCAAATGTAAACACACCATTTTATTTCTCTTACATTGAAAAATATGCAATAATTTAATTAGCTCAAAGCTGATGATTCAAAAACCAGCATTTGCTTATGCAGCCAACTACACACACATCTATCAATATATATACACACACATGTCGAAGTGCTCAAGTCATTGTGTGTGTATCTATTTGGTCATGATAAATGATTCATTTATTGCCAATTAAGTAAACATTGATTTTATAACAGTCCAATTCCACGTTATAATTAATGAAAATTAGCTTTTCTTTTTTTTAAATAAGAACTTTGGGCTTTTTCTTTTTTTTTCAACAAAAACAAGAAAATTTTCTTTTAAATTTTTAAACAATTTTTATTACTTTTTGAGAATAGAATTTTGATTTTCCACTGAAAGTTTTTGGATATACCTTGTATACATATAAGGTTTGCTATTATCTGTAGATTTCACTATGTGAGTGAGGTCTTGAAACCTATCACAGATAACAAGATTCTACTGTATAGATATAATTATAGTGTATGGTGTTGGGCTATAATTTAGTTTTCCCTTCTTAAAACCTTCGATTGTTCATTGCTTGGTGAACTGTAAATGTATCTTGAGATAAAATTAGCTTTGTCCAGTGAATAACTACATACATTGCACTCATGTGTGTGTGTGTGTGTGTGTGTGTGTGTGTGTGTGTGTGTGTGTGTGTGTTTTTGTTCCATTTTCAGTGTTAGTGACTATTAAAATAACCCTTTTATAAATTCATACTATCTGTAATGGGAGTTAACCATAAGAAGAAATTTCATTTGTAAATTGAATACTGCAATGAAGTATTTCTAAATACTTACAAAGAAAATACTTGGTAAAAAAAGGTATTCATAAATATGTCTAATCATCAGCTCATGATTCATGCATCAAATACTTCATATAAAAGTATTTTAGAATCCACAGAGAGTTAATTTTTAGAGAAGAGTATTTATAAAAACGTGACTTTCAAATAAACAGGCAGGAAATACCAAATTTGATAAAAATACACATTGATTGGAAGAAATCGTCACTGTATTTGGAGCAGGAATATCTTAAGTAGTTTTTCCTCAAATATTATCCACCTTCTACTCTAATGAGATATTGGAGAGGGATCTCTAAATTTCTCGCTGTCACTAATTTTGGGCTCAGCAGGTTTACTATATAAAGGCACCGTTAAAAGGGGACAATGGGACTAGTTCAGACTTTGATCCCCCGCAATAATAACTTGAACCGTAACTTGATTGTTTAAGGTGGCGTAGCAAAAGTTCTCAGCACCCATGGGCAAAGATAACACCTCGGGATAGGGACAGTTACATTATATATTGGTATGAGGGGCACAATAATTTATTGGCATTATAGGCTGGAGGGACTTTTGTGCCCCTTCACACCTGTGCTAGGAGATACACTACCCCTTCTCAACCCTTTTTTGCTATGCCATTGTATGCTCGGTCCAGCATTTGACAATCGTGTTTGATAACTCTGATGGTAGATAGTATAGACTCTTTGGATTGACCATCAGAAAAGCTATCCTTGCTGTAACAAGCTCATTGTTCCTTTCACTTATGTTTTGTTGTGATTGAAACTAAACAATCATCAATGATACAATTCTCAAGGATTTGGAAAACTGGGAACAAAAACTGTCAACATAGGTTTCTTCAGTTTTCAAGTCATTCTGGCTGGCTGGCTGGCTGGTGGACTGGCTGGTTGGTGGGCTGGCTTTGGGTGTATATATCACGCATACAGTCCATACCGATGGAGTTAGAGGACTGAAATTTCAAACATTTACTCCTTGGTATAAACTGAGAAGTATGCAGCATGCGCATGAGAAAATCATGCTCAAACTTACATGGAGAGATCACAAGACAGCACAGTATATAAGGAAGAAAACGGGTGTCTGTGACATCATAGAAACTATTTAAAAACTCAAATGGTAATGGGCAGGCCTTGTTGCAAGAAAGACAACTGGTGGACATCACGTCTCGCAACATGGATCCCCAGAGATCACATAAGAAACCGAGGCCAACAGAACACAAGATGGAGAGATGTACTGGACAGATTCAGGAAATACTGGCTCCGCGACGCCCATGATAGAGAAGTGTGGCGAATCCTGGGGAAGGTTTATGTCCAACGACGGACGTTAAAAGACTGATGAGGTCTAGAAAAAAAGGTTCCTTTGTTTTTTTGAAAATTCCTTCCCTAAATAGGTTTTAGTATGGAAGTCAATTTTCAATGTAAGTTCATGCTAAATTTGTCTCTTAGTTTATGTCCAAAGATTTGTTCCTAAATATTTCAAATTCATTGGTATTATATACTGTCATTGGTGGAGGCAGCATTTAGTACCAGCCCGAGCAAGATTCAGCCAGAAAACTATGAGATAGGCAAGACTTCTTTATCTACTAACTTATCTATTGTGTCAAGGTGTTTAGGAAGTGATTACATATTTCACTATAAATAATGCTATAAATCATAAGGCAATCAACCAACTTAAGACCAGGGTCAAATAGTATGAGATGATGTCTGGATTTAGTTTATTTAGTTTAGATGTCTGGATTTCATCTATTCTATCCTGCTGTGTGTTGTCTATAGTGTATTGTGAAGTTTAAACCTATGGAGGATAGAGAATTTAGAGAGAAAAAAAAAAAATGATTTTTTTATAAACGCAAAAATGATAAATCAAAAATTTACTCTCCTGTTAGGCTCTTATCTTTGATAATTTTGATTATTACATTATTGATGAATAGTTTAATTAAACTTCACTGGCACTTTTTCCTCTTTTTTGAAAACACATAATTTTCCATGTACAAAAATATGTAATTTCTTTCCAAACACAAAAGTATGTATTTACTTTCCGAATACAAAAACGACAATAATCATCTTCAATCAGAATAGAAGAAAGAGCACACTTCGATCCTACAGCAGCCGGGCCTTGTTTTTCATTTTATTTCAATTGCTTTACATTGAAACATTCAAATCATTATTCTACAATTGTTGAATAGGCAGTATGTATCAGAAGTAAAGAATAAGCCTCCAATGGGATTTGGAGTTTGACCCTAGTGCAGCCAGGCTTATCCAAGTATTTTTGCTTATGTAGCCAATTTGACAGGAGACTCATCTTCCACTGAAAAAGATCTTTATTACAGGAACTACAAATAAAGAAGTTGGAATGTGACACGTAGTTTTGGAATAATATTGTATAGAGAAATGAATTCTGTTTCGTTTACTTTTTAGATTTTAATGAAAAAAAGAGAGTTTGCACGTAGGGCAGTCAGGCTTCTTATATTATTGATAATGTAGCCAATTTGATAGGAGACTTGTCTTTCACTGGAATAGATATTTATTACAGGAACTTCTCATAAAGGAATTGAAATGGGACATATTGTTTTGGAATGATATTGTATGGAGAAATGAATTCCATTTTGTTTACTTTTTACATTGTAATGAAGCAAGGGAGTTTGACCTTAGCATAGCCAAGCTTGTTTTTCTTTCATTTGTCTCTCTTTGATTTAATTTCTGATGTTCTTTATAACATCTCCCACATCATTACTCTATGACTATTAAGCAAGTTCAGTGGATCAGAAATAACAGCTACGTAGCCAGACTAATATTATGCTGTCATGGGAAGATAAGCTCCCAAGGATTAAGGAATCTTACAGGAACATTCATTCTTAATTTCCAATCCTTGCAGAGTACATAATGATCATAGAATAACAATCTGACAGTTGCAATACAAAGCAACAGAAATAAGATGGAAGTATAGCCTAAAATTTCTAATAGTGACAATGCTTTATTCAAGAAATTCAAAAATTAAATTGTAATTGTTTTCTAAGAAAGAATTGAATTTATATCTTTCATTCTATTTTCATTAACAGTGGATGATTTTTGAAAATTATTTTTGAAATTTCTTTTTTGTTCAAATTCATATTTCTTTACAGCTGTTATGCTTCGGATTAGGGATCAACAATTGATGGATCATTAAGGTGTTCTCTTGGGGTCAGCAATAAGTGGACCATTGAAGTGTTCCCTATGGACCTCAAACATTTTCAAAAAAATTTTCCAATTTCATATATTTGTGGGCTATTGACTGAATGATGTTTCTTGTGTCATGATTTGTTTAATTTTAAGCTATGCATTGTATAATTTGTTTACAATAGGCATTTCCTTTTCATGTATGAAAGATATCTATTCTTATCAAAGGAGTCGTCTTTTGAACATTAATTTGAAGAAGCAGATGATTGCTGCAACAAGTAACATTCTAAAATTTACTGAGGTCAATGAAAGACCACAATCTTAACACTGATGCTTGATTTTCTGAGAACTTTTAATGAATTTCTATTAAACTGACTGTGTATAAATAAATAAATGAATATAAACACTTTATGCAGATTTTATATTACTTTTTACTTGCAGAGCAGATATTTTAATTTTATAGGTCTCCAGGGCAATTTTTTTTATAAGTAAGATATGATATAATACACATGTGGGCCATGGGCAGAACTAAAAAAAAATCAGAGTGGGTCATAATAAAAACAGGTTGCTGATTCCTGCTTTTGATGGAGATTAAAATATTTTATGAAATTCAGCTACCGCAGCAATAGTTGTTAAAAAGAAAAATTAAAAACTTGAAGAATGTTGGTTTTAACTTTCCAGCACTAAATTTTTTTGGCATTCAGACCAGACACAATGTCCAAGTGAATGATTGAGATTCGATTTTCTGAATATATAAACTCAGTTATATAACATGTAATACAATAGGGACTGGACAATGATTTCTTAATGTAAAGTATAAAGAATGAATCATACTTCATAACAATAATACAATTGAATACACATTTCTGTCCTATATTTCTTTAAGATAATTTTTAATAATGCTAATATGGCTATATTGTATGTTCCCCTTATGTATGCATTATAAAAATTCCAAATAATGTTAAGAATGTTTCATGGTATATAATCCTAAAAAAGAAGTGAGGGAACATAGAGCTACCTGCTCTGATGAACTTACCAATCCAGTGTGTGGAGCAAGGTGTACCTTGATTCATATTCCAACTATTGTGGGTATAAACAGATAAGCAAAATGAGAATCTTAATAGAACTCTTGGGGGCCTAATTGCGGTCCCTAGAACCACCCTTAATCAATTTTCATGAGCCCATCTCTACTCTCTCATCCCTAATAGAAATTTCTTGGTCTTGTCAATACTGCATGTTTTTACTTCTCATGTGCCTACCCCATCCTTACTGTATATCTTTCACTTTTTCACATATCACTTTGTTTTGTTCAGATCCAACAAAATTTTGTTTGTGGCCATAGTTTCTTACCGCCCTCCCCCCACGGCTTATTCCACCCTTCAAAATCAAATTGTGACAGATTTTTCAACCTACCTTGCATATTCTGAACTCCCTAGCAATTAAGCACCTAAGAATACAGGAATGATAAAGAAACACCTTTCCTCCTCCCAAGCATTTCTGATTCCTACACCGCTGTATACACTAGTGGCAGCACGCCAGGGCAAGCCTGAGTAAAATTCAATCTTAATTATCTTATTGTTAATTATACATGGGCTCAGTTGGTAAGAGAACCACCTAACAATCACTTGGTTGTAATTTCATATCATGGTAAGGAAGTTTCAATTTTATAGATCTGGTTTAACATGATGGATTAGACAAACAGTGAAGAGTTAACACCCCTGAATTCGGTGAGGATTGTTCTTATTAAGGGGGAAAATAAAGTCAAATCCTACATGGACTGGAGTTTGATAAAAAGCTAGTCAAAAATTAATAATAAGCAGTTTCTGTTGTTGAATAATTCTTGGTTAGCCATCGTCTACCAAAAATATAAAAATAGCTTTCTATAAAAAGAGAAATTGATTAAAATATCATCTGCATTTTAAAGGTTTTACTTCAATTCATTGTGGCTGAATGGTGATTGAATAGTCTATATTGACCTATTGACTGCATCATTGAAATTCTATGGTTAACTCAATAGAATTTCTGTTTTATTGTGATAGATGGCAACTCAATTCTACCTGTAAGTCAGCGTAATGGATATCTTGCAATGGACAAGGGCTTTTATCTTGCAATTGATAATTATTTCTCTTCAACTCTTGCCCCAGCTAATGGATTATTTCTTCAGTTCTGCAAGTGTATGACAACATTAATCATGGGTGTATAGGAACTCTTCCATGAAGGAGGGCAAAAGGATTGATTTGCCCGAAATTTAACACGGTTTGCCCAAATTACATTGATTTGCCTGAAATTTAACACGAGAATTAGGGACGGGGGGGGGGGTCCCCCACCTCTGTACCCCTGGTTCGTACACATATGACATTAAATGTGAAAAAATAACTTTGGTTTCTGATTTAAAAATGTGGAATGAGTGCACAACTGGAAAATTGGAATATAATGTTACTTAATGCCAACAGTTTCTGCTAAGAATTATATACATCTATACATATCATATTTCCTGATATTGAAAACGCTATTTTTTCCCCAAAATGAGTCTCAAAAATTTATCCGGCATCTCACTGGCCAGACATTACTTTATTCATCGGTCTATCCTAACCCCAGCGGAAGGTAATCTATACTAGACTGTAATCTAAACTCTTGTATATGACCTGAAAAAATGTGTAAATTATACTTAATGTAAAATAATAAATAATCATGAATAATCTAAAATAATATGTAATCACAAAATTCTAATCTTAAACTAGTATACTACAGTAGACGAGCCAACAGACTAGTGGAAATTTAGATGTTGTATATCAATATTACCTGGTATTCTCACTCTCCTCAAATGACCTTGACTTCAAGAGAATATCACCAAGTGACAGAATTAAGTGGTGATATGTTGACAGGATTTACCAGTAAATCCCAGTGAATCTTATAATGACAAGACTATCATAATCAAACACTATCCACCATTTTGGTTTGGTTTAGTTGTTCTTGTAGTATCTCAGTATTATAAGAGAAAAGAGAAAAATGCAGACTATGAATAGTCGAGTGGAGTGACATGTCACTAGGCATCCCACCAAATATCTCGGTAAGGTAGGGTGTGAGTTCTGAGACCTTAATCAAAAACTGTCACCCAAAACTGTCAACATGGTCAACATTTTTTCAGTTCTTGAGTGATTCTGACAGTCAGGCTTTGTATGTATGTGTCATGTGAACAGGCTCCATCAATGGAGCTAAAAGGCTGAAAATCTTGACATTTACTCATCAAGTCTACAAAAAAATGATTTTTGATTGTTTTTCTTTATACCCCCCACAAATAAGTTTTAATAGGCGGTCAATCTATAATGTAATTTTATGCTAAATCAATCTCTTGATTTGTGTTTGGGAAAGGTTCTAGCTTGTTTTTTTGAAAATTTTGACATTTTTAGTGATGGGCAAAAAGCAAGAGAGGTAACTTATCCATTGATCACACTTTTTTTTCCAATTTTTTAATTGATTACCCCAATGCGGCATGTTGCCAAAAGACGTAGGTCATAAGACGGTTTCTATTGTGTGACTAGCCAAATTTGTTTTATATTTCTTCTTTTTTTTGTTCAAAATTTTGCAAGTCAAAGTTGGAATGTGACCTAAAGGCCAAAGCATCCTCAAAAACAGGAGAAGTCGTTTTTGGATGAATACATCTGGTGATTTACGCTTCACTGTATCTCATTATTCCCCGATAAATATCGTTCGCAAATGAATAAAAAAAAAAGTTGTTGAAACATACACCACTTTACAGTCTTGAAATAAGGGGTTATTTGTTTTTGTGGTTTTGTTTTTGCCACTTCAAAAAACACAAAACCCTTTAAATATACTTTTTAATTGCCTACCGCTAAAAACATCATCTTCTCTCCTGTGACTTCCTGATATGAAAATCAATATGAATTCCCAAAGGTTATTGATTTTCTATAAAATCAAGAAATGAAACGAAACAAAAGATCAATTAAGTTTTCAAACACAAGAAAGGGAAGTTCAATTTGAGAAAAAAATGTTAACTGGAGCTCTTTTTTTATTTTCAGAAAATCTGAGAAGAACAATGCCTATAATCAGATGCCATGTATCTAACGCTATTGGAAAATTATTAGAAATTGTCAACTAAGACTATCAATATCAGCATGTTTCTTCAGTTTTTAAGTTGGTCTAACTGGCTGGCTGGCTATGTATGTATGAATCACATATACAGACCATGCCATTGGAGTGAGAGGGCTTAAGATATGATATTAATTTCTTATCATATTTAGAAATGAAGTTTTTGTTTTTTGAACCCAACCCCTCCAAAAAGTTTTTAGTGGGGGATTCAGTTTACAATGTAAGTTTTTGCTGAATTGGTCCCTTAGTTTGTATCATGTGCTGATTTGTATTGAGTGACAAAACAGACCTGTTGAATTATACTTTTCAACAATGATATGACATAAACCTTTGATACAGTTATATGGGCCTGATTTGTCCTGGAACAAAGCCATGAATTCATTGTGATAGAAATTTGCCATGTCTAATCTGATTCAATACCTCCTGTAGCTTACTAAGCATAATATGATTTCTTTTTTTAAATTTAGAACAGTAAAACCTGATCTCCTGAATAATGATTTCAGTTGTTATACAATTTCAATTCATAAAGCATAAACAAAATAATATATTTAGTTTCAGATTTAGTTCAGTTGGTTGAAAAGTCAATTGAAAATCTCAAAGTTCAATGTCTAATTCTACTTTTTTCTATATGTGTGATTTTCTCATGATAATTCATTTGTTTATATAATAAGATACCAATTTTTTTGCAAGGCTTGATATAGTGTTTTCTAATGATTGGAGAGGTTTTTCCTTTCTGTAGATTAAATTTTCAGATAGTCACTCATATATATTTTTTTTTACTTAATCCTAAAGCAGAGCTTTCCAACGATGTTGTATTAGTGACTAACTTTTTAAAAAATGAATTGTTTTGTAACATGTTACTAGTTTTTTTAGCCAAGCCAAATATATAATGTGTGCTCATTGGTTTGAATGTAGAGGTTACTTCGATTATTGACGCTGTCATTTTGTTGCTTAGTTTGTTGATGTTGGTGTCGTTTTGTTCAGTAAGAATTCTGAATCTGTTTTTCAGTTCGAGCTTGAAAGTTTGAGCGTGCTCTTTTGGTATGTTTAGAGGCTGTGTTGCAGTTCAACTGAATCGGGAACAGTATCTTTCAAAAACTACACAAAACAATCGAAACGTTCATGTGACCAACCACTTTTGAAGCAATTTGGGTTGATCGATTGAGAAAATTGGATTAAGGGGTGATCAATGAAAAAGTTACTTCTCTCAGATTTCATTATTAGTTTTTTTTATTTACCTTTTCAATTTTTTTTTTTTTCCACTTCTTAACTCAGACTGTCCAGGAATTGGTAGCAACAGGGTATAAACCTGGCTTCCTCTCCGGCATAAGGAGGGAATGTAAGTTTCAGCCTCGCTGCAAACTTATTCCTTATTTCCTTTTTGCTCTGTTTACTGACTGCCATAGAGTGACAGATAGGGTCAAGTTGTGATAGGAAAAACAGCTAAAAAATTAAGATGAAGGTAAATGGTTGTCCAGAATTAATAATAGTGATATTGATTAGCCTTCTCTTTCTCCCTTCCTTGTCAGCTAGATAGACAGACAAACAAACAGAGAGAGGGAGAGAGAGAAAGAGAGAGGGAGAGAGAGAGAGAAATTTGTATTACGTGAAACAAATGTATAAGCAGGCTGAAATAAAAAGATTAAAGATCTGTTTTGAATCCGTGTCAACTTCTTGTAATATGATACCATAAATATATTACGTCTATTTTAGTTTAAAAAGAAATATAAATCCACGTGCATACTAAGGGATTTTTTTGTCACCTGTTTTTCTTAATCTTTGAAGTGTCTATTTTAAGATTTTACCTATTGTGAACCTGCACATGAGAGACTCATACTCGAACTCACGTGGAGAGATCATGAGACAGCAGCACAGTATATCAGAGGAAAGACAGGAGTCCGAGACTTCATAGAAACTGTTAGAAAACTCAAATGGCAATGGACTGGACATGTTGCAAGAATAGCAGACAACTGCTGGATATCATGACTCACAACGTGGATACCAAGAGATCAAGTGCAAGGATGTGGCCAACAGGAAGTAAGATGGCATGATGAGCCAGTTAAGTGCTGGCTCCATGACACCCAATAGAGGGGTCTGGTGAATCTTGGGGAAGGTCTATGTCCTATGACAGACGCTAACAGACTACTACTACTACTACTACTACTACTGATGATGATGATGATGATGATGATGATGATGATGATGATGATGATGATGATGATCATCATCATCATCATCATCATCATCATCATCATCATCATCAGTAGTCTGTTAGTGTCTGTCATCATCATCATCATCATCATCATCATCAGTAGTAGTCTGTTAGCGTCTGTCATCATCATTATCATCCTCTAAATCATTATCATCATCATCATCATCATCATCATCATCATCATCATCATCATCATCATCATGTTTTCCTCTTATGAACCTGGTCAAACTGTATTTTAGACATTAAAATTATTTTTTCCAATTCACTGTACTAGAGTTTGATGAAATTTATAGTATTTGTTAATTAACTGTATATTTTTTTACTGGATGCTTCACCGTATTCATTTATTTATTTATACATTTACAATTTGGGAATGATAAATTGTTTATTCATCAGAAGATTTATGATAGCAGATTTATGGCTTTGGGTGACTGAAGGGGTTTTGGAGTGGGTCAGCAAAAATCATAATCATGGACTCAGTGCATTAGCATCCACCTTGCATCCTTGACCCCCTACGAATGGCAAGAAGTAACTGTAGTTTTGATAATTCATTTGCAAATAATTATAATATAAATCCTATAAATAGAAACTTGTTGAATTCTGCACTCGTCTGATGTATACAGTCAGTTGACATGCTGATATATGCTACTTCTATAATTTTTCTTAGTTGCTTATGACATTCTCTGTCTATGACAACACAAGAAGGAATTCTATTGTACGAAAAACGCTTTGAATGTTTATGACTCCTCAAAACTATAGACAAAAATACATATTAGAGACTGTCAACCAAAACTGTCAGCATAAGTTTCTCTCAGTTTTTAAGTTGCTGTGGCTGGCTGACTGGCTGGCTGGCTGGCAAAGTTGGTAGCACCAATGGAACTAAAAAGCTACAAATTTCATCATGTACTCCATATTATGTCACCAAAAACTTTTCTTTTTTTTCTAATTGTACCAACTAAATAAGTTCATCGTGGGGAGTTCAATTCACAATATAAGTTTTTGCTAAATTGGACGCTACTTTGTACCTACCTAATGGTGAGAAAGGTAACACTGCAATTGTTGGTCATGCGATGGTTTTTATTGTGTGACTAACCAAACCTGTTTAGAATATTCATTTATCTAAAAATAAAAGTTTAAAAAACTGTTACCAGCAGTAATACTATTGCAAATATTTCTTTAGTGATCCATTTTACTATGCAAGTTTAGTTCTGTCTAATTGCAACAGAATCTATTTTTCTCCAACAATTTCTTCTCCTAAAAGCTGACAATTTTTATTGATTTATAAAACGTCAGCACTGAATGATATCAGAATGTTCAGAAAGCAATCACGTATTTTGTGTTCAGAAAATCATGTATTTTCAAAAAGGAGATGAAAACGGCAAAAAGACTGGCAGATCGAGTGGTCAACAATATGCCTTTTCAGATGGACAGTTCTTGGTGTGCTGACACCAACTCTGCCTTGCCGCAAAGTCTAGAGGTATCAATATCAACCAGATGGATGATTACTCCCCTCTGCCTTTCAGTTGGCAGGAAATCAAGTCAAATTCAAACACAGTTTTGCTATTTCAGTTTCATTTTGTGTTTTTGATGTACAGATTTTTTCCAGCCACTGTATAAGATGACATAGCATCTAATACTAATTATGTCATTAAACAAACAAGATGGCGTTATAGTGATTAGAGGAATAAGGTATATAGCTATATGGCTTATCCAAGTAAAACCTGTCAGTAAAGCTTTTGTAGACAAATTAGTAATGGCACTGTCACAGAAGGACAAGTTTGCAAGGATGAGTGATACGAGTTCAAATCCCACTGGAGGCTTTGTTTCTGATAACAAGCTGCCTATTTAACAATTGTAGAGTAATGAAAGTTGCGATAAAAAGCAACAGAAATAAATTGAAGAACAAGGCTTGACTGCTGTAGGGTCAAACTCTATGCCTACTTCTATTTCAACTGAAAATGATTATTGCGACTTTTGTATTGTATATAATAGGTTGTTCAGAAAGTATTTATTTATTTTGGCATGTGTTTTCAAAAGGGAGAAAAAAAAATAAATGCTGGTGAAGTTTAATTAAACTATTGATCAATAATGTAATCATCAAAATTATCAATGACAACAGCTCAACAGGAATGCAAATTTTTGATTCCTTGTTGAAAAAATTCTGTGTTGGGGGGGGGTGCTCTGCGAAGTCTCTATCCTCCATAGGTTTAAAATTTACAATACACTATAGACAACACACTGCTGGATAGAATAGATGATGAACTAAATCCAGACATCATCTCATACTATTTAACCCTGGTCTTGCCTTGGTTGGTTGGTTGGCTTATAATTTATTGCATTGAAATATGTAATTACTTTCTAAACACCCCATTGCTATTAAACAGATATTTTTAATCAAATTTTTTCAGGCCTTTGGCACACCTTTAAAGTTGCCTGATAATTTTAAAGAACTGTCCACATGTAGTCAGACAGGGCAAAACATGTAACAGGACATCAAGTGCAGACTGAGTAATCAAAATCTTTTCAACAAATAAAAATCCCCCTTTAAATGAACTACTTAGTAATGAGGGACAAAACATCCACTGTTTTGTCATTAACTACTATAGATGACTCAGTGTACATAAGAGGCGGTATCTTTCATCCCTGCCACACAATTTGATGCAAAATCTGCCACTGCTACCTCTTAATGCAGCTAGTTCTCAAACATGAAGAAATTCCCTGCCACTCTGTGCCACTCCCCGCCACACGTTAATCGAATATTTCTTGCCACAGGGACTGATTTTGCATCAAAATATATTAATGTGTGGCAGGGAGTTTGTCTACATTTGAGAATTAGTAGCATTAAAAAATGGCAGGGATAGATTTTGCATCGAAATATATCAATATGTGGCAGGGAATGGAAGGGAGTTTGTTTATATTTGAGAACTAGTATCATTAAAATGTGACAAGGATAGATTTTGCATTAATATGTGGTAGAGATTGAATAAGAATGAGTATTTCACGTGGAACAAATTTAAATTCATATCTGGTTATGTTTAAGCTTTACTTTTGATATTTTCTCTGTTCATACAGTGAAACCTCTTTAAATAAAGTATACACCTGTTCTGTGTATTCGCAATATATCTTATCTATATATACATATGTTGATGAAAGTGACAACTGGAAGGTGAAGAGAAAAGCTTAAAAGAAAGAAAGAGTTATACCTCAAAATTTTTTATTGTTTTGATGCATTTCAACAGGTGCCAGCCATCTTTTTCAGAGAAAAAATTTGCAGCGATTCACAGAAAATTTCAATTTTTAGTTTTTTGAGGTCAATGAAAGAAATGAGCATATTTCTGTGTTGTTTAGTTGTTTAGTAGGAGTCGGAGGGGAGGTTTTTGTATCTGTGTAGGTGAGAGCCAAGTTTGGTCTGTAACAGGCGGGTCAGAGGGTGTTTATATCCTGTCTCTGTGGGTGTTTGGCTTGTCTTAGATTAGAAGGGGCAGCGAAAGGAGAAGGTTAGGACTAAAATGGTCAGTTCTCAGGAAAGTCTTTATTTTTATTTTCTTTTATTATATAGGTAGTGTCTAGCATTTAATGGATAGGTGTTGGTATACGTGGGGCAGGGGTGGAAGTAGGATGTTTTTCATTTAATCTTCTTGGTTGATGGTGAGTGAGACTTCTTCTTCTTTTTCTTAAAGGGTTGTATGTGTATGCTCATACCATTTCTTGAATGGACTGTTGGTTGTTAGCCAATTCCTTGTATGTTGGAGTAGTAATGTATCATATCTATGTGTTTCTGTTTAAAATCAATGCATTTATAGGGTTCGCAATCTAAAAGTGACCATACAGTGATCAGGGCCTTGGGCAAAAAGGGTCAAATATATATATATACATATATACATATATATATATATATATATATATATATATATATATATATATATATATATATATATATATATATATATATATATATAATTTATTGGGCAATTTGGAAAAAGATTAAATTATAATTTTTTCACATAATTTTTAATTTTTGATAATGCATTTTGCAATTAATGGCGCCATCAGATCAGATTTAAATTTTTTTCAAAAATATATATTATCATGGGGACCACGTGATAGTATCATGTTTCCGAAAAGTTATTTAATTCTCTCTTGAATACTTCAAATTCTCTGGCTTAAATTACTTATAATTTTGGCTCATGACCCTGTTCTTGGTTGTCTTTGATAATATTTTATTTTATTTTAATATTATTTTGCTGACGGTGCGATTGATTGCAAAATGAATTATTGAAAATAAAAGATATATGAAAACTTTATGATTTAGTCATTTTTTCCAAATTGTTGAATCGATAAATTACACATTGTCATAAAAATCTTTCTACATATTTATATATATATATATGTATATATATATATATATATAAATATATATACATATATACATACATGTACTTATATATACATATATATATATATATATATATATATATATATATATATATAGATACATGTACTTATATGTATATATATATATATACATATATATATATATAAAGAGAGAGAGAGAGATAGATAAATAGATACGTAGATAGATACATAGATAAATAAATAAAATCTAAATCAAGAATTAGTATTTCTAATATATAAAAAACAATATTTAGGTCACAGTTAATAATCGTGGTTGACTGCCAACTGTAGCTAATACTTGCAACCTGTCATTCATATATGCACATGTGTGTGTGTGTGTGTATCTGTGTGTGTGTGTGTGTGTGTGCTAATTACTTTTTTTGTAAATAGGCAAATAATCTAACATCATCTAGTATATGCATTTAAAAAAAACGATAGGCAAAAAATATCAGATTTGAATTCACACTGACCAGAAAGTAAAAATATAAGTCGGTAATATCAGAATTTTGTAACTGTTCTTATCCCGTGTCAAAGAACTCACGTAAAACGCCCTTCTCTTCAGATATTACAGTAAAAGGCAGTATATATACTCACAAAATATACACTAAAACTGATGAACCAAAAGTAAACCCCAAAATTTTAATTTTTATCAGAGATGGACTGACAGTGATCTGGGCCCCTGGGGAAAAAGGGTTATTACCCCCCCCCGTGACCCATCCCACCCTACCATCCGATCCACTTAAATTGAACAACAGGGATTTTATCAATTTTATCAATAACGCATTGATTTATTTGAGGGTACTTCCAAAATGAGACCTAGGCCCATTGGTACAATGGGTCCTCGGGTATTATCCGACTGATCAGTCCACCCCTGATATAGACAAATACATCTAACGATATCAAGAAAGAGCATTAAAAAAATTGTTGGAATTCTCAAAAGATTAAAAACTAATCCAAAATAATTAAATGTGTGAATGTAATATTATATATATAAGTACATGAAGGAATGTATTTCTAAGTATTAACTGTGTATGTACCTGAAATTATACTTATGTGAAATAGTAGACTAAAGACTTGACAATGAAAGTGGACAATTTTTTTTCTTGCTGAATATCATTTTTACCCATTTTATTGGTTTAGATAAGAACATACAACATCAGAATTTACCGCAGAAGTTGTGTTTGAACGAATGGATTCACTTCATATGACACTTGTAAAAAGTTATTGTAAAGATTGTATGTTTATATAAACGAGAACTTGCTTAATGACCAAATAAAATTTAGATCAAGATAAATACAAAAAATGCGTATGAAAATGTCTGTTTACAGATCAACAATATTTAAATGTTGGTTTACATACACAGCACTTGTAATACATAATTGTCATGTAAATCACTTGTGGTATATTTTACAGTAAAATCATATCCCAGGGATAGATTATTCAATGTGAATTTCTATAATAAATAATTCGCAATAAATTTCTATTGCAAATCATTTAATATGAATTTCTATTATGAATAATTTGCATTGTATTTCTAATGAAAATAATTAATATACAAAGAATTTTCTTATGGTAATCATTCATGAAGTAAAATTTTCATAATTTTGCAACGTGTTTCTCTTAAAAGACAAGCTATTCAATTCTAAGATCTGAAATGATAACATACCACTACTTTTTCAAATGAATAAATATATCAGTCTATATTTTGGCAAAATGATAAAATTGGAAGTTACCCTTAAAAAATGTTTAAAAATATACAAAATCAATAAGTTCGAGACTAATGTAGCATAACAAGGATTCCCCCCCCCCCCCCGATGACAACAGTGCCAAAATCTAGTTTTAACGAAAGAATTGCAAATATACTATTCATATAGAATGACCTTTGATGATATGATGACAATTTTCAAATTCTGTATTATCATATATCCATATAAGTTATCGGAAAAAAACATTTCAAGAAATGCTTAACCTCTTAATCTTTAGTAAAGTAAAATGTATAGTTTGATTATTAATTTCAGTGGCATTTTATGTCAGAGGAAATTTTGCACCCCATAACACCAGCATCTGGGGGTGACTGCATCCTGTTGTCCCCTTCTTGCTATACCCCTGAATCACATCTGTTATTGATTCTAAATATTTTTTTCAAAAGAGGAATGGTTTCAATTATCTTCCAGATGATGTGAAGAAACCTATTACAACTGTATCAACAGAAGTTTTGATGATATCAAAAAAGGTAATTGGTAAAAATGACACCAGAAAGTATGGAACTAGAAAAATGTCACAAATGAAAAACTAGGGCTAAATAGCACGTTTAATTAAAACGCTAATGATCTGAAATTCCTAGGTTAGGGTTTTAGGGTTACAGGGTTAGCGTTAGGGTTGAGGTATTGATGTTTTAATATGTGCCTTTTTTTCCTATTTTTTCACTTGTGCCATTTTTTCTTTTGCCATTTTTACCAAGAATCATCAAATGAGGTTTTTGCAAATTATTATTACTTATGCAAAAGACAATAATGACCGGCATCAAAACACAATCTGGGAAAATTAATGAGAGGTTTTTGCAAGATGTAAGAGAAAAAATGAAAATCGCAAAACCAGATAATTAAAACTGAATTCATTAAAAATGAACTTCAAACGAATGTTATCAAAAATAAGCACATGAAAAATACAATTTTCAAAATCTAGTTTTAATCAAAGAATTGCAAAGATAATATTCCAATAGAATGATCTTTGATGCTATGACGATAATCTTTAAATTCTGAATTACCATATATTCATATTAGTTATCAGCAAAACAAAACAAGAGATGCTTAACCACTTAATCTTTAGTAAAGTAAAATGTACAGTTTTCATCGATAAAATCCCTAGCAGAGACGTAAAGTCTTCTTTTAGAAAAAAAATTTGAAAAATGGATTTATCAAAAGAAAATAAAATATGTCCTCGATAAATGAGTGACAGGTGGTCTATACAATGAATAAAATTGTGAAGACAATATGCAAAAGAATAATGGAAAAAATAAATAAATCAAAAATCGAACTAGGTATGGATATTTGTAATCGGTTGGTTAATTACTTAACATTGGAAAACATCACTTTAATTTTATAATTCAATTCTACTCACTTATTGGGATCTTGATAAGTTGTAATTCATTGCAGGTTACACATCAGTAGAGATTTTGGCAAAATGGGGTTCGAATTTTAGGACACATTTCTAAGTGTTTCAGGGGCATTTACTTTCTCATGGGGTCGATTTGGCACCAAGCAATGGCCAACTTTCAAAATAATCAGAAGCCTTTTTTCCTGCTGGCCATATTTGCTTTAAAAGGCCATCAATCTTGGATTCGGCGTTGTCACTACCTGTGATTGTTTAGGGTTATCAACGACAACAGTCCCCTGTCTGCTGCCACAAGACGAAGAAGCAAGTCTAATTCCTAAATAACTGAGCAACTCTCAGGTGTTTCTTGGCAACCAAAGTGGGAAGAGGAAATAAAAAAAAGCATAAAAAGAGGGAAAGTAGGAGTTGAGAGAAAACAGGGAAGAAAAAAAAAGAAATGCTTCAATTCTGAAAGAAAAAAAAAAAAGAAAGATGGTGAGCATGATAAGAAGTTCCACGACAAGAAGGATGTGTACAGGGGTGGAATTGGTATTCTAGGCATTATAGACGTGGTTGGAGTGGTATTTGTGGTGGTGAGAGATAAGTAAAGCTAAGAAGAATATGTTTTTGATACATGTGGTAAATTATTTATGTAGCCCACCCATACCCTTTCCCTTCTTTAATTTCTTTTTGTCGCCCAACAACCTACTCCACTTACCTTCACCCACTCGACCATTACTGTTTTGCCTTCACCTCACCCTGAGCTGCATTTACTTATTACCACCATTCCCAAACCTTCTCCTTACATCCAAGTAGCAGCAAAGTCAAGCTGACAACACGTTGATGTGTCCTCATATTCATACTGTACCCAGCAGATTTTTGTACCTTCATTAAACACAATAGTATAAAATGCCAAATTGTAGCCAAGTTCTTCTGCTTTGCAACCAATAATAAGAACAAAAGTACAAAAGTTAAGTAGACAACGCTCAGGGAGCGAATACCTCTGCCATGCCATTGTCAGGGGAAGTAATTGCACATGGATCCACCCAAAAATACAACCACCCCCACTGTAGCCCATTGTGTACCTTTCCACAGAATGTCATTGAAATTCATTGAGAATCTTTGGAGATAACATGGACAGACATGAAATTTAGGTTATATTGTGTGGTGTGGATGTATAACTGTGACGGAGGGGGGTAATTGCATGGATCCGCACTGAAAATGGATAAATTCTTCTGTGGCCTATAGCCGCTCTTTCCACCGAAAAATTATCCAAATTCATTGAGAACTTTCGGAGGGAGGTATCTTGTGGACTGACATGAACATGGACAAATATCTATGGAGAAAAAAAAATGGAAAAATAGTTTTCTTTATCTGGATCCACCCAGAATTTTTCCACTTCTTATTTACTCCATTGACCAGCCCTCGATAAAATTTCATTGAAATCCATTGAGTAACTTTCAGAGATATCTTGAGGATAGACAGAAAGATGAAAAGGTCAGAGGTAACTAGATTACACTCAAAGAAAAAATACCTCTGCCAATGCAGTATGATAACTGAAAACTGAAAAATGAATCAAAAAATTAAAGAAAAATGAAAGGAATTCTATATGTAAAAATATTGAGTCACTTCCCTTGAAATTTAAATCTAGCATTTTTAACAACCGTTTGTTTTTAATCTTGTAGAATTATAAAAGATATCTCTCAGTCAAAAACAAATTCCTGGATTAGACCTCAAATTTTATTTATTCTTCTTTGGCCCATGGAAAAAAAATAAGTCATAAAAAAGAATATGAAAGAAATTGATTGATGGAAACTGGGAAACAGAAGACTGATAAGAGAGATAGAGACTGAAAATGAAAAAAAAAAAGGATGGAGATGAAAGAGAAGTGATGACAGAAAAAAGATGAAAGAATATAGAAAGAAAAAGGATAAAGATAAAAGTTGAATGAAATGAAACTAAAGGAAGATGGAAGAAGAAGGAAAATGAAAAAGAAGTATGAAAAAAAAGGATGAAGAAAGAAAGGAAGAAAAAGGATGAAGAAGGAAGATAAAAGATGGAACTAAAAGGGATATATGTATGGATGACATGTGCAAGGTTTTAGGGCACTTAACAAATCCAGCTTAATTTCTATTACCCAACTATCTAATAAGCTACCAACTAATAGTAAGATGACTATTGCCTTTGCTAAGAATAGCAAGTCATCTGGATTTTTTGTATTTCATAATATACCTGTCCCTCATGTCTTTCTCTCTCCCTAATTCTTTGCATAAATCCATTTTTCTCTTAAAAATCCTGACTCTTACACCAAAGGCAACACATGTTCTCAGATTGGCGTAACACTGTTGAGTTGGTGTTTTTTTTTCTTTCTGAGTAACTCCAGATGGAAACAGTTATCCAAGTTGAGAAACTTCCATTAAATTATTTTTTCAGACTAACTTAAGTAAGCATTGACACATATAGGCAAACTAAGTACATATGTGTGGCCACATGAATTCGTATAGTTGTGTGTGCACACATACATGCGCACGCAAGTGACTGTGTTCATTTGTGCTTGTGTACACGCATTTGTACAAATATTCATTAACATTTACAGTTATACCACACAAATAACGTAGGTTCCTGGCGCCTTCTCAAGGAGCCTGTGGAGCAACGCTTTGTCGAAGCATTATTACATGGTTCCAACCATTTTACAATGCCAAGCTATATAGGACAACCCAGCAGACTTCAGAATCCAATTGTTACCTGCGAGAGTCCATTGTTATGAATAGAAAAACATTAAAGAAATCACTCTGTTCATTGTACAAGTAGATTTTATGTGCATAAATATTGAAAACTGAAAGATTCACTTGTGGTACATATATCCTTTTCAACTGAAATGATTTTATGAATAATACTTTTGAGAAGAGACTTCCTGATTTTGAAGACAGGAAACAATATCAGTACTGGTTAGTCACTCAATAGAAACTGTGACCTATGTCTTTGATAGCATGCTCTGTTGGGGGTGATCAATTGAGAAATTGGAAAAAGGAGTAATCAATGAATAAGTCACTTCTCTTGTCTTATTGCCTTTGTGCAGTGATCGCTAAAAAAGTTTGAATTAAAAAAAAAAAACAAGCAGATAAAAACAAGCAGATAAAAAAAGACTGATTTAGCATAAACTTACCAAGGAAATTGAAGCCCCACACTTGAAATCTTTTTTTTCTTGAGGGAGGATCAATAAAACTTCTTCCTACACATAATAAGGACCAGATGTTGAAATGTTTTAACTCTCTAGCTCCATTGATATCGCCTGTATATGTGCTACATACATAGCCAGCTAGCCAGCCAGATCAACTTAAAAATTGAGGACACCTATGTTGACAGTTTTGGTCGGCAGTTTCTGTTAAGTTTACGCTCTAAGCAGTTGTCCCTGAAGGAAATCGGTCTTTGAAAGCCTCTATACAATTGTCAAGGGATTTTTATTTTTGTCTAAACAGCAGTACTAAAGAACTAACAATCTAAACATAATTACTAAATTCTTGAATTAGGAACTGGAGTTGTACTAATATACTTACAATGTACCATTTTTCTTTGCTGATGCATAATAAAAATATTATTATTAGTCTTTAAAGCCAGAAGCACAGGTTAATACCAGCTGAGGGTTGATCAACTGATTGAACAGGTGCAAAAAAGTTGCCTCTGTCTCCTTTCTTTCTATTTGTGTGTATGTGTATGTGTATGTGTACGTGTGTGTGCACACATGTATGTCCGTATATGTATGCATGTCTATGAGTTTTAATGTGTGCATGTTCATGCGTATATGTGCATGAGTGCACATGCTTATGTGTTTGTGTGTATGTGTGAGTTTGTGTCTGTTCATGTGTCTGCCAGCATATGCACACATGAGTATGCTTGTGTATAAGTTCATGTGTGTGTGTTTATCTGTATATGAATCGGCATGTGTGTGTGTGTGTGTGTGTGTGTGAGAGAGAGAGAGAGAAGGGGCAGAGATAGAGAAATCAAGTGAATTTGGCATAGAATAAAAATGAGGCTTAAACTACATAAGAGTTCTGAACACTTGGATGTTTATATTTTGTGTAAAATATAAATTTTTTGATCCCCCAGCAACAAAGCCAACAACTATAATGGAAATAACTAGAGTATATGACTCCTAAGCTCAATGATGCCAGAATAATTGGTACCTAATGTAAATATGGATTTGTAGAAACTATTATACAATATTGAAAACTGTCTACCAAAATTCTCAAAATAGGTTTCTTTCAGTTTTTAAGTTGGTCTGGCTATCTTGCTGGCAATGTATATATATATACATATATATATATATATATATATATATAGACATCAATGTCGGGTCATATCCATTTCTTAATGCACACACACACACACATATATATGTTGGATCATATATATCCATTTCTTAATACACACACACACACACACATATATATGTGTGTGTGTGTATTAAGAAATGGATATATATGATCCAACAGAAAGATTTTAAATTGCATTGTATTTTATATATATACATGTATATATATATATATATATATATATATATATATATATATATATATATATATATATATATATCACACATACAAGCTGCACCAATGGAGTTAGAGGGCTGAAAAATTTAACATTATTATATCTACAAAAAACAACATTTGGGTTTTTTTAAATTCTCCCTTAAATACTTTTTTAAGAGGAAGCTTCAGCTTGCAATGTAAGTTCAAGCTAAAGTAATACCATGGTTTGTGTCAATTTGATTGTGAAAATTCAAATTTTCCAGTGATTTAGCGATCACTACCCAACAAAATGTGAGAGAAGTCATTCATCAATTGATCACCCCTTTTGCCAGTTTTTCGATTGATTGCCCCCAACATGGCATGCTACAAAAAGATGCTGGTTAAAGTGACCAACCAGACCTGTTTTTCCGATTAATTTTGACCAGCTTTTATCTACATCTTAATTTTTGTTGCTTTTTATCATAACTTTGTCTCGGACCACTATTCTTCTGCATGATGGGAAATAAACAGTAAATCCACGGTGAGAATCAAACTCATGCCCTCAAGCCATAGGGAGCCCAGTATAGGCCTAATTGCCTTTAACCTATCAGCTATGGGCACCCATAGTTAAACAGAGACTGATTTTTAACCCTTAGAACTTGACTCTTCACAATGCTACAATCTTTGGATGAGCTTGGTACTTAAAAATTACCTGTTACTTGAAACGGGCTATCTTTAAATACAAAGCTCACCTAAAAATCATAGTGTAGAGGAACAAGCCTCTCATGAATATCCAACAGAATCAGTATAGTGATACAAGCTCAATTTATTTTTTTTTAATTTCAAGCACTCTTTTTATCAAAACAAGGCAGTCAGTACACAAAAAAAATTCTGATCAATTACTCACTAAGAAACCATTATTGCACCAAGTCACCATTATTTTCCGTTGTAGTCAAATCTAATCAATCAAGAGTGAAAGGTGCAAATGACACCTGGAAAGTCCTTTGTTAGTAAGCAATAGAGAAAATGGTCTGATATAGCAAGTTCTCTGTAACCTTGGTAACAATAACAACATTGTCTTGAACT
>OY735243.1:21118724-21153724 GCA_963457665.1 Thysanoteuthis rhombus | reverse complement strand
TAAAAAAAAGTCTGAATTTATAAAAAAAACAGAAAACACAAACTAAGGTCTCAATTCAGCATAAACTCACATTGCAAACCAAACCCCTCCCTAAGTCCATCAATACAACCTGTACACACGATTCATGCATACAAAGCGATCCATCCATCCAGTCAGCCAGAAAGCCAAACCAATTCAAAAACTGAAGAGACCTATGTTGACAGTTTTGGTAGATGGTTTGAAATAGCTGGAGAATTTGGATACACCGATTACTTCAAAATATACAATTATCAAATTAGAATTTTCAAATTATAATTACTAGACTAATTACCCAGCCTAACAGGCAGAGTAATTGACGTACCAAAAAGAATTTATAGAATAGAAAGATAGATAGATGGAATTCAGATAGCATATTTTTTAAAAGAGAATTACTGAAGTAAATATATCAATTTTAATTATGTTGCTATAATCATAATCAATTTTTTTTCTTTTGTTTACTTTCATCTTAATTGTTGTTGCTTTTTATCACAACAAAACTCAGACTGGGTTCTCTCTAGCAGAGAGTAAATAAATTAAGAGCACAGATCGAAATAGAGGATATGTTCCAGATAAGAATCAAACATGATACTCTATACTGAAATGTGTCTCACTTGATACACAACCGTTCTTAACACTGAGCTATAGGAACTCTGCGGTAAGCGTCAGTCCAGATCAAACCCTTATATTGACAACCTACACCGATTTTTTCAGTATCATTTTGTTATTAAATGTTAGTTTATTTCTATCCAATTTTATCTTATTTTTATTTATTTTAATAAATGAAGTATTATTAAAAAACATTTTTTTTTTCTTTGCTAGAATTTATTTTCATCTTAATAGATAGAGCTAGAGAGTGAGTTTGGATTAGAGGTTCATGAATTTAATTCTCACAAGGAACTTATTTTCTATCTTGAACCATGCTGTAAATTCATTTACTCATCACTGAGGAGAACCCAGCCTGACTTGAGTTGCGATAAAAAGCAACAAAAATAAAGTAAATAGTAGAAAAAAAATTTAAAATAATATAATTTAAATTGATGTATCTAATCCCATTTTTTTTTCGGTAATTCTCATCTTTTTTTTTAAAGAAATGCTATCTGATCATTGTTTACATTTGATCATTTATCAGGAAATATGAAAAATTGATAAATACGTCTATAACCTAACCTAAATAGCAATTGAAACAGCCAACCGAATGAGTCACCAAAACCATCAACATAGGTTTCTTTCGTTTTCAAGTGAATCTAGCTGACTTGCTGGCTAGCTGGTTATGCATGTATTGTATGCACAATCTGTACCAAGAGAGGAAAAAGGTGGCAAATTTAAACATATTATATCTGAAAAATAAGTTCTTTTTTGAATAGATTTTTAGAGGAGGGGTGCAATTTATTTATTGCCAAGTCCCTTAGTTCAAGTCCGGATGCATTCACATTTTTTATTGATCACCACCCAACAAAAGGCAAAAGAAGTAACATTCATTGATAACCCTTTTTTCCAAATTTTTAATTGATCACCGCCGGCACAGCACGCTGCCAAAAACGTTGGTTGCATGTTTGATCTTAATTAACTACAAATGATGTATTAATAAAATAGATATAATCTACCTGACTATTTTTACGATTATCAGTTATTTAAAATAAAATGCCTCATACAGACTAAGTATATCGTAGTAATACATACAAATTTATTCTCTGATTGTTTTCACTTCGATCATGTTGGTTAATATACCTTCCTTATGACATAATAATGAAGGTTACGTCATAGAAACCCTTAAAACCTTATGTCTGATAAGTTGAGATTTTTTTTACACTTAAAAATCAGGAATCTTGAATTATTAATAATAAATTACCCAATAAAATAGCTTTAAGGTCCTTAGTGCCAATCTATAGATAAATAACAGACATTTTTGATGGGTATGTACTGGTCTCTTATATATCTAACATTCAATGTTTTTCATTTTTTATCTTCTATACTCAAAGCAGACTTGATATAGAATATCAGTGGTTTTCTCCTGCATGTCTAATTCATGCTTTTTTATTAAGCTAGGCTTAGTTTGGCACAAGGGTACGATTGTGGGTCACCCAGTTAAGATTAAACTACTAATTAACTAAAACAAAGATGAATAGCATAAATCCATTTAACAAAATTTAAATTAGATTTCTTTTTTTTCAATGTACATAATAGTACAATAAAGAGACTTTGAAACATTTTTAATCACCTCATGAAATCTATTTTCACAAAAGATATCAACTGAAAAGAAATTGCTGGACTGGATTAAAAGTAATTTAAGGGGGCATGGGGTGGGAGATCATTAGACGGGAGTCATGTGACTTAAATGACTGCAAGATGAAAACCCCTTTCTCCCAACTCCCATCTCTATGACTGATAATTTCCTCCCTCTTTTCTTCTTCTTCATTTAATTCCTCCATCATTATCATCATCATCATCATCATCACCACCACCACCACCACCACCACCTTCTTCTTCTTCTTCTTCTTCTTCTTCTTCAATCAATTCCTTTCTCTTCTTCATTTAATTCCTTTCTCTTCTTCATTTAATTCTTCTCTCTTCTTCTCAGTTTAATTCCTCGCTCTTCTTCTTCTTCACATAATTCTTCTCTGTCTTTCTCCTTCATTTAATTCTTCTCTCTTCTTCTTCTTCATGTATTCTCCTTCATCTAAGCCATCTAAAATGATTATTTTCTGACAGATCCAGTTAGATAGGAAAAGCAAATGCATGATATTTATTTATTCATTTATTCTCTCCTCATTAGTTCTGATCAGATAGACATGGTCAAGTTCCGTTGGGTCTGGGTCAATTTGTTGAAGCTAACTCGTCACATATGAGGGAAGCTCAAGTAAAGCAAGCTGTTAATCAATAATATCAGTGAGAGAGAGGACAAGGTATGGAAAGATATATTTAAAATGAAAGAGAGATATCCTTACCTCATGAAAATGAATCACTGTAATCTCTGTGTGTAACAGAAGTAATCATCTAAGATTATCGAGAAATAAAAGATCTATCAAAAATTATCTAAAAATTACCAGCACAAGATTTGGACATTGTTGGTCCAAAATGACCAACAAAAGACAAAAGACACTTTTTTAAAAAAGCAAAAAAAAAGGTTGTTTTTAGATAGAGCCTAGTGGTGTACCCATGTAAACTTTCAAGGACGTAACCCCCAAAATGTGACCAGAGAAAAACACACTCACAGATACTCAAAGAGAGAAGAATCTATTGTCCACTTGGCTGGTTGGTGAAAGAATGAAAGAAAGATAGAATGAAAAAAAAGTGGTTAGTCACTCAAAAGAGAAATGTCACATGACCGACATCTATTGGCAGCATGCTGTGTTGTGGGTGATCAATTAAAAGATTGGAGAAATGTGTGTGCAATGAGCAATGACTAAGTTGGATCACCAAAAATGCTGCAGATGTATATATGTATATTTGTGTGTAATTTATAATACGTGGTGTATAAATATATATGAACACGTGTTTATGAGTCATGTAGGGGCAGAGAAGTGATTATACATTTTTGTATACACATGAAAATAGATGGATATTTATGCACGTCTGTATACGGGGTTTATGTGCATAAATGAGTGATTGTCTCTGCTTCATATATGAAGGATTTTTCCACCGCAGTAGGACCATAGGCAGTGGGGCCGGTGTTACAGAATAACCCTCCATGACAAGCAATGACATTTTCAGGTCGACTTGCCCAGGGCTAAGTCTACCCATCAAACCAAGGGTGTGCATCCTATTGTCAATCAAGGTGGTGCAGATAGGAGCAAGGTCCCAGGTCACAGGTTTGATTGGAGTGTCCTACTGGCCGATGTGAGCAAGCTATGGAGGTCTGCTACCCTTTCACAGGAGTGTTTGAACTGTATATACATTTATATATATATATATATATATATATATATGTGTGTGTGTGTGTGTGTGTATGTGTGCGTGTGTGTAGATAAACATCATATTCATATTTATGCAAATATAGATAGATGTATATATATATATATATATATATATATATATATATATATATATATACATATATGTATATATGCATACATTAATATACACATATATACACGTAGATAAACATTATATGCATATCTATGCTAATATAGATACATATATAAGTATACATGTGTATATATATATATATATATATATATGTATGTATATATATGTATGTATATACATGTATATGCATATAATAATATATATATATATAAATATGCATGCAGATATACATCATATGCATATCTATTTGAATATAGATACCTATATATACATACATATATATATATATATATATATATGCACATAAACATCATATGTATATATATATGCATATATAGATACATGCAAACATTCATTCATATATATATATATATATATATATATATATATATATATATATATAATTCATGCATGTGTGTGTGCATCTATATATGAAAGAGAAGTTAATGAAGCAGAAATCTCCCCAAAATATCCAAATCATAAACTGTGTAATATAAGGAAATTATCATACATCAAAATGACAACAATGAAAACTACTGAAAGCCAAATATCAGCATTTGTTCAATTTATACTTTCCTGATTTGCTAATCTAATAAAATAATTCCCATAAAGAGTTTTTTTGATCACAGCTACGCCTGTATGCTCTTGATTATTCTACTGTAAAAACTTTTCCGTCCCAAGTTAGATGAAAATTTTGCTATTTATTTTGTATCATCATTTTGGAAGCTCGGGTCAGAGTGTAATAGAAAAAAAAGAAAAAAAAACAACATTTTTACTTCTGTCACAATGAATTTACCCATAATAATCACAGGGAAGATTTTGTTTTATTTTTTTGATGAAGCATTTTCATTATTATTAATTTATCACAAGGAAATGCCGGCGGCCAATCGATCAACAGTGCAGAAAATTGACTGAGCATGCCGCATTTAAACTCAAACTGAGACCGAAACTGGCACTAGTTCCCTTTCGAAAGGCATGAATCCGACTTCTCCCTCCAGCTATGGGTGAAATAGTGTATGGTTAAGTGATTGATACCACTTTAGTGCTTGATGTCTCAAAGTTTTTTTCCATATGTCGCAAACCTTGAAGAACCCCAAAAATGAGAAGAAACTTATAAAGCCCTGGTAGGGACAGCTGTTAACTTGGCTAGCTTGAGGAACTTTACTTACTACTTATTTTGTTACTTCTTTGAATCCCTCTTTGTGGCTTTTTTATCTCCAGCCTGAAGTCGACTTTTTTTTCATACCACAACAACAAAAACAAGAACGGGAACAACAACAATCCTCACCTAATTTAGGGGAAGCAACTCTACACTGATTGCATTTCCAATCTTAAAATATTAGAGATGTAGTCAGTGAAGAGTTGCCTTCCCTGAAATTTTTATGTTTTTGTTGAATAGATTAGAAGGAACGGAGATTGGCCCAGCAGCAGCCAGGCTTGTACTCCATCTTTGAGGCTTTTCATCATATGTTTATACATTCATAGGCACACGTGTACATACACTTATAAAATGGCAAACACATACAAATTCAAATGTTCACATCTAAACACATGCAACACATCTTTATAGATTAAAACATACATACACACTTGATAAGCATAATGAATAATAATAAATATAATAATTAATATAATAAAGCAACAATAACGATTTGGCATGATACTAGTGATAAAATGATAATAACTAAAAAGCACCTGGAGAGCACATACCTCGGCCAATACCATTGTTACTAAAAACTGAATGAGAATCAGTTCATATATAGCTATGATGCATGTAATATAGCTGTAATAAATTGCCAGATCTACCCCAAAATTCGATCAGTTCTTTCTTAGCCAATGGCCCACCTTTCCACAAAATGACTTTGAAATCTATTGAGAACTTTTGGAGATATTGAGTGGACAAACAAGCATTTGTGTAAATGTATGGTTAAATTTTGAGTTGGATCCAGGAATTTTTTTCTTTTTGTTCAAAAGATATTATTTGAATTTTTTTTATCTCCATATGAAAAATGAAAAAATATCTCTCAAAAAATGTAACCAATTCTTTTCTTATTGTGGAAGACGTTCAGAGTATTAAGTTAAAAGAATTAGGATGGAGTTATCTGAGTGAAAGGCAGTTGGCGTTCTATTTTCACTCTTGAAGGTTCAATAAATCAATAGAGACAACCTTGAAACCTGGGCATCCGCTGCTACTTTTCCAGGAGGTGGGGGATGAGCAAGGGGATATATTTCCAAGAGGGGAGGGGGAGGATATATTCTGAATATAACTTAGTGACAACCCTGTTACCAGCAAAGAATAACATCATCTTTTTATATGAGTATATAAAGTCGGGATAGCATCAAACAATTGTACTGTGCCATTATCCTTTATTGACTCTAAGGTTTCAACATTCAAACCCACTCACACTTGGTGAGAAGGCCTGGTCCAGGGATAGGGGGAGAATGCAAAACTTCTCCCTAAGCGGATGTCCATGCCGTGGAAGCTGGGTTCCAAATGATGGCAGCTGTTAAGATCAAAGGCATGGTGTATCATCCTATTTGTAGGGTTCAGATGACTCAAAGCTACAAAACCAGTTGGATGAAATTGCTGCTTTAATTCCATGAAGGCTTGAATAATTGGATGTCTAATTAAATAATGAATGATCCAATTAAAAAGGCATTATCCTATGAAATCAGTTTCCACAAACAAAAACAATGAGTCATTATCATTTTTTAAAATTTCTATGACTACTTTTTACCTTCATCTTAATTTTATTACTTGCTTTTCATTACAACTTTTTTCTCAGACCGATTTCTCTCTGAAAGTGAGAAAATAGTGTTGATCAGAAAATAGAGAATAAGCCTAAGGTTAGATTTAAACCCATATCCCAAAGCCAAGGGGAAGCACCATTTAGCCAGGCTTGCTTTATCAATTCAGCAACCGAAACTTCAACTTGGAAAAGAAGCTTGAATAACACCCTTAAACCCATCCTTTTTTTCAATCATTTGTTTACATTCTGATAGTTGAAAAAAAAAAAAACATGAGTGCTTTTCATAAAATACTGATACCCAGGAGCATCCACAGCCACTTCTCCAGGGGCAGGTGGCAAAAAGAAATATTTCCAGAAAGAGCAGAAAGAACAATAAAACCATTTTTTTCATATGGGTTACATGGAATGATTGTACAGTGCTTTTATTTTTTATTGACTATATGGTTCAAACCTTCGAATCCCCACACCTTATGAGAGAAGGCCTGATCCTGGGTGGGGAGGGATGCTCCGTTTGCATCACCCCTCAGCAGACATCCATGCTGACGTTTGTATCAGATCATCTCAATTTTAATTCTCTCTGGGATAATCTTTGGCTAAGAGCAGACTTGAGTTTAAGTAACCTTATAAGATCAGAGCGCTGATAAGTAAGATAATATATTGCCACCTCATCCTGAAAATGAATCATCATAGCCAACTTGTCTGATTTTTTTCCTCATAATACCTCTTCTCTTTCAAGTTCTCATCTCTCTGTCACCAGAAACTTTATTAACCCACCTACCTCATCTTGACTCTTTGGACAGTCATACAGAGTTTCATAGAGCAATACATGACATGGTGAGATCAAAGGTGCTGACAGACTGGAATTGTCAGTTTCATGGGAACATGTGTACCAACGAAACCAGCAAGATAAAAAAAGATCTAATTTCAATTTTAAAAAAAATCAAAATTCAACCATATACTCTTTCCTACTCTCACTCTCTGTCTCTCTCTCTTTCACTCTGTCACTCTACAAGCATCCAAACATCATAAGTACCATGTCATTGCTGTGGTAAAATAAGAGTGTTTATTTTACAATGGATTATCATTGAAAATTAAGCATCTTCTATAAACAAGTGAACAAAGATGAATTTAACAAAATGAAAAGGCTGTTTTTTGGAGCTGGTTACAGGACTACACATGGCTCTATACCAAAAAATGTGACCAGGGGCACGGAAGTAGAGACAGGGATGGATAGAAAGATGAGTGAAAAGGGAAGAATACCACAAGCCTATGTTTGGTTAGGTTGGTGATTCAATAAGGTTATAAAAGTATATGAAAAAATGTATTCACAATCAAGTAAATATTTCTTGCCATCCATTAATTCTTATTTCTGAATAATATTTTTGGAAAATAATAACTTTCATTGGATTTTTCTATTTTTTTGTCAGAATTTTTAGAATTAAAATCAGATCATCAAGATGTATAGATTTTTTTTATCTTGTTTCATCTTTTGAGTACAATGCTTCAGACATTGTACACTACGGGTTTCCCCAGGTTGGTGTCATAAATGGGGAGGGTTTGGAATGCTGGGAATGTTGGCCCCTTGTCCCAACAATATTCATGATACCCGCCTGGAGGAGGCTGTAGGATACAATGGATGAAAACAGTTTGAAAGATGAACCAAGATGAGGACAACAGACAAGAAAATCTAGAAACCATCAACAAAAACTGTCAACAAAAATGACAAGATAGGTTTCTTCAGTTTTTTAGGCAGTCTGGCTGGTTATGTATGTATGCATGTATCAATATATCAGTATATCAAAAGAGCCAAAATCGTCAAAATAGGTGTCTTCAGTTTTCAAGTTGGTCTAGCTGGCTGGCTGGCTGGCTATGTATCTATGCACATACCATGTATACTGGCCACAACAATTGTGCTAGAGGGCTGAAAATTTACACATTTACTCCTCATTATGTCTAGAAAAATCTTTTTTTGCTTTTTCAAAATTCCCCTCTAAAATATATTTTAGTGAAGATTCAATTTACAATGTAAGTTTTTGCTAAATCGATTAGTTTGCTCTCACTTAATTTTTGAAAATTCAGAATTTTTTGGTGATCATTGTCCAAACAAAAGATGATAGAAGTAACTTATTCATTGATCATCCTTTTTTTCCAATTTTTTGATTGATCACCCTCAACAAGGCATACTGCCAAAAGACATCGGTCATATGACCTCTTGATTTTTCTATTGTTTAAAAATTTCATAAAAAGAGCTATTCATGCAATAATTTTTCTGATAATTGTCAATGTTCGCAAATAAAGAATTCAAAGTAATATACTGAATTCGATTCAGCTTCCAAAACAAACCCAGAACTTTGGCAAAACAAATTTTACTCATTCATATAAATGTACATCATTATCCACATTCCACACACCAATTTTTTTAGTATATCAAATACATAAAAAACAGGTCTGATTAGTCATTCAGTAGAAACTATCCCATAACCAACATTCTTCATCAGAATGCTGAGTTGGGCATTATGAATCGAAATAAATTACAGAAGGGGTGATCAATGAATAAGTTACTTCTTTAGCTTTTTGTTTAAGAAGCGATCACTAACATGACTGGATTCTCAAGAAAAAAAAGGTGCACATAAAATAGCGATCAATTTAGGGTTGATTTGGATTGCAGACTGAATCCCCACTTAAAAACTAAGGGTGGGGGTAGAAAAAAACAAAAAAATATTTTTTCTGGACATAAGGATTAAATGTTTCAATTTTCATCCCTCCAGCTCCATTGGCATGGCTGGTATACATGATAAAGTATTGAAATTATCTTCAGTAATTATTTCCTAAAGGTCATTTGGTACCCGATTATTGGAGTAATTACTCCTTTTACACCTAATGAGAGCACCAAATATTCTAGTATTGTTCCATAGACCAACAATTTTAATATACATACATACTTATATACATAGCCAGCCAGCCAACCAGCCAGCCAGAAAGCCAGCCAGCCGTACCAAGTTGAAAACTGAAGACACCTATTTTGACAGTTTAGGTGACAGTTTTGGCTGACAGTTTCTAATAAATTTGTACCAATAAAAAATGATAGTCAAGATAAACATCATATCTTTTTTTATTCAATCCAAAAATATGTCTTCCTCATCCTCATCTACACAGGTGCTGTAACTATCTTTCACTTCCCTTCCTACTGATCTTTGAAATTGAATCTCTTCACAGAAAAAAAATCTCATCCATTTTAGAGATAATATGTTCATCACTTTTGAATCAGGAATATCTCAAAAGGCAAAATGAATTAATATTTACTCATTTTACTGAGGCATTACCAAGCCCATTTATCATTTACACATTTCAGGTTAACTCAGACCAAATATATATTAGTAAGCAAACGTATCTTTCTCAGTGAATATATACGAAGGAAAGAGACAGTGTGTCCACGTATGTGTAATTATGTGTGTATGTATATTTCTATTTTCTAATATATATTGTTACAATGTAGAGAGGTCAATATCATTGTAGATAGGGCTTGACCAGTATTACTGTTTCGACTAAAAAAGTTTGAAACAAAAGAAAAAAAAGGGGGAAAAATGATGATGATCTCAAGCTGTGGACAGTCATAACATCTGCAGAATCTAATTTCACCTGATGAATACGGACTGCTTTTAGCCATTCACAAGAAACTAATAGTTGTGAGATAAATTTAATATAACTTATAATCTTGTATTACTATCAATATATATATATATATATATATATATATATATATATATATATATATAATGTATATAATATATATATATGTTTTATGTATATTATAATTATGTATATCATGTATATATAAATATATATATATATATGTGCACATATGTATATATTTATGTATGTATATACATATATATGAGTACATGTAAATATTTATATCTATCTATCTATATATATATATATATATATGTATGTATGTATATATATGTATGTATACATGTATATATGTGTATATATGTATATGTATATATACATGTGTGTGTGTGCATGTATATGTTGATGAAAATGAAAATGAAAATTGTAAGATGAAGAGAAAAAACTCATGAGATAGGTGTTACATTTCAAATTCTTTTTATTACTCCTTGGGCATGTTTCAATGCAATTCAACAGGAGCCAGCCACCTTTTTCAGAGAAATTATTTGCAGTGGACTACAGAAAATTTTGCTGTCAACATGATTTTGATGCAAAAAAAGAGGTATAATCAAATAGATTGCACAAACAAACACATACATATATATCTATGCATACATATACACACACATACATTCCTCTGTGGACTACAGCCACATCAAAAATGACCCTAGATATCTACTATGCTCACAACATAAATGAAGCTGTCATGATGTCTATCTTTGACATGCACAGCAGTGAAGCAGACTGAAATGTGTTTGTTATTGATGTGAATAAAACATTTCAAACTCAAGTGTTTGGTTAGTGATTTATATCCTTCCTCACACATTAGTTATCTTGAACAAAAGATACAACTTACTTTCAGTCATGCTCGCCAGAATATTGCCACACACTTGGCTGGGTTAAAAAGGGGTAACATTTCATTCTAGTGTCTAATACACAACCCCTAATTTCTAGGTTTAAAAATCTGGGGGAAAGTGCGTGTTATGCATGAACAATTACAGAATGTAAATATACAAATAATATTTAGATTTATAAATATGTATATTAAAATACATATATATTTCAAGTACTTCAAGTATATGTGCATGTGTATCTATATGATGAATAATTAATCATTTCCTTAAGTACCTTTAAAAATATAACCACATTTACATAAGTATTTAGGGATAGATGTGTTTAGACTCTGATCTTCCCTACTCTATTTCTCTCTCTCTTTCTCTCTCTGTCGCTCTATCCATCTATCTATTTATCTCTCTATATATAAATATATACATATGTATATATATATATACATATATATACATACATACATACATATATATATATATATATATATATATATATATATATATAAATATACATATATATATATATATATATATATATATATATATATATATATATATATATATATATATATATATCAATCAGAAGTGGTATTATATAATTGATATATAATTATATTATGTTATACTGCTAGCCTGATTTGTACCAAATATACTATATAAATATATATATACATATATATATATATATATATATATATATATATATATATATATATATATCACATACGATCAGTAAAGGATTCCTTTGCTCTAATCTAATTATTTTAGCTTCACCAATTCTTCTTCTTTATTCTCCTGCACATGAAATTCAGCCCATCACCCACACGCACGTTTCTTGATACAAGCTCAACAGAAAATCATATTTCTACCAAGATCAATAAAATCAATAATAATGGCCTTGATCATTATAAAGGGACTCGACTGGCATACATGCATGTTTTCATGTAATCTACTGACGATGCCTCTTGTTGATTGGCTCAGAACAAATCCATAACCTGATTGAACTAATTTTGCTTCGAGCTTAATTTAGTAACTCTTCCAATAAAGGGGTTAGCCAAGCATTTATCAGCGCCAAAAATGGAACTTGCAAATCAAATTCAAACTCCAGCTGATATCTGCAACCGCTTCCCACTAATACCTTTGGAAAAGGCATGAATCCATATCTTCTACCTCTAGCTATGGCTAAAATAGTGAGTGAAGTGAGTGCTTCTACTTCGGGTGCTTATTACCCCTCAGTCATTTTATCATTTTCCAAACCTCAAAAAACTAGCAGGGATAGAATAACTTTGATATGTTGATATACAGTACATAAGAAAAATAATTTTCAATGTTTTCATTGCCAATAGTAGTAACAAATATTTATGATAATCTGCAGTCTTTCACATTTTATTCTATCTCTCAATATATTTATGCTATTAGAAAATAGATACATGATTTGACAGACGGATTAAAAATTATGTCATATCATATTGAAACTCTCATTTGAAATGATCTCTTGTTATTACCCGGTGAATATATCATTTAGCCAAGACAATAGAAATAGAATAAACAAAAAATGGAACTGCTGCAGGAATCAAACCCGCGACCGTTAGGGTAGCCGCTTCAGTGTAGCATTGTTCTCACCGTCACCTATACAATAAGTGGCGGGCTTATTATTGGTGTCACCTGGGGCAGTAACTCACGGTAGCATCCCCCCTTCCAGAACTTGCTCGCTTTTCAGGATATCCAGAATTTTAATGATCTTTTTGTATTGATATAGCATACATTATTCATCATGATTCTCCCATATTATTGAATGTGATGGCATAAGCTTTTATTTACTAACAATTCTATACATCTTTAGTTTTTAACTTTTAAATTCTGACTTGTGAGATAATATGAAGAAAATAAGCATGAGAACCTTGAAAATGTTTTTATCTAAAATTCAATCACTTCTTCTGTAGCTTTTTGTTCATCCATCAACAAGTTTTCCATGTAATTCATTGAAAATTTTTCGAGACACGTGAACAGTCGTGAGCATATACGAAAATGTACTTTAAAAAAACAATATCTTTCAAAGAAAAATTCCTAGATTTGCAAAAAAATTCAACCAACTTTTTTCTTACTCCATTTTCCTCTTTCCCACAAAATTTCATTGAAATTCATTGATAAATTTTGTAGATATCATGTGGAGAGATGGATGTTTCATTAGACAAAAGAATTACCAAAAAACTGAATGAAATTTTTTAGGCAGTCCTCTTGGTGTCACCCCCTCTGATAATGTCACCCCGGGCAGGCCACCACCTCCAACCCATTGTTAGTCTACAACTATATACTATTTAATTGACAAACACAAAGTTACTGTCATCAGTCCTCCAAAATTTTATCAATAAAAAAAATTATCTTTGGTAACTATTGTTCTCATTCCTGAAAGTCGACTAAAACATCACTGAAATAAAACCACATTCCTATCCTGACAATCAACAGTATTAAAAGTAACAAAACAAGATAGAAAACTTTAAACTAACCCTAAAATGACCAACAGATAGATCCATGAGTCTCAAATCCCTCGGGCTTTTGAAGGGTAAATCAGTCCATGTTGTCCAGAGGAGTTTGCCTCACATTGTTGCTACGGCAGCAAGAAAAAAAACTTGTCTCTTTTTGAGCAAGAATTTATAGAGTATTGTAAATAAACAAAAAACTGTTTTTTGCTCACGTGGACAGGAAGTTAGAGTGTAAGGAAAAGAGCAACGAAAGTTGAATTTGATACGACTCCAAGTTGTTTCTGTGACATACATTAGTTACAGTACACATTTCTTTTTCCTTTTTTTTGTGCTTATGAAGGGATAAAACACATTTCTCAAAGAAAAAAAATGTGTTTCGGTTTTATCTTTAAGTTCATAAGAGACAACACAAAAAATACTTAGTATAGTAATTTTTATCATATAAAAGCTCCAAGTAAGCATACTTGCTTCAGTCTTATCAAAAAAAAATATTAGAACTGACCAAAGGAGAGTTTTGTTTACTTTATACTGTTTGTTTGTTAAAAATTAAATTATTATCATCATCATTCTAATCATCATCATCATCTGTTGAGTTATTGCATGAATAGTGAAGCCTTATCTATACTCCAGGACTACCCTCAGTATTCGGTTTCTGTAATGCTGTCATCTGGATGGTCCTGGCTCTTCCTTGGATTCCTAGTGTCTCCAACATCTTAGCTAGGTTCTACTGGCTCAGATCCCTATTAATACAATTGGCAGCTTCATATTCCACAATTATTTTTTTTTATTATTGTTTTTATTATTGTTATTGTTGATGTTGTCGTTATCATTATCATTATCATTTTATTGTTATCATTGTTATCATCATTATTGAATGTAAGTGTTTAATCCAGATGCATGGTGGTTATTGCTGGAAATTGATAGTGCCAAAATAGTTTTATTTTTCTTAACATGAAGTTTCAGAATCTGTCATGATTTTCATTTTGATGAATTTAACAATTATTGCCAATGTCATTTACAAATTCAATATTTTTTTTTAATTTCCTCTATTACATATTAGACATACTTTCACGAGTGTATGTGAGATTATTTTGTCTCAAGTAATAGAATATGTCAGAAACTGCAACAGCAGCAGTCACAGGGAACAACACCCACAGTTTGATGAGGGTGGGGCAAACAAGGAGAAGCAAACACTTCAGAAATATAGCTCTTACCCAACCCCAAGTAATGTTGTCCTCATTCTGTTCCCATACTGAGTGGCAACATCTAACCTCTTAATGCTCAAGGACCCAGGAACCGTTTCCACTAGAATCATTATGATAGACAACAAACACATACTATCTCAGTACGTAGCAAGGGTTCTCAGCACCCGGGGGCAAAAACAGCACCCGGAGACCAAAGACAGCATTCGAGGGCAGAGACAGCACCTGGAGACAGTTGCGCTATATCTTAAGGGAAGGCATAATTATTAATTAACTCTAACAGGCATTATAGGCCAGAAGAAATTTTGTGCCCTCTCACAACTGTGCCTAAGGGTGACAGCCCCTTCTTGCTATCTCCAATTTTACCATCTTTATTCCATCATTTGTCTTTAATTATTAATTGATATTCATTGAATTTTTCATTACTTTTTTTATTCTTGTTATGATAAAAACAATAAAAAATTGAATTAAGGTAAAAAGATCTCAATTAGTAAAGAATAATGAGGAACTATCTTCACTCAGTAAAATTATGGCATTTAGAAAGAGAAAAATAAGAAAGCAATTCAGCACAGATGGATAGTTAAATAATTACCACAGAGGAACCCCACCCAGTATTTGTACATATATCCAGTGCAGATGTAAGAACAGAAATAAGAAATAGTCATTAAATAAACATTGGTCAAAAATAAGACTGATAGATGTATGTTAGAAACCACAAACAAAAAAAGTTGGTCAAGCTGGTTAACTGGTGGCTGGCAATGTATGGAGCTAAAGGGCTGAAAATTTCAACCTTTACTCCTTGTTATGTCCATTTAAAAAAATTTTTTTTAAATTCTGACTTTTTTGTGATCACTGCCCAACAAAAGGCGAAAGAAGTAACTTATTCATTGATCATCCCTTTTTCCAATATTTTAATTGATCACTGCCAACATAGCATACTGCCAAAAAAGCTTCATGTTCCCCAGTAACAGTCACCATTGAGTGTCTAACTAGACCATTCCTTCTTTAATTTTTCATATCATAGAGATGGAAGAATCAGAGACCAAATGGTTGGCGGCACAAAAAATGGAATCACTGTCAAGTTCAAATTCTGACTGGAACAATACGTATTCACTTCATACTAATGCTCTCTGGTTAGACATGAATCCCCCCCCCCCAAACCTCAACAATGGACAAAATAGTAATAATATAAGTGAAATGAGTGTTGCCACTTCAAGTGCTTGCCTAGCTGTGACAGAGAAATGATGTATGAAGTCCAGATAGGGACAGCTAATGCCGTAGCCTGCATAAGGGAATTAAAAGTAAGAAATGTCTGAATGATTAACAAAGAAAGAGTGACAATTGCCACCAGTTTGATAAAGCCCAATAAAGCAGAAATTACTTGATGGATCTGAAGTATAAGATAACTGAGGTTTGCCAGATTTGGCCAGAAGGGGAGATAATCAGAGCTTTTTTTTCTGAGACTAATATTGAACTGCTGCCTCCAGACTCACTCGACATCAAAATTATTCTGATGCTGGATAAGTCTCTGAGATGAAATGAGTCGGCTTTTCTCAATAACCAAGTGAGGAGACTCTTCACATTTTATGCAGGGTTTTTTGACAAAACCACATCACATAGGTTTGTCAGTCCCAAAAGTCCAGATTTGGCTTTTTTGTGACACTTGGCTTTTAGCTTTTAAAAGGAAGGAGATTTCAGACTGTGGACAAGATGAAGAATGCAATAATTCAGCTAATGGCAATGCAGACTGTTTCGGTAAATGAAAGGGATACTGGAATAAATGTCTAAGGTCCCAAAGGAAGTACTTTGAAGGGGATCAAGATGCCATTGCTCTTGTCAGGTCATTTCTCTTTCATGTTAAATGGCTTGATACTTTGCTGACATATGTCATCTAACAGTTAACTGACCTCTTTTCCGCTTTTGATAACAAGTAGGAAGTAATATATATTCTAAGTAAGTAATACATCTAAAAAAAGAAAAAAGATTACATCAATATTGAACAGTGTCCAAAGTAGCAGCAGCAGCAATATGAGAATAGTAATTCCACATTGAGATTTGCCGATAAGATATAGAACATAAACATGAATTCATACACAGTAAAAAATTTATGTAAATTCCTCATTTTGTACTTTATTGCCTATATCAATGTATCAGTCTGCACCCTGGCAGGAGTATTACCCACCATGCATTTTTATCAGCGAGACAGAATTCAAAATGTGTAATATACTATGACACTAAAATAGACAAAGATACTGGCTAAGGCAAACAGATCCTGTATATACGTATCGAGAAAAATGAGAGCCTTGGGTAAAACACAAAAGTAAAAGTCTACAAAGCTGTTGTGCTGACCATTCCTCAATTTGGTAAGAATTATGGGTTATATAATACCATCACCTACATCTACTTCCAGCATTTTCCTGGTGCACTGGTGTGACTTTGTTGCAAACACAGGTCCCCAAGATTGCAGTAGTCTCGAGAATAAAGGACAAATGCTACAATAGAGAAAAACATAGTGACAGTCTTCCAGGCTCAAATCTTTTTTTAAGAAAACTGCAGAACCAGAATTGAGAGAAAGAGTTATAGTTATAAAACCTACGCTTCAATCGAAATCCACATCATATTTTTAAAATCTACTGCAGCTGTTATTGCAGGACATGCCTGTGCAATATTGATCTTACCAGCTGTCAGTTGTCCCACATTAAAAGTGCAACACCTTCTTAGACCTTGGTTTGTGAATTCAGATGTTAAATATCAAAAGTTCTCAATGAATTTCAATGACATTTAACAGAAGAGTGGGTAATAGGTTACAAAAAAACTATAAAACAGATCCATGAATTTTTTTTTTCGGTTGAGATATATTTTTCTGTTTCTTTTCCATACATTTATGTATATGCTCATATCTGACCACACAATATCTCCAAAAGTTCTGAATGAATTTCAATGTAATTTTGTGGAAGGGTGAATAATAAGCTATGAAATGAGTGATAAAATTCTGGGACAATACACAATTACTTCCCCTGAAAATGACACTGGCGGAGGCATGTGCTTTCTGAATGTTTTCTAGTTTTCATGTAGATTTTAGTCAATGTATCGTAATTGCAGGGTTATGTTCTTTCTGAGCGTTTTCCAGCTATCTCTGCCAGTGAGGGTGTATGTACTCAGTCATGTCTTTTCTGACTTTCCACTACCCCATCTGTGTGTCTGTCTGCTTACACAATATCTCCAAAAGTCCTCAATGAATTTCAATTCAATTTTATGCAAGCGATGACCATATGGTAAGAAAGAAGTGATTAGATTTTGGTGACAATTTAGGAATTTTTTTCAAATAAGTTATTGTACAGAGGTTAAGTTATTTGGAAAGTTACCATATTTTATGGCATATAAAAAGTTCTGTCTAGCAAGGTGAACACTTAGTCAGTTGTTTACTATTGTTACTGCACGATGCAAATCATGTAAACAGCCAGTCACTAAGTGACTAACCAGATCTGTTTATATGCTTATTACTGTAACACAACAAAAAAAGCACATTGTAGCAAGATTTTTGTAAGCATGATACTATCAAAATGCTCTTACTTAGAGAATGGGGTAATTTCCAGTTCAATTTAACACTAAATGATAACAGTTTAGAGTCTGCATTCATGCTAACTCTGATAATCTACATCATAATGAAGATAACTCCAGAGATATGAAATGCTAATTATAGAGTAGATTCCCTCATTAAATTGTTCATTTTCAAATGATTATGACATAAATTCTATAGATAGGAAGTGACTTAACGTTGAGCTCTATGTCTTCCAAATAATTTAACAGCGATCTTTAGAGACCTTAGAACCATTTTTGTCCATCAATAATTTTGCAAAATATGAGTGAATTATAGTCATTATAACATAAATTAAATTTTCTATAAAGTATTTAGAGCATATGTGCCTTTTTCATTAATATTCTTCTTCTTTGATTAAATTAAATGCAAGCCAAGAAAAAAAAAATCCTATCAACAAAAAATAGAAAAAAACTTTTCTTAATTTAAATGAAAAAGAAATGAACACTGGTCTGGTTAATCACTCGGTAGAAATCTTCATGTGACCAACGTCTTTTGGCAGCATGCTGTGTTGAGGGTGATAATTTAAAAAATTGGAAAGAGCAGTGATCAATAAATAAAGTTACTCCTCTCACCTTTTGTTGGGCAGTAATCACTAAAAACGTTTGAATTTTCAAAAATCAAACAGGAATACTATCAATCACAAACTAAGAGATCAATTTAGCTGAAACTCACAATGCAAACTGAACCTCCATTAAAAATCTATTTAGGGGGTGAATTTTTAAAAAAATTTTGTAGCCCTAATAAGAAGTGAAATTTTTAAATTTACAGCTCTCTAGCTCCATTAGTACGGCTTGAATATATGATATATTCATACATAGTGAGCCAGCCAGACCAACTTGAAAACTAAAAGAAAGCTATCTTGACAGATTTGGTGACAGTTTTGGTTGACAGTCTTTGATATCTAAAGCAACACTTTTTAATTTTCATCCAAAACTTTGAGTAATTTCCAGGAAATATTTTAAAATAAGCTAATGAATAAATGAATGAATGAGTAAACAATTTCATGATTGAATGGGCAAAAAAACTGAAAGAGATAAAAGTATGTGAAGAGGAATCATTTCCTATTGCAGGCAGCTTGAAAAATCCATCTTCTTATGACCCTTCTCTTCCTTGGATAATCACTCTATATCCGTGACTCATTCTGGAAGAAGGAGAACAACAACAACAACAACGGCAACAACAACAACAACAACAACAGGAGCAACATAGCAATGAAATGGCTGTTGATGTTATTGCATTCCTAGTGCTTTGACCAAGCTATTTAAAGACACTAAGAGGGCTAAAAGCACACATCGTCCTATCAATTATTTTCACAGAAAAGTCACCTATCTGATATTTCATGAATCCCGTGCTTCAAACACTACTTTACAAAGACAAGTTAGTGTTTATATTGAGTCAGCCCAAAATTTCATTCTGTTTTTATCATTAGATGGCATTTGGATTGTTTAATTTCATTAAAAAAAAATCACTTTTGAGTATATTCTGACTGCTCACACAACATCAGTGTGTATATCTTTGAAAAATTGTCAAAATGGGCTTTCTTTTTTAGATTCTAACAATGAAGATGGAACTTATCATATAATCATTTCCAAATCTGTCATTAGTTTTTCTTAGTTTTTACCTTCCAGTGCCAATGTTGGGTTACTTTCTTCCTTTTTACTTTGAAATGTCCTGATAACAATGATTTTGTGAGAAAATTTATCTCTATTCAAAAATCATTTCATTGGTTAAATTGGAAGAATTAAAACTCTATCCAAGCGTGATTTTAGTGCAAATTTTTCATAAATTAATGGTGTTGTCTGGTCCAGGGGGCCCATTCCTTTCTTTGTCTATTTAATGGCTTGTTTCACCTCCCAATGGCAGACAACTGATGGACATCACGACTCACAACATGGATCCTCCAAGATCACATAACAAAGGCTGGCAGAATATTAGATGGAGGGACAAGCTAGACAAATTCAGAAAGTACTGGCTTCGTGACGCCCATGATAGAGAAGTGTGGCAAATCCTGGGGAAGGTCTATGTCCAACGACGGACATTAAAAGATGATGATTCTTCAAGCTACAGCAAAATGATCCCAAAATAGGCTTACAATCTACAGATAGTCGATTAATTTTTATTTTTGTTAAATTCCTACCATTGAGTTCAAAAACGGAAAAAATCCTGTGGTGTCAGTCTTGGTTATCAGTTTCTTGTAAAATCTGAAGGAAATGGCAAGACTCTAAAGGAAATGAAAAGAAATAGAGACACACATATGTTTATCATAGAGCATGTTTACGTATGCACATACACATATGAACATATGTATTCAATTGCTTGTGAGTGTGAGTGTGAGTGAGAGTGTGTCTTTAAGCTGATTCTATTCGCTTTTGCTCCACACTAATTATTGCTGCTGCATCAATAACGTCACCAGTGAAAAACTAACCGCAAACAGGATCAATGTGTTTTGCTCAGAACGTTAAATTGCTCAATTGGAACGTTTACGAAGCATTTGCCAACAGCATTCAATGCACTAACTGTAAAAACAGAGTCTACAGTAATCTATCCTCCTTTTTTGCATTCAAGAGAAATCCATTATCTTATATTATAACAACTCTCCCAACCTGATGATGAATGATTTTGCAAGGGTCATGACTCATACGTTGAGCAATAGCAGCAACAAAATAGCAGACGAGTCTGCATTTTTTTCATTTTTTTCACGTTTCTGGACACAGTTTTCAGAGATGTGTTCTGCCCAAAGCAACAACTTATGATGCTTAGCCACACTAATAATTTCAAGCAGAAGTAATATATGTATATATATATATATATATATATATATATATATATATATATATATATATATATATCCATTGAAATGCATGAAAACCTTCCCACATGATAATAGAAAAATTTTGAGATGTAACACCTGTTTTTTCACTTGAGTTTCTCTTCACCTTCCAATTGTCGAATTACCACCATACATATATATACGTATATATATATATATATATATATATATATATATATATATATACACATATATATATATATGTATATACATACATAAATATGTTTGTATGTATGCATATATATATATATACATATATATATATATGTATATATATATATATGTATATATATACATAAATATGTTTGAATGCATGCATATATATATATATATATATATATATATATATATGTTTGTATGCATGCATGCATGTATATATATATATATATATATGCGTGTATATATACATACATGTATATATATATATATATATATATATATATATATATATATATATGTGTGTGTGTGTGTGTGTGTGTGAAGCATATACCACAAATCATATTTATTATTCCAGAAAATCTTTATTCCAAAAATGCTCAATACTTATAATAGAGACGACATATTGATTAAATACATAGATTTAGTCTCAAAACATACTGTAAGTTATCTTATATAACAGTAGGGCCCAGTTTATCTGTGGAGCTGAATAAAGCAAAACAAAGATATACCATTGTCATAGACAAGATTTATTCATTTAATTGATACATATATATATATATATATATATATATATATATATATATATATATATATATATATATATATATATATATATATATATATACATGTATTGTTTATTTAGGTAACATCCCTTCTTTCAATGAAAAGTGCAGACATTTTTTTAATGTTTATTTTTATAGTAAGATTTTTTGAATTCTCTTATGTTGCTTCTTGTAGTCAATTCGAATGAGTGTAAGAATTTTCTAAAATTCATGTATCAATTTTATCCCAAGTACTTCCATCCATTATTGGTCTTTTTCAATATATATGTATACATATATATATACATATATACATACCTGCATGTATATGTATAAATATATACATACATACATACATACATACATACATACATACATACATACATACATACATATGTATATATATATATATATATATATATATATAATAGGATGTGGATTCACTACACAAATTAGTTCATGTTTCTGCCCTCTCTGGCTCTCATCAGGTGAAATATTTCCCACTCTACTCTAAAACAACTTGACTTTCGAAGCATAAAGTTGAATGAATCGAGCACTCTATACGAATAAATCCATCACATATCAGACATTGCTTTATATCATGCTGTATTGCTAACTTGCTCTGTACCATATGTATTATGTGTGTATATATATATATATATATATATATATATATATATATATATATATATGCATATATATATACACACACATATATATATATATATATATACACACATATATATATATATATATGTTTGTATGTATGTGGGTATGTGTGTCTGTGTCTGTGTCTGTGTCCATCTGTCTGTCTATGTGTCCGTGTGCGTGTCTGCATATGCTGATGTTAATTGATCCTAAGCCCCACTGATATTTTCCAACAGAAGTAATATATATGTGTGTGTGTGTGTGCGTGTGTGCGTGAGTGTGAATGTGAGTGTGTGTGCGTGTGTGTGTGTGTGTGTGTGTGAGTGTGTGGAAATTTAAATGCTTTGAAATATCAAAAAAGAGAATTGTCCAGGTCTACGATTTTGATGAGTTGGTTGAAACCATTATGAATAATAACGTTGTCCAGTCATATATAAGTGAACTCGCAACAACTTGCCAGACTTGAGATGAAAAATTTTCCGTATTTATTATTTTGTTCTTTTATTATTTTTCTTTGTTTTGTTGTTTTTCTCATTCCCCAAGGGGTATGAGTCGAACCTTGGCTCCAGGTTGCTATACTGTCATGTTACTCATCTGAGGGGGGAGCAGACCTGTACAGTCAGCACACATCTACTTCAGAGAGCATGTCTAGGATCTGTTCTTGAAGTTGCAGGCAGCTGAATTGTCCTGATTCTCCTTCAAAGGGTTGATAGAACTCTATAGCCATCTCTGGCATCTATAAACTATGGAATATTTAGGTCCCATAATTTAACCACCAGGCTTACAGTTGGAATATTCCCCTAGAGAGGCGGCAGATCCTCATGGCTGATACAGAAGCTACTGCCAAACTTTCAACCTAGTGATATTGCTCCTATTCGTACCACCTCGGTAGACCATAGGTTGCAAACCCTCAGTTTGAAGGGTGCAAGTTGCACTTCACTTTTAAAAAAAATGCAAAATGAAGGATTATTCTGCATATAGCCCACTATTTATGATTCTACTGATATGAAAGCACCTCCCACAAAATCTTTGTACACGGAGCCAAGCCATGATATACAATAAAGTAAAAGAAAAGAAGAGTGAGTCACCAGCAGTGGAATCATTTTAGATTTCCCTCTTTCAGTTTCATCAATTCTTAATAGAGAATATTTGTTCAGCAGTTATAAGGAATTTTTCTTTCCTTTTTCTTTTTCAGAGCTGTTGTCTTGAAGGTTAAGGCGTTCTGTTTTTTTTTACTTCTGTCTTTTTTTTCATTATTCCCTTGATAAATGTTGTTTTTTTTTCTTCCAACCACAAAACCTTCAATTTAGCAAACCAAGATGATAGACTGATTGATCAATACAGAGGGTTAGTGGGATGGAAAGAAGATTTCTGATCCTCCTTCAAAAAGACAAAAAAAGAGATTTACAGAAACAAGTAATTTTGCTGTGTTTTTCAGCTTTTTTTTTCCAGTTGTATACAACACTAAAAATCCCTTTAATTTGTTGTCATATTTTGTCTAGAATATTGTTGATAATAGTAATGATAATAATGATTATGATAATAATAATTATAATAATAATAATAATAATAATAATGATAATAATAATAATAAACATTATAATTAACAGCTATTTGCACTCATATCCAATAGTGTAGACCAGATACACCTTTCATATATTGCATACATAACCTCCAAAATATGCCCACATAAAATGTAATAATTTTCATATATATATATATATATATATATATATATATATATATATATATATATATATATATATATATATATATATATATATATATATATATATACATAAGTATGGATATGAATTGCATTGTATCATATTGAAAATATATCTGTTTCTTAATAACATAATTGTTCGCATTGAAAGAAAAAAAATAGAGCAGCTATAAACTGTGAATAAACAAAATGAGAATTTGGAGTTGAAACAGTTATTCGGGCCTCTGCATTATCCTATCCATCACAGGTTTGATCCCTGCAGCAGCCCCATTTTCTCCAGTTGTTTACCCTATTTATGCTGTCTAGGCCAAATGATACATTCACTATTCAATGTAGTATAACACAATCATTCTGTTGGATCATGAATCCATTTCTTAATAACACACATACACACATATGCACACACACATACACACAGACATATATATATATATGTATGTGTGTGTGTGTGTGTGTGTGTGTGTATATATATATAAATGTTATGATTGTTATACATATAATTTAAAAACCATTCCTATAATTTAGATTTCTTCTTTGGAGCTTTAATTTTAGTCTTAATTGAAAAGCAAAAAATGGTCAGTCATGAAAGTTAAAAATTACTTTTGCATACTTTGCACTGGTTTCAGACTGTTTTTAATGTCAATTTATGTCATCTGAAATTAACTTCACTTACACCATGATTGATTTATGCCAACAGAAAAATTTAAACTCATTAATTAAAAATCTTCCAAGTAGCCCTCATTTACTGCATTGGCAAAAGAATATTCCCAACATTTAAAAACCAACCATCATATGACTGGCAATATTCTATTATTTCCATATTTATTGCCACCATCCTCACAACATTATCTACGCATAGAAAGGTTAAAGTGACTGAAAAAAAAAACGCTTGCAGGAAATTAATAATTAATAATCAAACATGAAGATAATATTGATTTTGTTTAAGTTTCAGAATTTAAACATACGGGTTTCTTTCATTCAAGATCGAAACTTTACAAGGCAAAACTGATTTTATTGAAAATGATTCAGAAAACTAGTTTTCTATAACACCTGCTGTTAAAATATATATATATGAATATATATATATATATATATATATATATATATATATATATATATATATATATGTATGTATATGAATTATAAATTGCGTTATATTAAATAGAAACTTATTTGAAATGATCTCCCATCACTACGCGGTTAATATATCATTCAATTTAGACAATGTAAATGGAATAAACAATTAAAGAAAATATATAAATATGTCCATTTTTATTCTGTCACTTTGAAAGAGACGAAAGAGACCAAAAATAAACAAGATAAGAATTAGAGTTGAAAGCAGTTATTTGGCTTTGTGTTACTGGCAGGCCGTTTAGCACAATGGTAACTGCATCGCTACATTGAAGCAGCTACCCTATTGGTGACAGGTTCAATTCCTGCAGCAGCCACATTTTTTTGAATTGTTTATTCTATTTACATTGTCTAGATTGAATGATATATCAACTGTGTAGCGACAGGAGATCATTTCAAAAAAGTTTCTATATAATATAATGCAATTTATCATTCATTCTGTCGGACCAAATATGTCCATTTCTTAAATATAAATATATATTTGTCTACACAGCTTTACAGCTTTAAACACTAGGCATTAGAAAAACTTTTTCAAATTTTTTTGTGTCATTTCAGTCACCCATTTTCAAATATCTGTCAATGCAATTTATGTAATTTTCCAGTGTTTTTTTTCCCTGTTTCCCTGTACTTTGTTATCACGATACATCATATTAATTGTCTCTTGTTTGGATCATCTGTTGTTTACTATGTAACTGTTCCAGGGATTTTAAAAACAAAATACTTGTATTAACATGCAACCCGAGCGCTGTTGATCAAACACCACCTCCCTTTTTTGTATAGTTTATGCTATACATGTAGTTTGTCATTTTATATAAGCTTTTATGTATATTGTATATTGATATTTTTTTATACAACATACCATTTATTCTTTGAAACAGGATTTACATATGTCGGTTACCCTAAAAATGTTTTTAACGATAAGGGATCAGTAAGTATTACAGCTGACATGACTCACTCTTTGAGTCATTTCTATTGAATGTTCACCCATGTGAATATTAAATCAATTGTGTCGGTTTTAATTTCAGACAGCATGCAAACTAACTTATGATATCATCTTTAAGAATACTAAATACACAGAAAAAACTTCTTTGAGTCAATTCTCTACCAATATATTCAACTGAAGAATCTGATAATTATTTTCCACTAACCTTAAAGTTAAAATTTCCACATCTTGTAACATCAAGCTTCCATCAAATTTCTTTTTAGCACTTCTAATTATCAAATAAAGTATTCTTATATATATATATATATATATATATATATATATATATATATATATATATATATGTGTATGTATATATATATGTATATATATATATATATGTATATATATATACATATATATATATATATATATATACATACATATATATATATATATATATACATATATATATATATATATATATATATATATATATATATATATATATATATATATATATATATATATATATATATATATATATATATATATATATATATATATATATATATATATATATATATATATATGTATGTATGTATTATTGGGTAATATTGTCCTGGAAAGTAGAAATCAGTTGAGCTCAACCATTGCCATTATTTTCTAGTGAGCTTTTTTTCTTCATTTATGCCATTTTATTCAATATTTTTGTAGTGTTCCTATATATCTATAGCAAGTCTCTATAGTCCACACTGTCTTTAGATGGTACTCCATATATCTATGAAATTTTCCCCTATCTACCACACATCATGTTAGGTAGCAGAGACTCGACAATATGATAATTGTCATGGCATTTCTGTTGATCATTATCTAAGGTCTAAACACAATGCTTCATATGCCTGTTGGCAGTATGTCACTGATGTTGAGCAGACACTGTCTGAGCAAAACAAAGACTTGGACATTAAACAAATTGAAAAGCATGAAAACATATATCTATTATGTTCAAGACATCGATAAGAATTACAGACTGCGATGGAGCTGGAGAACATCACCTGGCACATTGTTGGCATAGTGAGGGAGAAAATCTTTTACAACCGGATGTCTTTTTAATCAATAATAATATCACGGGCAACATAGGTTTCAACTGCATATCAGAACAGAATAGCTTGGATAGCATTTAGAACTTATGAAAAATACACACTAAAGGTAATTTAGATATATGCACCAAATTCAAGAAGTTTGGGCAAGGAGATTGAAGGGTTCTATGATGACATCAGTAAGGTTATGGATAAGGAATAGACAAATTACTCAATATTGATGGACAACTCAAATGGAAAGATAGGGGAAAGGAAAGATGAGGAATCTAGAGTGAAAAAAATTGCAATAGGATATGGTGGGTGACATCTTGGTCAATTGCCCAGAAAGATATAAAAATAAAAAACCTATTTTTTCAAAAGAGGTTTTAAATTCACTTGGGAAAGCTCAAATACAGCAACAAAAAAAGAAGACACTATAATAGCTTATGAGGTCAAGATGTTATCGTTATAAACAGAGTGAATATAAATAGAGACCATAGAGGGGTAACTTGGAGAGTTAGATTTGGCTTTAAAACTCAAAGAAAAAAATGTTTTTTCAAGAAGAAAGTTTGTCCGAATAAAATCAGAGAGAAAGTTGCATAATTTTAGGTAATAGTAAAAAAAAAAAAAAAATAGAATAAAAACTAAATGCATAAACACAAAACAAGAGAAGAAAAAAAGCAGAAAAACATATAGAGGATAGAAGAAGCTATCAGAAAAAGGAAGAGTTTGAAACATGCTAGATTTGCAGCATGTACTGGCAAACAGCAGATGCTTCCATTAAAAGATACAGAGGGTGAAATTACAAAATGTAAGGACAAAATGAGAATAACAAAAAATATTATGTTGAATTGTAGAGTCTAGACTTGTTACAGACATAACATAAAAACAGATGAATTATTGTTTGCACTTAAAATGTGAAATGCAAAGAAGCTCCTGGCAAAGATGGCATTACAACAGACCTTCAGAAAGATTCAGGAGAGATTTTTCACAAAGGAATAGCACAGCTATATGCACAGCGCATGGAAAAAAATTGCCTTAAAACTCCTGTCTAGGAATACTGATCTTACTTCACATAAAAGAAGCTAATAAAGACCTTGGTAACTATCTAATGTGCATAAATTTTTTTTTAAAATACTTGTGAACAGACAGGTTTCAGTAGTGGCTACTCAACAATTGATCACTTACATACAATAAATCAGCTAATCAAAAAGACAAGGAAAATACCATAAACCACTCTATTTGGTACTTGTTGATAATGAAAAGGCCTCAGACTTGGTAGAACACACAACAGTTAACAGCTCAATAAGAGAGGAAGATATTAATGAAAATTATACATAAGTAATTGAAAATATATACAAAAATGGAACTTAACTTCATGAAGATACAAATAGAATAAAGATTTGAAAAAAAGTAAGAGAAGAAGATACAATTTTACATAAGTTATTCATGGCAAACCTTGGAAGCACTTTTTGGAAAACTGATTAGGGAAAAAATTGGGTTAGATATAGATGGGGATTATTTGAACAATTTACAATTGCAGATGACATCATAATAATATCAGCAGGGGTATCAGAAGCAATGTGGGGCAAAGGGGGTAGCTTTTCAGAAACAGCATTTTATGATACATATATTTGTATGCCAAGGGTCCACTGAGGTATTAACCATAACATTTCAAAATGAAAACAGGAAATTATTGCTGTTTCATTGATGAGGGAAGAACAGATACTATACTTTGTTCTTGAACTAAAACCTGCAGAAAACTGGCCCACAAAACTAGGATAGCCTATTTGCCTGATCTCCCACTAGAATAGTGTGACACAAGGTTGGTTAAATGAGGGGATACAATACACGCAAACATGTGAGTTGACAATCAGCAAAAGTTCTCTTAAGTCTTTGCAACTATTGCCACAAGGACATAAGAGCTCTGGTCTTTAGGTCTCAGGACAAATCCTGAGCCCTTTGGACTGGGCTGCAAAGAACAGCATCATAACATGAGCTAAAACCCCAATCGGACATAGAACCACATCTGTGTCTGCCTGGTCTTTGATGCCGCCTTTCCCCCCAGGGTTCAAATAACCCTGATGAATTGCAAAACAAGCTAAATATACTTTACATTTTAAACATATTGGCAAGGTGATTTTCAATACGTCTATATGTGTACTAAATGCTTTCCAACAAATTGTTATGTTATCTTTATTTCACTTTCATCGTCTTTCTCAAACTCTATCAAGTTGTTTGAGTAGGGAAAACCTCAAAATAGGGTTAAAGATGGACAGAATTGAGACAAAAGTAATGTTTAACACTGACATCCAGAAAAAAGACTATAAGAATAGAAGATGATGATTTGGAAAAAGTTGAGGAATACATTTAAATATACATACATAGACCAGTTGATAGAGTTTGAGAAAGACCATGATAGCAAAATGAAACAATACATAACAAATGGTTCGAAAGCATTTAGCAAACATAGAAACATACTGAAAAACACTTTGCCAATATGCTAGAAATGTAAAGTATTCAATGAATGTATAATACCAACTATGATGTATGGATGTGATAGAGGGAAATTAAGAAAGTTACTTGGAAACAAAATTTGAATCACACAATGAGCAATGGAAAGAGCAATGTTAGGAATAACACTAAGAGATAGACCCGAATCAACATGGATTAGAGAACAGACTAAAGTTAGATAGCATAGAAATGATTGAGAGACAAAAATGGAGGTAGGCTAGACACATAGCAAGAAGAAAGGATAACATGATGCAAAAAGTTACCAGATCAGTACCCCAGAGACAGTAGAAGTAGACCAGACATAAAATGGAAAGATTAAGTAGAAGGTTTTACCGGTTAGACATGGCAATGGTTAGCACAGTCAGGGTCAACAAGGAAGTAGCTAGGAAAGGCCTTTTTCCAGCAGTGAACAAGATGGCTGATGATAATGATGATATATACATATATATTTCTTCATACATGGAAAGATTTTTGCAACTCTGTGTGATTTAATAATTTGACAATTCGGAAAACGACTAAATCATGAATTTTTCTTTTTAAATATGTGGAAACTTTATAATTTGATCATTTTTCCAGATTGGCAAATTGATAAATTCCACACATTTATTCATAATGATTTTTGTGTATCTTTACAGAAACACATACAATTGTAAATACATCTAAACAGGCATGAGATATCATCCTGGCGATTCTTTTAATCCAGCGCAGAATTAATAATATCTGCCTGCAAGTGGAAAAGCTACTAATACTGATCTTGCACCAACGATATTTGCTTGAAAAACTCGAGAAAAAAAAGTACAAAGAGAATTCAGGCTATGTCCAATCAGGCCACAAAAACTAATTCTTATTGCAATGAAGCAAGTAAATTTTCGTCCACCATGTGAGAAGAGTCTGACCAATAAGAGTACTTACATTATTCCTTGTAAATGTGGAAAGGTCTTTACTGGAGAAACAGGCAGGCCTCACAAAGTTCGACACAGTAAGCACAAAAAGCCATAATCAAAGATGAAGTAAAAAGATCTGAGATGGCCGACCATTCTTGGTGAGAGAAAGATGAACTCTATTCTATCTGGGAAGAAGTCTGTGTTATAGACAGGGAATGTTGTTGGAAACTAAGAAAAATCAAGGAAGTAGCCCATATCAATATGTCGACTAAATGCATAAGTCAGATGTACGAAGTTCAACCCGACATATCTTCCACTACTCAACAGGAACAAGGTATGGAAAACCAGGCCTGACAAGGAAAGATGAAGATACCACCCAAATCCAACTCAATTGTGTTGTTACAAATGTGAAAACTCTTTCTACCAACATTAGATATGGATAATACACTTGAAGAAAAACATAGAATGGATCGGCTAAAGCATCAAATCAACAACACAAACAACAAAAAGGTGTTCAATTGTCCATAAAACTCTTTGAAAGTAAATTATCATTTCCTGTCAAAATGTTCACTTAGCCATACGCTTTTGCATTCACACATATAATAATTATCTGCATGTGTTTGTGCTGTTATGATGTCCCACATCACCATATAATGACAAAGTATAAATAGAATGCTGGATTAAAAGTATAAAAAGATGTGTATGTATAAAAAGTAATAAAAATGAAAAAATAATAAAAATCTCTTTGTGGTCAACAGGATGTTATTTTCCAAGGTCACTGCAATTGAAATTGATTTGGAACCAAAGCAATCAATATTCTAAGAATATATTTCGAAATAAGAAATTAAAGAGTGTTGTGATTATAAACAGAAAAGAACTGATGTCACTGACTTACTTTATGTAACCGCTGTCTACAAGCCTGTCGATATTTAATATGAATTTAACATTTAACTATTTTTACATCCAAATGTATGCAAAAAATTTCCCACAATGCTATTCTGAATTTTAAATACATTTTACCCCTTTAAGGATATTATTGTTGACAGAAAAAGTCCCATGTTACTGACCTACTTTATGTAACCTCTGTCTACAAGCCTGTTGATATCTAATATATTTTTGATATTATTTAAATACAATGTAATAACGAAATTATTTGAAAACTGCTCTCATTTTTTGATGATATAAGTATAGTAGTTTATATTATAATTAGCAACATGTTTGTCTGGCTGTCTGTCATACTTTCCTAACAGTCCATCTATCACGCTTAGGAGATCAAAAAGTCTTGAATTTAGGTTAAAGAGAGAGGATAGAGGGAGAGAGAACCAGGGTAGGGATACACAAAAAGGTGGGATGTGAAACAAAGTTGTACATCAAAGGAGAACAGCTGGACTTAGTCATTGAGAATAACAGTTGTTACCAGCTAACAGATTGAAGTCAATATTAGATATTGGTCATCAAACTTTGTACTAGATACTGGTCATTAAAGGGTATAACTAATTTCTCAAATAGTAAAAGCTGAATCAAACCAAGACTAAGTGATTCTATTCTGAATTTCGTTAGATGGGGTGTATTTACCATTGTATATAATGTGGTTGGACTCACATTGTAGAACCAAGAACACTCGACAAAGACAGAGAGTACATTGTCAAAACATTGTGAATAAATAAACGAATAGGCAAGGAAAATGGTCCAACAATATCATACACGATGATTGAGACAATATCTCAATGTATACAGATGGGTTGATCTCAAACCTGTGTTAATGAGGCTAAATCAAATTTAATAGCCTGATACAGTTGTCCACTGACTCTAGTTTTAGAAGTACTGGTGTTGAGCTTGAGATAAGAGGACAGTGTAATTAATATATGAAAAGTCATAATTCAGCTTCAATAATACACATAGAAGTAGGGCTGTCCTCAGGAGTTGTGGGGTTCAATCTGAAAAATTTTTGGTGGACCCCAGGTCCACCACTAAGGTCTGTAAAATCTTTGAGATAAAAATGAAGTTTCAGACTTTGTATCACTATATTAATGGAAAGGAATCAAAATGTTTGCTTTAAAATTTCAGACTAATTTTTTTTTTATGCTGCTCTATAATTAATCATCATATCATTTGTTCCAAGTACTGTAGAAGTAATCTCAAAACATCAACAGTGATAACAAACACTACGGACCCTTTAAGAATTTGGAAGAAAATTAAAATTGTTGCTGTTCTCTGTAAAGCCTGCAATTTAGTGTTGAGTGTATTTGATAAGATTAGAATAGATTACCCAAGTGTGGACCCCCTTAGGTCTGGGGCTTAATTGAAAGCAGTTGGTTCAATTGGCTTCAAGCCAGCCCTGCATGAAAAGAATCAAAAATATGTCTTGGTTGGAAACTATTGATCATGTACTATTTTGATTTCATTACTCAATTTTTCTATCTTAATTGTTGCTTTTTATCACAACACCCTGTGGCTACATTTCAATTAGAAACCATCAACCAAAACTGTCAATAAATCTGCCAAAATGGGTTTATTCAGTTTACAAGTTGGGTAAGTATGTATGTGTGTATGTATGTAGGTATGTATTATGCATATGATGGCCTTTGTATATCTCATGATGAACAGTTAATAGTATTGACTACATAGTCGTTGGAGGTTCCCAAATGAAGGTTACATGTGCATTTATTATGTTCGTTGATAGGTATTTTGAACAACCAATTGATCGGTCAATAGATACACTGCATAAATAATTAAATAAGTTGAATAGAAGGTTGAGTTTTTTGAATAAATATAACATTTCTCTTCCATTCTTGGAACAAAACTTAAGAAGGCATATAAAAAAATAGATGATATTATTAGAGTGTAAGAAATAAATGGGAACTTCCATAAAATGTATGGCAGAGATATGAATGTGTTTGTGTACGTGTACGTGTGTGTGTGTGTGCATGTGTATATGTGTGTGCATACATGTGTATGTGTGTGTATATATGTGTTATATATATATATATATATATATATATATATATACATATATATATATATATGCATATATATATATATCATTTTATGATATTTATATATATATAGATATTATAAGATAATTTATATACATATATCTTATTTTATAATATTAATTCATAATATTTATTTATATATATATATATAAATATTATAAAATAATATATATGTATTATTTAATAATATTTATATATATATATACATAAATATTATAAAACAATATATATATATATATATATATTATTTTATAATATCTATATCTATATCTATATCTATCTATCTATCTATCTATATATATATATATATATATATATATATATATATATATATATATGTATAAAATATTATAATATTATATATCATATTATATAGATTTTTTCATTATGGGGACATTAGGAAGAATACATTGTCTAGTCATACATGTTGATATAAAAGGAAGTGGAGAGAAGAATTCTGTTATTATCTATTCCTTTTAATTTGTACAAAATTATCACCTTTAATATTATCATAATCTCTGTTTTTGACAATAAGACTCTGTCTACACTAAAAGAATAATTTGTACTTACGATAAGTATCATCATATTGGAGTGCCCAACACACACGCACACACACACACACACACACACACACACACACTCACATACTCATGCACTCACAGAAACACAGACACTAGATACACACACAAATATACACATATACACCAAATAAACACACAAGATACACACGCAAATACATGCATAACCGCCAGATATATACACACACCAGATACACATACACACAAACATACACTCAGGCACCAGATGTATACACTCCAAAAAATGCATACACTCACACAAACACAGACACCAGATACATACCACCTACACACACACCAGATACACATACATACAAACATACAGACACCAGATACACACAAACATACACCCACAGACAGCACCTACACACACATACACACACAAATATCT